>CM060962.1:13590699-13795699 GCA_030765045.1 Tenodera sinensis | reverse complement strand
TCCCAAAACGTATAATGAGTTGTTTGATAAAAACCTCCTGGTCGATCAGATTTATTTCACGTGTCCTCAACTTACATGTTTTGAAAGGTTCTCTTGCTGTTTTAGTCGATGTTCCCATAGTTTTTGTACTACAAATGCACGATGACTTCCTTTAAGAAGAGCTGACTCTTAATAACTATATAATGTGTTAACACTACGTCATGAATTCCCACGTTCATGTATGTATAAATGTTGATGTGGAAGAGAGGGGAGTGCACTGCTTCTTTCTGGGCGTCCATCACCCTTTGTAAACGAAAACTTCTATAGTAAACACAAAGGCACTGTAGCAGATGTCAATCTCCTATAAATTCACACAACAGCCTAAGTAGAAAATTCCTCGACGTGCAGTGTTGGCTCATTTTTAAATGCGTTGCTTTCCTTTTTCTTTGGAACAATTGCCCATCGGCAATGATTTTCACTGGCTTTATTATTCTATTAATTCTTGGATTTTTTCACGTGGCATTTCTTTATTAGCATTTAATTCATTCACACATTTACATTGTCACTCACACTTCCAAACTCTAGGGAGGATGGGGAAAAACTATGGCTAAAGAAATAAAATTCCCCTCTGGTGCCTGGATTCGAACGAGAACCTCTGGGTTTGGAAGGTAGCATGCTAACCATCAGACCACGGAAACAAAGTACCTTTTTCAACAGACCTGTATGGTTCCTTCGAAAAGCAGACGTCCCTCATTCAGGCAAATAAGGAAATACTTATTGCTATAAGAAAGCTTTGAGCATTTGCCTTCTTGCGTAAATTGCTACAATGAAGGTTAACGAATCCATTGAGTAGATGGAATTGTACTGCGCAATAGTAAGCGGTACTTGCGAAATTTGCAGGTTCAACTGGAAACGTAGTGATGCTCATTAAAGAAGCGAAATCATTTTACCAAAACCACTGTCCTGAGTATTCTAGTCAGTTCCTCTGTTAAAAATGGCTTTCACAAACAAGGTTTACCGATTTCGCCACTGTTGATGATTCTGACATCACTGAGCCTCTGTTCATCTTCACCTTTCACACTCTACAATTCATGCAAAGTACAACGTCACACTTCCGGCACCTGCATTTGTTTCGTCTGTTGGTATTAGCATACACGGTTGAATACATTATGTTATTTTCACAGTGGTGTAGCCAAGCTAAGGTACCCAGAATCATATCATTTACTCTCTCACGCACGCCATATTGAAAGTTTTTCACACTTCCCAAACAGTGAAGTTAAAGGTGGACTTGTACCGAAAAGCCCGTTGTGTGTTTGGTTGATGGGAGACATATTCCAACGCGGAGACGTTTACCAACAGAAAGGTTACTTTTTTATATTGAGAGGTGGTTGGTGGACCAAATGACAAGATTGTGGACATTGTGGCTAGGTGGTTTGCCTGTCCGCATGACAGCACAAGTTGTGAAAACTGCAGTAAGGAGCGGGGGTGAAATCCCAGGTAGGTAAGTTGCTTGGCGACAGCGGATATCCATTGCGGCACTACTCTTCCTAATCCTGCGGTCAATAGGTCAGAAGACCCAGCAGGGGCATCGAAACACTATGGCACTTCTCCACAACAAACTCACAGATTCTACAAGAATGACAATAACAGCTTGTGTGTTGCTTAATGGTACATATGACTGAATTTTCCAACTTCTATATTATTTAATCAATTTTGATTCAATTTTGTGTGCATATTTATATGGAAACCATATTATTCTGTGCAAAGTTTCAACTCTGTATGTTGCTTGGTTCAAGAAATATTACAAATTATATAAATAAATTAATAGTCGCACTTAAGTCCCTTGCGACAAAGTTTTCATCCAATCATTCTAAAATTTGTATAGATGCACTTTAAACAAGGATAAATTAGAATTGTATTGGGTTTTTATATCTGGTTATTTGTTTGGCTTACAGAAACATGTAAATATTTATATTTCATAATTTTTAAAAAATATGTTCTGAAGGATAAAACACACACTAAAATCCATCTGATATCAAAACCCAATACAATTTTTTATTTATAGTACATATTACTACATACTGTGCAGGTTTCAAGCCATTCTGATCAGAAATGCCCCGCAAGGAGCATTTTGTATAGAGCAAAATGCTGAACAATTGCAAGCTGAGAAAAAGGCAAAAGAAAATAAACTGACCGCAGAATTGCCCTGGGCCATATGTCTCCCCCTCAGACCTCTTGTTTCTTTCTTCAGATGATATTTTCAATTACATTACAAATGGCAGTAGCCAATCATTAGCAAGTTCAAAATAGGAGTGAAATGGCACAGTAACAGTGCACAATAACATTATATCCCAAAAGCGGGCGTAAGCGGACATTTAAATACCACGCACATGGAGTTAAAGGATGGCTTCTGTTGGCTTTAAAAATGGCGGAACTGAAAAAATAATGGATGCATATGATAGAGGAAAGATTGTAATATTTTTTAACGCTAAAATAAAAAAAATCAATTTTTTACCAAAAATCGTCAAAACTCAGTCATAAGTACCCTTAACAACATAGCAGATAATTGGGAAGGGCGGGGGGCATGTGTGGCAGCAGTAAAGGAAATCACCATTTCTCCCAGATAATGCAAGGAGAAATTAAACTAGGCAACATTTTATTGATATGCACTTTAATTAATACCATGTTTTTTCTTCTTTGACAAGTATTACTCGTATAATTTTTACACGATTGTTTTGTAATACAAACCTTTAATGAAAATTTAAAAAATCCGTTGTTTTCTTCTGATTGCCTTGAATCTTTTCCAAACACTTTGAACGTAAATTGTATAGTATACACAACATTTCAATGGCCTATTTCAAAGCAGCGTTAAATAATTAATATATTTATTAATAATAAATCACTTTTTGATCTTTTAATACGAGATGACCCTTGGAACCTACAATGTATTGTATATCTCCTAAATTTTTAATTTCAGCTCAGTATAACGATATAAGGAAATTGTCATACAGCCATTGCTTCGATTTAGTTAGTTTAAGAGAAACAATTTTTATATAGAATTTATTGATATTTTCATTATTTTCAGTATGAGTCATGAAAAATATTTAATTTCAGCCCAGTTATTAAATATGTTAAGTAGTGCATGACAAATTGTAATACCTTAATATCTGAAGATCTCCTAAAAATTTCAAGCTAATAAGTTATAAATCGGGGTCCAATACTGAATACTGAAAAATGCTGGAAACAAAATTGAGAAAAATGGATTTTAAACCTTAACAATATATTTTTGTACTTTGCCTAAATGTAATCAACTTAAAATTCCCCAGCACCACATTGGGACCCTTTGTTGCTTTCTTCTTGGTCTCAGTAGCGGTTTTTGAGAATTTTAAGTTTGCTTGATCGTTTCTTAATATGAGAACTTTTCTTTCGCTTTTCCATTGTTCATAAAATTAGAAATGTTTTGTTCTTAGCTAAACTCTACACTATGCACTTTTGCGAATTGGTACACCAAACTCATAAATTATCTGCTTAATACTGCTTTACTAGACACTGACGAATAACTTCCCGGCAAGATTACAGAATTACAGAACACTGACAGCACTTCTCTGTTTACAAGTAAAACATGTGTGAGATTCGCGGCATTTCAGTTAGATATATTGAATTCATTTCAGCACAACCAACTCACAACCTTTCTGAAGCAAAATTCCCTGCAAGAGACTAAAATCAAAGCCAGTGAAAAGAAAATTGCATTTGAAAGCTGCAGCGACGAAGTTTAGGGAGGAACGACCGCTCGTACTGGGAAATCTAAATGCCCTCCTGGTCGATATTGACAAATCGAAAGTGCTCCGTTAAAGTACAAGATATAAGCATAATAAAAAATGCAAAAAGTGGTACTCAAAATTTTTGGCGATTTTTGCCAAATTTCATCGATACATTGCCTTAAGGCCACAAATGCCCGTTTAATTAGTCCTATAGGATTTAAGTAAAACAGCGCGTTGAACTTTAAACGCCTCAAAGTTCTCAGGTGATCTTTTTCCTGGCTGTTGCTGGAGCACTGAGATGCCCAGCGTGGATGTGGTTGTCAGAAAAGATGACACGGATTTTTAATGTAGAATATTTTAATGAATGCTTCAACTGACTGAAAATGAGAAGTAGCCGACTGATGAAGAGCGAAAAAGAAACAATGTAATAACTTCCTATTTAAATATAAATTGTATAGCATATGAATATTTAAACGACGGTGTTATAAATGGCGACGGTTGGTGTCAATAAGCACTCCAACTCAGTTCTGCTCCTTAGGCAGAAGCGACGCTATTCTGTGCCGAACAATAAGATGTTCGGGATGACTCGGCAGCCACAGAAAAAGCGAGATTTATCCAAGCCAAACTTCCTCTACCACTCTTGCTTACTTCCCCTTTCTCCTTGAATCAATTCAACCTCCCCACTCATAGCTGCTAATGCCACGTTGGAACATTTTTCTACAATTTTCAAGGTCTTCTGATTTGCATCCTGACTTCGTCTATAAAATTCTCAGAAAACCGCGAGGCCATCATGTCCAAGCTCTGTAGTTCATCTGGCAAGCCAGTTTTACTTCGCTAAGCACGTTCGCCTAGCTACTCGAGCGAATTCTACGAATTGGCCTAAAGAATTCAGTCGCTCACTAACGACCTACTTAACTATCTGGTAACCAAAAGCTAATTCTCCTGTTGGACAAATGTTATACCTTCTGACGTTACACAACACATTCCTCTGATATTCATATTTAAAGTGATTCTGTTTGCTTGGTTTCCTTATCATTTTTATCGATAATTTGTTCTGATTAAAATTACTTCTTCATTTATCAAGTGGTGGCTCAGTTGGTTAGATGCTGGTCTACTGATCCCAAGGTCGCGGGTTCAAATCCGGCCCAGACCGATGGTTTTTAAGTGTGCTTAAAAACGACAGCTCCATGTCAGTAAATTTACTGCCATGTAAAAGAATTCCTGCGGGACGAAATTCTGGCACACCGGCGACACTGATTTGATCCTAGCAATTGACAGCGTCGTTAAACAACAAAACAAACTCATTTATCAATTCCATTTTAAATGATTTGTTTACTGGACCAATAACTTCGGTATCGACGTGAATCTTTACCAAAGAGCATGTGCTGGCCATACTTAATTGTTTCCACATGATGTGCACTCAAAGAAGAGACCGCACACTTCACGTGGCACACAATAACAATGTTTAGAACTTATATTTCCTCGTTAGAACAATTAAAGAGCCTGTAGTGTAGTGGACGTCCATTTCTTTTGGGTAGCTGATATATATAATTAACAGTCTAGACATAGTGTACATTAGGACATGCCATGCAGTCTGAAATGTATCGTTTTATTGAGGCTGTCCCCTGGAGCCAGACTAGAGGGAAAGCGATTGTTTGCATTTAGCTACCCAATTTGGGCCTGCGGGGAATTCGACTGTTTGTATTTTCGGACCTCATTTTCACCGGAGGTAAACGAGAACTGTGTTATAACACATGTTTCATTGCTTTTATGATGGATGTAATCTCTCAAACGCCCTAAAAACGCACCATGTAAAATATGAACCAGCTTCAGCATTGCAATTTACAGTCCGTAGTTAATTTATTGTCCCTGCTTCACTGAAGGTAAATTTCCTTCACAACGACTTTGAAAAAATAGTCAATTGATGTAATTCATGTTGCAGGGAGATAACTGTTGTGCCGGATGGGTGTGCGTCCACATATGTATGGAAATTAAATATGGAATGCGTGTAACATTATTGCACAAAAATCCAATGTTATTAATTGACATTAATCTAATATTCTAAAGTGACAAATATAAATCTAGTTTTGTCGTCATAACTATAAAACATTTAAATAGTATCATTGGCTATTCAACTACCTTTATTATCGACAACAATGGATCACTAGGTGTGTATAACAGCAGAATACGCAGTTTCAACTAAAATAGAGCGTTAAGGACTCCAGGAATTGATTTTGCTTTTGCCATACTCAAGTTATGTGATTATTTCAATTTCAGTTTTTGCTGCCAAAATTATCTTGATTTAAATGAAATTTCGGGTGTTCAGAGAACAATATTTTCTACATTTAATAAGCGTATAATATTTAGGTTAGATTTAAAATGCTTTGTGCAAAAGTGGTATAAGTGTGACCATGTTGTCTAACAAAAAACTTTCTGCCTCATACTTCTTGTGTAGTTTTCTCCATAAGCATTCGCTCCACAGCCATCTTATTTTCCTGTGGTAGTTAATGGATAGTTTGATATGTGGATCTAAGGAAATATATATGCCACAAAAATGTGGAGGAGAAAAATGTTGCGTATGTAGTGACACAAATTATATATATTTTTATTTTTAATCACATTAAAGTTAATATTGTAACTTTTTGGGTTTGATTGTGAAGTAAAGTAGACAGATGTAGTCGAGATAAACACTTTTATTTCCGTAAACAGTAACTTTGTACACTCGTTGCAACAGCAAGAAAGTCTTTTCCGATTCTCCAACAGCACGGCTTCGAACTCGTAACACAAAGAACTAACTCTTCTCCGTCGGCACGACTACTCAACCTTCACATACTGACTGACGACTACTCAACCTTCACATACTCTGACTGTTCTCCGTCGGCACTACTCAACGCTTCACGTACGTCTCTCACTTACGTCTGACTGACTCTCTCACACTTTACCGCTATTTATATCTCCCAGGCACTATTCTGGAAGCTTCAAGAACGTTCACTTATTGCGCTGGGGTACAAAGTAGAAGATTCCAGTAGCCTCTATCCTTTTCTCTCTTTCGGCAAGCGCCCCAACAATGCGGCCATGCTCTGTCTCTTTCCTTCGGCTCCTTTGCGGTAGTGCCGACAATAATGCGATGCGTGACACTACGGTTGTCGGCAATTAGATGCGGCGGGCGCGGTGACACTGCTCCCTCCTCAGAGCTGGTCGTCCCGACCAGCACTATCACTGCGGCATCTCCCTTGCGTCCTGGTGGACTAACCCATCGAACCTCTTCTCCAGGAGGCACGATCCTAGGTATCGCTGTTGGATAGTGTCCCTTGGTCTGGGTAGGACGATGTATGCCATCCTGCTTCGAAATTCTGCAACAGTACCGCCGGTCTTGACGGTCCCTCGTCCAGTTGCCCTTCTTCCTGGTGTGTTGACGGGCCATCCTGCGCACTTGGAAACGGCTCACTGGGTACCATGTCCGCCGACCTCTCTGGCGCACCTTCGCAGCCACCTTGCTTCCGATGGGTCCGGCAACAAGCCCCGCCACATCCGCGCGAGTCGCGTCCACCACTGCACTCGTGTTCACTCGTGCTCGGCACGGCCTCTCCTGTATCCTGCCGTCCAAGATGATGTCCACCATTCTTTCGTTCACGGCACTATGCGTCAGGTGCTTGGATGGCTCCGACGGTCCTCCCATGTCACACGCCAAGTCGGTTCTCGCGTGTTGCTCGCCTGCTTGTGCGCTTCCCTGCTGATCGTCCTCCACATCATATCCTGGTTGGTTACGTACCCGACACACTCCTCCAGGGGATCCTCGACGACGTCCCTGAACTGCCCCTTTGTCTTCCCCGAGACGGACACTTTCGTTATCTGAAACGGGCACAACTGTCGCCTCGGCCACTAGGTGCTCCCTCCCCGGGTCTGTGCTATTCCGTCTGCCCCTGGCATCCAGTACTTTGACGCTCTCGTCAACTCTTACTACCAGGGCGCCAAGACGTTCCCCGTCGTCCTCCACGACGTCCACATGCTGGCAGAGGTCTTCCACCTTTTCGCCGAGTTCTTCCACGCCTTCCGTCATGCCAATCAGTTCGCCGAGTTGTTCCACGTCTTTCGTCACGCCAATCCGTTCGCCGAGTTGTTCCACGTCTTCCGTCACGCCAATCAGTTCGCCGAGTTGTTCCACGTCTTCCCTCATATCATCCGAAACGGGCGCAACTGTCGCCTCGGCCACTAGGTGCTCCCTCCCCGGCTCCGCGCTATTCCGTCTGCCCCTGGCATCCAGTACTTTGACGCTCTCGTCAACTCTTACTACCAGGGCGCCAAGACGTTCCCCGTCGTCCTCCACGACGTCCACGTGCTGGCAGAGGTCTTCCACCTTTTCGCCGAGTTCTTCCACGCCTTCCGTCACGCCAATCAGTTCGCCGTCAATTTTCGCCGATAGCTCCGTCTTCATCTCTTTCAGCTCGGCAGCGAGGTTGTTTCTCGTCTTTATTTCTTCTTTCAGCTCGGCAAAGAGGTTGTCGTTTGCCGTCTTCATTTTGGCAGCGAGGTTGTGGTTTGACGTTTCCATTTTGGCAGTGAGGTTGTCGTTTGCCGTCTTCATTTCAGCCATTTCCGTCTTCATTTCAGCCATTTCCGTCTTCATTTCGGCGAATAATTCTTTCATCATTGCTATCATCCTGGTTTCCGAATCTCCCTCCATCTTGGTTCTAACGTTGCAACTTCTGACGATGTAATGAAACTAGAAGCAATTCGACGAATCCCACTTCTGACACCAGTGGGACTTTTGGTGTGGGTGTGAAGTAAAGTAGACAGATGTAGTCGAGATAAAGAAACACTTTTATTTCCGTAAACAGTAACTTTGTACACTCGTTGCAACAACAAGAAAGTCTTTTCCGATTCTCCAACAGCACGGCTTCGAACTCGTAACACAAAGAACTAACTCTTCTCCGTCGGCACAACTCTCCACATCGTCTGTCCGTCTCCGTCGGCACGACTACTCAACCTTCACATACTGACTGACGACTACTCAACCTTCACATACTCTGACTGTTCTCCGTCGGCACTACTCAACGCTTCACGTACGTCTCTCACTTACGTCTGACTGACTCTCTCACACTTTACCGCTATTTATATCTCCCAGGCACTATTCTGGAAGCTTCAAGAACGTTCACTTATTGCGCTGGGGTACAAAGTAGAAGATTCCAGTAGCCTCTATCCTTTTCTCTCTTTCGGCAAGCGCCCCAACAATGCGGCCATGCTCTGTCTCTTTCCTTCGGCTCCTTTGCGGTAGTGCCGACAATAATGCGATGCGTGACACTACGGTTGTCGGCAATTAGATGCGGCGGGCGCGGTGACAATATTCTTACACAAGGCTAGCTGAGTAGTGAAAGTAGATGACCATATAGGTACAGTAAAGATTTCAATTCTATATCTTTAATAGATTTTGAGAAAAGTGCACAAGAAGTGTTAAAAAATGAAGTTACGGGAAATTGAGGTTAAAGTGTGGAAAATGGGGGCGTGTCCATGCGCCGCCATATATAAATGACCAAATTAAAGGGCTTACTATCCTGTAAGCCCTTATAATTTTAAAGCTAACGATTTGTACTATTTTTAGAATACGAATCAAAAAACGGATATTTTCGCCGAAATTCACTTCCCGGTGTCCTTAAATACGCTCACTGCTGACTGATCAGAAAATTATGTGAGCTATACACAGAACCATATAACTCTAATGGCTGATTGGTGATTCTCTGCAACGCGTCTCACGCAGTGTATTTATTGTCCTATTTTTGGGAACATGGGCAAAATGACCCGTTTCCCTCAGAACAATAGCCACTGTATGCCTCTTTTCCGCACCACAAGATTCGTATTGGCCGTTTCGAGTAGGTTCCTTCGCTTTGTATTTGGTGTCTGACTCGTACACCACGCAGAAAGTAGAGCGCTGGCAGTGCCAGTTGGGCTGAAAGAGTTCCAGTTGGGTTTAGTGGACAGAGCCGGGTTCAGTTCAGCTGGGAGTTCTAGACTCAGCAATTCAGTTGCAATTCAGTTCGACGGATCACTTGTGTTTTGTTCTACGTGTGTATACCAGTATCTCGGGTGTAGCGTTTGTGCCTCGCTAAGCTCCTAAGTGATAAATAAACTGTGCTATGCAGCAACTGGTGTTTCCATTTGTCACAATATGAACAAAGAGAGTGTTTCCATTAGCAATTAGCTATGATTTACTCGACCCGTGTGGTCACGGTGGCTAAGATATGGGCTGCTAATCGAATAACTTGATAACGAATACAACTGCAGGATGTTGGATGTTCATTTTTTAGAGTTTTATTTGGAAGAGTACAATTTACACAAACAGTGATTGGATCTAATATGCACGGTTTATTCTCACTAATAATCTATTTTAATAAATATCATTAAGGGACCCTGGGAGTGAAATTTGAAAGTTCCACATTTCTTGATAGATTTTTCTGAAATTTTTACTATGTTTGTATTTATATGAGAATAGGAGCTACACCAAATTTCATTAAAATTGGATAATTCGTTTATGATATATAAATTATTTTATGAATGTAATAGGCACATTTTCAAAATAGAGCTCGCATGTATTGACTTTTCAAAATTAATTTATATTGGCAGAACTGACACTCTGAAACATGGGGAACAATTGTATGAAGATATATTTCAAATACGTTTGCTGATTATGCTGTACATATTTTTTTTTATAACAAAGAAAATTTAATCTTAAAAATTATTGATTTTTTTCTACAAAAAATGGTTTTGGAATTTATGTTAATGATAACATCAATACTGAATCATAGTTTTCTTTACCTGCTATTTATGAATACTTTTGGAAATTTTCATTGAATTTGAAGCAAAACTCAGGCGCGACCTTCTTTTGGAATGTGCAGAAATGTAGTTTTGAGAAAAACAGGCTTTTATATAGGAGCATCCTGTGTACGTTAAGGGAAGAGCACTGGGCCGTAATGACCACATGGAGTGGGGGATATGAAAAATGTTAGCTGATCTAAATGCACCGGTGTTTGACCAAAATTTCACTCCCAGTGTCCCTTAAAGAGGACTTCTGTTCGTCTACTTATCCTTATTTTTGAATCGTATGGTAACAATTGGAGCTAATGAAAAGAGATACTGTAGTTTTTTGAATATTCACGGCCTGTTTCCATGTAATGTACAACATTGCTAATGAAGCTTGAAATCACTTAGTTTACTAGAAAGTGCTCAAAATTGCAACTTCTGGAAATCACTACATACATGTCTGTTTGCTCTAATAACCAAAATAAACTCCAAGGTCTCGAGCGTCTACAGGGTGAACCTCGCAGCCCTGCACTGGAGTTAGGCACTTTCCTACTTGACCAATGACCTCAACTAACAACTGCACACATATTAGCAGAAACAAAAATACTATAACAAGTGAAATGCACACCGGCTCACGGAGCATGCACATCCATCTTTACAACACTGCTTGTGAAAATGCGCAACTGTACACAACAATATCAAATTGGAGTTATGTATATACCATATATTTCACGCAATATACTTTCGGACAAACTAATTTTGTTTGATTGTGCTAAACATAATTCATTTCCTCTCCAATCTCTGTACCTGTTCTGGAATACGTTACTGCAATTTTTGTAAATACTATGGACCAACTTAACAAAATACAAAATTTTCCACTGTGGTTTTGAATATCGTATATATAAAAATGTTCGGTTTCTTTGGATCTTCATTGGTATTAAAAATTAAAATGTTATCACCAAAATCTTTAGAAAACTGGGTTTAATATTTCAAGACAAAAGACAGAGAGATGGTACAGAGAGAGACTGAGATAGAGACCAGGAATCTAGTTTTACTTTCGCTACTACGTATAGTAAGTAGAGGAAGTATTGTATTCCACTCAAGAATTCGATGTCGAGACTCCACCGGAAATATGTTTTGAGCCTCCTGAATAAAAAATAAAAATATTTAGGAAAAGATCCGTGTGTGTGTGTGTGTGTGTGTCTGTGTGTGTCTGTGTGTGTGTCTGTGTGTGTGTGTGTGTGTGTGTGTGTGTGTGTGTGTGTGTGTGTGTGTGTGTGTGTGTGTCAGTGAACAGCATAACTCAAAAACGAAAAGACGGTTTAAAACCAAAGTTGGTATATTTTACGCATATATTTTACGGATGTAACACGAAGATTTTACACCCTAAACTACTCCTTACATAGAACATTTTAGTTTTCCCGAAAATGGCTTTAACGATTTGGTTTAAAACGCCATATGTTTAAGATATTCTTATGGTAAATGAAATGTATATTTTGAATTTTCTGGCTATAGCCCATGTAGTCCTGTTTACACTTTTGCATAACTGGTAAGCCGCAACACAAAGACCAAATCTTACTATGCAAAAACTGTAGATCTCGTTAAAACTCTCAATTTATGTCCAGATGAAATTTTTTGTAGAGTGAGCCATTTCGGAGTTATTCCTTGTTACTTGTGTAAATTTTGCAATATGTACACTTTTCTCAAATGAATGACCGTTGTTCACTTTTTTATATCTTGGCCGTGCAAAGAGAACGGAATTTTAAAGGCTTCATACGGCAACGAGCTTTAAAAATTTAACTATCGGTCAAGGTCTACTGTATTCCCATATTCTGCTTGTATCTACAAGAAAATTATATCATATCTGCAAATACTTATTTAGACTAACATGAAGAAGATATAGGAATTAGGGTTTCTAAGAATGGTTAGTACGTCAGATTTATTATTATTACTTTTTTTTTCCTTTTAATCTGAAGTGAGTTTCCTAGAATTCAACAAAGAACGTTGTGTAATATAGTGCTTTGTTTTCAGGTATTAGTTAGGAAATAAGGCAAAATATTTTCCCAGACATAGAGATATCTCTGCCCTGTTTTGAGTTAAAGACTAAACAGCTTTGTGTGGAGTATCCGAGATTATAATGATGAAACGTTTACATTGTCAACAGAAGAGGAAAACGATTGGCAGGATTTGAAATGGAGATGCAGAGAAGATGTAGCGAATAAAATGCAAAATAAAATTAAGCTCTGTTGTAAGGAGCGGAAGAAAGAACAATAATGCTGAAACTGAACCGGAATAGAGGGAAGAGGCAGGAATATTGGATGGAAAGGTACGGCTGCTTATACGATGGAAGAGATGGTAGCTGGAAAATAGCAGTGGGCACAGTGGAATACCAGAAAACAAACAATACTAACGTAAGTATCTATCCGTAGAGACCAAGACGATAAAAAGGACGAATCGAAGATATTTATGCTACAGTGAAGGATTATAGTATTGTAACAAAATATAAAATCAGCCAGGTTACTTTATTCTCTCCTAAAATTGTAACACAAATACACACTTTACAGTCCTTCGGGCTATCACAACTCTCAAATTCTTCTCAAACCTAGCTCGGTCCTTTCGGTGTCTTTATTCTCATCCTCTATCTCTCATACCCTAATTACGACATTACAATCACTCGGTCACTGATCTTCTTACGACGAACCACACACGCAAAGCTGTCTTGCATTCACTGACTCACTCACCGGCTCAATTCTAAAACTCCAACTGTTCTTCTCAGCTCACTTTATATACTGAGGATGACGTCACACGGACAGTTCTCGGGTCACACACACACACACACACACACACACGCGCGCGCGCGCGCGCGCCACCGGAAATGACTCGGCTAGAAGTTTCGTTAGCGTTCCTGATACCCGTTTTGTTTCCGCGGTCCTGTTGTTTGCAGTCACGTACACACAGCAGTCGCGCGAGGAAACCCGGCATGTGGTGTGAAGTAGCTTGGCCCCGTCCGTCCTTTGTTGACCCCGAGCTTGATGTTACAACAAAAACAATAATGATGATGACGACGACGATGGTGAAGATAATTAGCAACGAAGGATGGAAAAATAAGGTTGATAAATTCAAGTATCTTGGTGAAATAATTCAAACTAATGGATTGGATAAGGAAGTAAATAAGGCAAGGAAAGGGTAGAGTGAGACTGAAAAATTTAATGCCATGACCGGGATTTGAACCACATGGCATTCAATTTTTCAGTCTCACTCTACCCTTTCCAATTACGTCCTACACACGGCTAGTGTGGAAAAACATTAATTACAAAATAAGGCAAGGTTGAGAAAAATGGAATTTGCATATCAGTAAACTAAGAATATTTACAATTAGAAAAACATGTCAAATAAAATCAAAATTAGACACTATAACACAGTAATAAGCAAAAATGGCTATATGCTACAGAGTGGACGTTTTCCTATAAAACAGGAGAAATAGAGGCATTAGAAAAGAAGGAAAGAAAAATGATAAGGAAACTCTTGGGTCCAATTCAAACTGAAAAATCTAATGTGTTACAGTCATATGACTTTCTCTACTCTTGTACTAATCATTCTTACAAACTCTTATTCCTATATCTTCTTCGTGTTAGTTGAGATAAACATTTGTACAAATTATTTTATTGCTTATTTCCTTGTAGGTACAAGAGAAATATGGGAATAGAGTAGGCTTTGTGCGATAGTCAGATCTTTTAAAGCTTTGAGATTCCGTTTTCTTTGCACGACTAACATAAAAAATGGACAACCATGTTGCATTTGACGAAAGTTTAAGTTTTCCGAAACTGACACAAATAATAAGAAATATCTCTGAAATGGTTTACTCTACAAATAATTTATTCGGAGATACTTAATGTGTTTTAGCGGGATCTACATTTTTTTATAGTAACATTTGGTCTATCTCTTATGGTTTACGAGTTATTCAAAAGTTATCCAGAGTAAATAGGGCTACACTGGCTATAGCCAGAAAATTCAAAATATACATTCAGTTTCTCGTAAAAATATCTTAAACATGTCATTTTAATCAAAATCGTTAGAGCCATTTTCAAGAAAATCTAGTTCATTTCCTTCAAAATCTTTGTGTCGCATCCTTGAAAACATTAAACTTTATTAAACTGACTTTTCGTTTTTGAGTCATGCTTTCCACAGAGTGACAGACAGGCTGACACACAGACACACACACAAGGACCTTTTTCTAAAAATCCCCTCTTTTTTTGGGGGGGGGGGGGATTCAGGGACCCTTAAAACACATTTCCGGTGAAACTTCGACATCGAATTTTTGGGTGGAATACAATACTTCCTCTACTTGCGTAGCAGAGAAAGTAAAAAGGAGAGTTCAGACTCAGGAAAAATGAAGACCAATACAAAAGTAAAGAATATGAACAGTTCTCAAACACACCAGGAAAAGAAGAATAAGATGGTTCTGTCAATTAATGAGGACAGATAATAATAGACTTACAAAACAAATTTTGAAGCATAGGTGCACACGAAAGTAATTATAGTAACCAATGTGTGCAAAGGATAAGGAAAAAATGAAATGGAATTAACAGAAGAAACAATACAGGATAGAACAAGGTTAAGAAAGTTAATACAAAATTTCGAAAGTTTCCATTCGAAAAAGAAGAAGAAAACAACTGCAGTTAGGAGAGAAGAAAGAAGAACAAATCACAGTGACAGGATGAAGAAATGTTTAAATGATACAAAGGAAAGAGAAAAGAAGAGATGCATAGGTATAAATGCAGTGGTTTGCATAAAGTGGTACGTTACTGGCTTGAAACGCAAAAAATAAAAAAAGATGATGATGATGATGATGATGATGATGATAATAATAATAATAATAATAATAATAATAATAATAATAATAATAATAATAATAATAATAATAATAATAATAATAATAATAATAATAATAATAATAATAATAATAATAATAATAATAATAATAATAATAATAATAATAATAATAATAATAATAATAATAATAATAATAATAATAATAATAATAATAATAATAATAATAATAATAATAATAATAATAATAATAATAATAATGTATTATTGTAGAATTGAATATTTCCATTTGCGAGTATTTCAAGCATAAACTTATTCATTGCAGTATATATGTAATTGACTTCTGATGTAATTGATTAAGGGGAGGCATCGGTGAAATTTGGACAAAAATGACGAAAAATGCGATTTTTTGTTTTTTGCCTTAAAATTATGTCTGTACCTTGTACTTTCAGAATCTACCGCAGTTTACTCCTCATCACCATTTAAAAGGCCGTTACGCCATGATTTAAGCGCCCATGGCGTATGTATGTTGTCATATACTTAAAACTTTAAAGTCAGTTTTCTCCGCTTTCTATTTTTTCACATTTTTCAATCTTCAAAATGCATCTTCTCATACATTTCTTAATATATTTCTTTTAAATTTTGAACACATGTTCTTAGATAGTTGCTTCATAAAACTTGGTATTTTAAATGCTCTACATGGAGTAGTTTAATTGTTATCGCATTTTTATTTTGAAAATTATTAATAATTTGAAGAAAAAAATGGACATTGAGGTATTCAATATTTTTTTTCTCCAAAACTGTTTGACATAGCCAAATAAAAATACCAGGTTTTGTAGACATAATGTAGAGAAATATATGGCCAGAGTTTAGTTTACTTAGAACAAATAATATTTTATAAGAAGCCTTTGCTATACTACCCTAAAATTGCAGCAAAAAAACCTATTAATTTTTTTTTTTTTTTGGGGGGGGGGGAAACTATCTTACATAGAAAAGTGAAGTTTGGTAAACCTTCTAGTTATGCTTTGGCACACATACATACAAATTTTCACATCATTGTGACAAAAATTGTGGATTTTTGTCATTTTCACAGATGCCTCCCCGTAAGGGAAATACTATTGCAGTTATTGTTATGCATGTCAACTGGCGACGTAGTTATAACTACTGAATACTGCTTTACAATTAAAACGTAGAAGCCTGGGTTACTCCAAAACAATGTGCAACTCGCACGGCGATATTCTTCCTTAGAACACCATTTGCAGAAGTGGCTTAAGGCGTGCGTCTACGAAATGCAAATAAGGGGCGGACGCAGGGGATCGGTGTTCGATACTCAGGGACTTGTGTTAAGGAAGACAGTAACATTCTCGTGAGATCCTCAGGCAGGTATATTCGGTCGGAACCTCGGTGTGCTGACGATAGGTTCTGGATTGCCACTAAGCACAATACATCCAGTTAGTTTTAGCATTTAACATGGACTTTCTACACCTCGGTGAGTCAATACTGAACAATGAATTAAATGAACTCACACAATCCCAATGCCTATTTATCTTGTAAACTGTGGTTTAAATGTAAGCTTTAAAGGTAGTGTAATCTGTCTTCTGTAATGTGACAGTGAATCCTGAATGGACAAAATATAACTGTAAAGAAAGAATTTTCTCCAAAAGAGCACATGAACAAATAGAATATACAATTCGTGTATAAAATATCTGATGTGTTGCACTCACATGACTTACTCTACTCTTGTACTAACCATTGTTACCAACTCTTATTCCTATACCTTCTTCGTGTTACTTGAGATAAACATTTGCAGAAATTATCTTGTTGCTTATTTTCTTGTAGGAGAATATGGGAATACGGTAGACTTTATGCGATAGTCAAATCTTTTAAAGGTTTCAAATTCCATTCTCTTTGCACGGTTAACACAAAAAATGAACAACGATGTTCCATTTGACGAAAGTAGTTTTCCAAAGCTCACATAAATAAAAAGGAATATCTCCGAAACGGTTCACTATAAAAAATATTCGGCCATAAATTGTGTGTTTTTGGAAGATCTACATTTTTTGTATAGTAAGACTAAGTCTATCTCTTACGGTTTACCACTTATAAAAGACTACAAGCGCTATAACCAGCAAGTTCAAGATATGCCTTTCATTTAGCATAAAAATATCTCAAACGTATGGCATTTTAATAAAAATCGTTTGAGCCGTTTTCAAGAAATGCAGCATTTTCGAAAAATGTTTCATGTAAAAGGCAGTTTAGGGTTGAAGAATTTGCTTCAAAATCTTCGTGTTGTACCCTTGAAAGACATTAAACTTAAATAGAAATTTTGGTTTTCAACCCACCATTCGTTTTTGAGTTATGCTGTCCACAGACTGACAGAAACACAGATAGACAGACAGGCAGACAGATACCCACACATAGACAGATACACACATAGACAGACACACACACACGGCGCTTTTTCTAAAAATGATTTCTTTTTGTATTCAGGGGGCCTCAAAACATATATTTCCGATGAAATCTGGATATCGAATTTTTGAGTGGAATGCAATGCTTCCTTATTTTACTATACGTAGTAGAGAAACTAAAAATGTCTGTATTACAAAATCAGGAAATAGAATACTGAAAAACTGCTAAAACAACCTTGTCGACCTTAAATTTCAGTATGAAATCAGTGCCACAAGCCTTCAGTAATATTCTTCAATTGCATATAAACACCAAACTTTCCTGGTTTTGTCACCTAAAACAAATTCTCTCTAGCACTCTTCATGATACAGGCATACTCACCACTGAATGAGGCGTGCCAAAACCTGAACAGCAGTGTTGGGGAGGGCTGGCAGGTGGAGTGCGGCAAGAACGTGTTTCAGGGGGCTAGCCTAGTTGAGCCAATTTTGCCCATCCCTGCCGTTAAGCTTGCTGATACGGAAGAACAGAGTTACTTTGTCTGAATCCGTGCAGTTAGCTGGACTTTTTATATCTGATCTCTATATACAAGCTTTACCTCTATACATGACTGTTGTAATTTCCTAACAATATGTACATAATAATATTGTGGCAGCAGCCTAACATCAAAAAACGCTCAAGGTCAGCTACCTCACACCACTACGTTGCTACGCAACACGCGACAATGGTAGACAATTGCCATTTGCACACACTTCTAGAAGCTTCGAATGCAGAGCTTGTTGCGAGAAGTCTCGCAAGACGATTTCCTCAAAAATCGGCAATAACTAATTCCTGGCTATATAAGCGAGTCGGCATGACAGTGATTAAGTAAACTTGTCAGAGCGAGCTGTGGACAAACGTGTAGTGTTTGTGTCAAGGTTACGATAGAACAGAACAGCCCTGAGTTGTAAGATCCCGAGTTGTGATTCAGTTTCAGAAGAAATAAGGTGAAATAATAAGTAACTAGACTCGTCTTTTGTCACAATATGCATTGGTGATTTCCCGTAAAAGGGGAAAAGGAAGAATTTGGAAACTGTCATGCATTTTGAATCGGATTTTTTCCAAAAGAACATTAAAAACGGTAATACAATTGTTTATTGTCAGTGCATTAGGGTTTCCCCTCACAATGTCTTCAGCAGGGCTAGGAATTTGAGGAAAACTCTCGTTTACCTTCTCTACTACGTATAGTAAGTAGAGGAAGTATTGTAATCCACCCAAAATTCGATGTCGAGAGTTCACAGGAAATATATGTTTTGAGGCCCCCTGAATCCAAAAAAGGCATTTTTAGAAAAACGTCGGTGAGAGAGAGAGAGAGAGAGAGAGAGAGTGCGTGCGTGCATGTGTGTGTGTGTGTGTGTGTGTGTGTGTGTGTGTGTGTGTGTGTGTGTGTCTGTTAGTCTGTGGACAGCATAACTCAAAAACGAAAAGTTGGTTAAGAACGAAACTTGTATTTAAGCTTAATGTCTTCCAAAGATGCGACACGAAGATTTTGAAGAAACTTGCTTCACCCTAAACGACAATTTACATGGAAACTTTTTCAAAAATTTTGATTTTCTTGAAAATGGCTCTAATGATTTTTATTAAAATACCATATGTTTGAGATATTTTTATGATAAATGAAATGTATATCTTGAATTTTCTGGCTATAGCCTATGTAGTCCTGTTTACTCTGGATGGCTTTTGAATAACTGCTAAACCGTAAGAAATAGACCAGATGTTACTATACAAAAATGTAGTTCTTGCTGAAATGCACAATTTATGTCCAAATAACTTTTTTTATAGAGTGAACCATTTCTGAGTTATTCCTGGTTATTTGTGTGAGTTTTGGGAACTTATACTTCTGTCAAAGGGAACATCGTCATTAATTTTTTATACGTTAACCGTGCAACGAGAACGGAATTTGAAAGCTTTAAAAATATGATCATCGATCAGAGTCTACTCTATTTCCATATTCTCCTTGTACCTACAAGGAAATAAGCAATAAGATAGTTTCTGCAAATGTTTACCTCAACTAACACGAAGAAGATATAGGAATAAGAATTTGTAAGAATGGTTAGTACAAGAGTAGAGAAAGTCATGTCAATAACTATTAACTGCATGCCTTTAATCAAAAAAATGAAAGAGAAAATTTGAAAAATTACAGAAGTTGGGCATAAAGTTACCCCACCCCCCTCCCCTTTGGTAATGCGAGGGTTAAGGGTACTCAACTACCAGGTCATCAGCATCTTAAGAGTTAGAAGTAACAGGTTGTCTTCACCTTATATTAGATTGAAATTTCACAGTATTTTAAAGGTCTTCTTGGCAATTTATGGATCTTCAACTTCTGAGCCCTATTAATCAGGAATGGCGGTTCGTGAATTGCAAGTTTTGGAAGGCGATAAATGAGGTCTTCACGCTTTACATGGCGCATTTCATTCCACAGTTTGCCAGAAAATATATGTAAACAAACAGGACCTTAAAAACAAAGACATGTTGCAATGAACTCTTCGTTTGTTCCGTTGTCTGTATACTGTGAGATGGTTATTCAAAGACCACTCCACACCTCAAAATGACGACAGTGTTACAGAGAAAGTATGACAGATATACAAAAGGATGGGCAGACGTCTTAGAATGCCAACTAATGGGGCAAGGCTTTCTGGTCGAAGAGCTGCAAACCTTTCAGGAAAGCACAAGAAAATGTAATATTCTACTATTCCAAGGTTTCCTTCGTTATATGTTTGAATCTACACTTCTTTTGCCATTTCATTTCTGAAGTAGCGGAAAGCTCCACATATTCCTTGTTACATCATGGAAAGAGTAAGTAATCTCAAGCCATAATACAGTGACAGTATTTAGACATTTATGTATTATATTTCTAAGCTTTATTATGATTAAAAGGTACATTCGGTCATAGTTTTGGATATTAGTTACCGAGTAAAACACTATGTATAAATCAAGTTACATTTTTTATTTAGATATATTTGAAGTCAAGCATTTTAAAATCAAAATTTGATTTCAATGCTACAATGTCATGCTTATGTATTTCTTTTCTTTTTCTTTTTTTTTCTTTTTTTTTTTTTCCCTATGTCTGAATGTTCAGTTGGTATATTGTTGTCATTATCACCAACAAGGATATCCGTATCACTATCATTATCTGAATTAGCGTCTAGTAGCGCTTGTTACATTAGTTCTACTGCTTTCGCAATTTCTTCAAAGGAAGGCATTTTCGCTTAGTAAATGTGTGCAGCTGTTAGTATGTTGCATGTCAACAATCAACTGAATGTAACGTTTATTTTTAAATGGTCAGGTTTGCCAACAGAACAAGCAAAACTTGAAATAAAAATTAACTACAACAAAGATTAAGTGGGTACAAATTGGCCCACAGCTAGTTTTATCAGTCCATATACAGGATGTTTAAAAAAGTGTCCGATATTACAGCAGGAGTTGGGATTTGTCAAAACTAGAATAAATATTCCTTTAAACATTTGTCCGGAAACAAACATTTGTTGACCCAATCAGAAAAATGTGCAGTGTATGCAGATTTTTGATAGGTTTGCCACACGCCAATGTCTTTAAATGTCACCATAGCCAGAAATTCAATGGATTGAGGTCAGACGAACGGGGAGGCCATCTACTGGACCTCCTCGACCGATGCATTGTGCATTAAATGTTTGGTTCAAGCATTGTGCACAATACACACAAAATGGGGTGGTGCCCCGTCATGCATAAACCACATGCGTCACATTTCCACAAGCACAACTCCTCCAAAAGCACGGGTAACTCAACGCACAGGAATCGATGATCCACAGCACCTGTTAATCTGTTGGGTAAAATGTATGGTTCTAGGAGTCTGTCACACACAATTCCTGCACACACATTGGGACTAAAGCGATCCTGATACTTAAACCAAACGTTTAATGGACAATGGATTGGTCGAGGAGGTCCAGCAGCATGGCCTCCGCGTTCGCCGGGCCTCAAACCATTGGATTTCTGGCTATGGAGACATTTAGAAACATTGGTGTACATCATACCCATTAAAATGTAGATACGCTGCACATTTGTGTAAAATGGCTCATACATCAACACGTATTTGTTTCCGGACATACGTCTATAGGAACATCTATTCTAGTTCTGACCAACCCAACTCCTGTTGCAATATATGACACTTCTAAACATCCTGTATATGTAAATATAAGTAATAATAGCACTTTAAATTACAAACACACAAACTGGTTAAATCTTTCTTCCAGAGAGTCGAACAATATTTAAGAAAATGTATGGCTTTGGGCAACCTGTCCCCACTTAGTAAATCAAAGGAAGTAGATGGAAGTTTAGGATTTTGCAACAATCGTTTATAGAAACTATAAGAAATAAACGATAGTGGATGGGAAAAGGCCGTGTGAATGTAACACATTGGATTGTTTTAATCACGTAGTTACACTGATAGATATAAAGAAGAACTGAAAGCTGTGACTGGAGTAAGTTACATGTTGCTTCAATACTGACTCCGTTTCATCTTCAAGGAAATATCGTCTTTTATTGGAGTAACTGCTACATCCTGAGAAAGAGACGCTTAGCTTTGCCTCTAGAGATAAATAAATCAATAGAGTGTTGAGGGAGACATGCAGATTTCCCGCTTCACTTCAAAATTCTTTGTGGGAAAGAAGTCGAGTCAAGTCGAGTTGAGGTCGGCAAAGTTTCCAACTAAAGTTTCGCTGCCCACCCACCATGTTCCCTACTAGCACTAAAATCATCTGTGTAAACTTCCAGAAACTATACCTACCGAGCGGTCGCTTTGAATACCTAGATAATGGTTAATGTAGGTATAAACTGCACAACGTTTACTTCCATCAGTCTTTAACACTACCTAGGTAAATAAACACAAGAAACCTCATTCTTCTTTCATTTGTGCATATACACTGATTTTAATACGAATGAGCCTGTGAAATTGGTTAAAAATCTGAAGAAAAAGAATTAAAAAATGGAATGTTTTGCTTTTTACTGTATTTATACGCCACATTTTCACTTCGTGCCGTTTATTTACTTTTATTGGCAACGTTTATCAGCAAGTCCCGGATGTTTATGATATGTCATAATTTTTGTTTCTTGTTTTTTTCCATGGAAAATATAAGCAAAGCACGATTTTATCAACTATGATTAAAATTGAGCAACTCTCATGGGCCATATAAAGTCATATTTTGGATTTTTTCATGTTTTTTTTGTCATTTTCTTGTCATTTTTCATATTATAGTCATATTTTATCTTAATGTTTTGTATTTTTATACTTATCTTTCTATTCCAGTTGTGCATATGTGCTTGTAGTTATTCCAAAGACTAATACACATCTCCTAATTCTTGTCAGTAAACAGTCAACTTAAATACCAACACACACACACACACACACACACACACACACACACACACACACACACACAGAGAGAGAGAGAGAGAGAGACACACACACAGACACACACACAGACACACACACAGACACACACAGACACACACACACACACACACAGAGAGAGACACACACACAGACACACACACAGACACACACACAGACACACACACAGACACACACAGACACACACAGACACACACACAGACACACACACAGACACACACACAGACACACACACAGACACACACAGACACACACAGACACACACACACAGACACACACACAGACACACACAGACACACACACAGACACACACACGGACACACACAGACACACACACGGACACACACAGACACACACACAAACACACACACATACACATACACATACACATACACATACAGAGAGAGAGAAAGAGGGGGGGGGGTAATTGAGGCGTTGAGCGCAACAGTGGCCCAACCCACAAAAATTCAGAAACTGAGTTATTGGCACAGACATGTTCCCCATATCAAAATCTAGGAGAGCAGTAGTGGCCTATACCACATTTCTACAACCACCGGCAGATGGCATGAGAAGTGTGTTATTGCATGGAAATGAATCTGGCTTCCTGGATAGAAACAGTGGCCCAACCTTCCTGCATGTATGTAACTATGTCGGTGCTATATTGATTAAAATTTCCAAATATCATGACTCTTGATTAGTTATTAAAGTCAATATAAAACTTTCAAATCACAGATATTTTTACACCCCATTATCTCCGTTATGTACATTTAGTGGTTGGGCCACTGTTGCGCTCAACGCCTCAATAACCACATTTAAATTAATTAAATCCAGAGCAAAAATATTACTATATCTGAAGCAAATGCAGATTTCTGATTCAAAGTTTGTACGTGATCGTTATGTTAAATTACAGGTCAGGTTACACCCTTTATAGAATAGTGGTAAGTATACATACCACATAGCATAAGTTGGTAAATAAGCACCGGAATATAAAGAATCTGACCCTTAACAACAGCTTTGGTGTTGCTAAATGGATAGTGGTCACTTGTAACACCACCTGCATTATGACATTGTTGGCAGCCTGTACATTCTCCTTCCTACCACCATCCACAGGACAGCCATCTTTCTCGCCTTTATTCACAATAAATGGTTTTGCAGCACATTTTTCGCTGTTTTACGTTGAAATTAGTTTCACTGAAGTTATGTATAATATATATTTTCATATATAAAGTATTTTTGTGCAATTTGCAATACTATTTATTTGAATGCAGTCAAAAAGAGTCAAAGAATACTGAATAAACTGTGCATGCTTATCTTTCCGTACAACATATGCCCATCACTTTTAGTGAAGTTGTATAAAAAGTATATGATTTTGAAACGTCAGGGATATTTTTCAGTTAATTTTAGATATTAGCCAATACTGACAATAAATCATAGTACAATGTTTTGATCTGGCTTTCGAGTTATTTTAGTTATTATCTTACGCGGTAACGGACAGCCCTAACCTCAAAATCAATTTTTTTATTATTCCAGCATGAATGAAAGAATATCATACAAACAGCTTGAATCTATGAATGAAGAAGAGTTCATTTCAGTTCATTTTTGAACTCAATTGGCGACGATCAGGCTATGAATTGTGATTTTGAAGGCGATTCCGATGCAGATGACACATTACCAAGCTGTGTTGGGACGTCGTACGGCTCGAGCATTTGTGACAACGGAGAGCAATTTGATGTGTCAACAGATAGCTCTGATATTGTGAGTGAATGAGTGTGTTGGGTTTAAGGACCCGTCGACAACTTGGTCATTAGGACCTCTGATATTGTTCCAGCACTATTATGTACCGAAGAAAGAATAATGAAACCTGTGAATGTGTTTATGTAGCTCAAGCCACGAGGCGGTAGAAATGTGCGACCACCATCCACTAAAGGTTTTGAGCCAGCAGGAACAGATAGTGGTAGCTATAACTACCATTACATTTTGTACCTTTTTATACTCAACAATAAAATATATTTCAAGTTTACCATAATTATATTGATTCATGTACCTTCTGGATTGCTATGGATATAAAAATTTGAATATTTAAGGAATTTTTAGTTTTGTCCTATAAAGGCTTAAATTCCATTTTAGTAATCACTTGATATGAAGTGTGCAAACTTGAATCGCGCTATCGGCGGCGGCAATTTTAACTATGCTTTTGTCGTGCCGTCCATTTTCAGCAGCTGTCGAATTTAAAGACTTGATGAGTGTAATTTATTGATTTTCTGTGAATTAGCGGCAGTGGCATTGCGACACTGGTATTCTACCTTTAGTCTACAAAATCCTTGGTGCTCTCTGTTGTTTGAATTGTATATATTTGCTTTCCAGTTGGGCCTAATGGACCACCTGTGTTGAAAACCTATGCTATTCACAATAAATGTTACATACAGATATTTTCCATCAGGTTTGCACACACGCGGTTTTGTCCAGCACATTCAGATTACACTTTGTCGTTTATAAATCAAATGAATACATTTTTATAGTACACTGTTTGCGAGAAACCTCAAAATACAGTGCTTAAATATTTGAAAACCTAAACCCACGTCAGTTAATTTGTTATGCATTTTAACAGCAGAAATAATCGTTGCATATACATTGCATATTTTAAAGCATTTTCTGCAGCACAGCCTTGAATCCCGTTTATTATTTCTCGGTTACGTAACATTCCCATTTATGGATGTCCCATTTATTCCAACTTAGAGTACTTAATGAACTCCTGATAGAAAATAAAAATCTGAATTGTTGCACTCACATGACTTTCTCTACTCTTGTAGTAGCCATTCTTACAAACCCTTATTCCTATTTCTTCTTCATGTTACTTGAGTTAAACATTTACAGAAACTATCTTATTATCTTCTTGTAGGTACAAGGGAAATATGGGGATAGAGTAGACTTTGAGCGATAGTCAAATCTTTTAAAGCGCTCAAATTCCCCTCCCTTTGCACGGTTAACATATAAAAAATTAATAACGATGTTCCATTTCACAGAAGTATAAGTTCTGCAAAACTCACACAAATAACAAAGAATATCTCCGAAATGGTTTACTCTACAAAGAAAATTTATTTAGACATAATTGTGTGTTTTAGCAAGATCTACATTTTTGTATAGGAACATTTGGTCGATCTCTTACGATTTACCAATTATACTATAGCCAGAAAATTCAAGATATACATTTCATTTTCCATAAGAATATCTTAGTAATATCGCATTTTAATCAAAATCGTTACATTTTCAAGAAAATCAAAATTTTCGAAAAATGTTCCAGTAGTTTAGGGTGGAGGAGTTTTCTTCAAAATTTTCGTGTCGCATCCTTGAAAGACATTGAAATTAAATACCAACTTTGGTTTTTAACCGAATTTTCGTTTTTGAGTTATGTTGTCCACAGTCTGGCACACACACAGACACACACAGATACACACAGAGACACACAGAGACAGACACACGCAGACCTTTTTCTAATTCTTTTTTATCCAGTGTGCCTGAAAACGCATATTTGCGATGAAATCTCGACATCGAATGTTTGATTGGAATACAATAGTTCCTCTACTTTGCTAAACGAAAAAGAGAGAGTAAAAATAATACAATTCGTATAATATTGTAACAAAATGGCAATTTGACAAATCCCATTCCTGACACCAGAGTGACAAAATGACAACAAAGTCCAGTTACTTTTTTCCTTCTAGAACCGAAGCACAAAACATAGCTCTGTTTCATCGTTAAAGAGTCTACAGTTCTTCGTGACCTTGCAACATACAGCTGTTCTGTCCTCTCACAACCTTTGCTTAGACCTTGTTGTCTTTCAGTTATCTCTGTGTAACTCGATCACACTCACTAACACTACTTCTCACAACAACGACGACTGTAAACACAGAGTCACACACTGCTAACAGCTGTAAAGTTTAACACTCAGGAATCCATCACAAAAACCACAACTACTCTCTCACCGTCCTGTAAGCTTGTATAGACGAGAATGATGTAGCACGAATTTTGCTTGAACCTATCACATATAAGCCAGCAGACGATTCATTGTTGTCGGGCCACGTATTCATAAACAGTGGTATAAAGTAGCTTGACCTTGAGTTTTTTAGGTGTGTAACGGCAGCCGGCGTCACAATATAGTAGTGTGATCCAAATTCCAAGATTATCTTAATATCTTGAACACAAGGCAAATCGTTTAGGGTTCTACTATACTTATGGAACTACAAAAGCGTCGTAATATGACCTTAAGCTTTAGTAGTATTGTATGAGAAAGCACCAGTTACTGTTAATCACACTTTATTGCCTCCTAGTCAGTTAGCCTAGCGCTGACGTTACACTTAGCTCACTTTCGTACGAGCTCAGAGCAACAGAATAACCGTGGAATAGAATCACAATATAGAACTGTCAGATTAGAACTCGCACTGCACTGCCGTGGGCCGGGCGCTGCTAGTGAGAGTTGGCGGTCGGCGGCCTGGGCTCTGCCGGTGGTAGGAACGGGCCGGAGGCGCTTACCTGCCTTAATGACCCGTCCTCCGAAAACAGTAGCTATTGTCTCCTGTTCAACGTTCTAGACTGTTCCTCCTCATTCACTCTAGAGCATTCCACTTCCAGAACTCTCCCATTGAGTAAGGCGCTATATAAGGGACTCGCTCGTGCCCAGAGACGGAGTTGTACTAGTTGTCCTAGTGGAGTATTAATATTGTGGGCTGGAGTCAGTTAAACGTTTACGAAGCGTTCAGCGAGTCTAGCAACTGGAAATCAAAGGCCTAAAACGAACTTGTTCATGGTGGTATTCTGCCTTAACACTTAGAGGACGCAAAATTAAATATAGGAATACCTTGTATATTATTATTTTTTCTTAATATACCACTTAACAAAATTCCCTTATAAACTTTCTAATACGCTCTGCTATTTGCAAAATTACTAGGCTGAAGTTTTGGATGATAGAAAAGAATCTGCCCCTTAATTGCGGTAGTGGGAGCAGGGATGAAGTTTCTGCTAGCGTAGCCGTCAGGAACGTTGGCGGTAAATAACATAACGCGCAGGTAGGGGTAAGAGGGGAAGTGCTGCGTTGCAACTGTTTCCCATCCTTCTCAGGAAGTATTTGTACCCATTCTACCCATTTCCCTGGCTTGACTATGAATAACGAAACGTTTTCTTACTTCTGCCATTGCCGGAACCCTCAACGAATTTACTGTCTCACAATAAAGTGGATTTATTGCTCGGAATTATTTAATTTCACTGTTAAACTGTAGGCAAGTAGTCTCACACGCGCTCTGAAACAGACTACACCTGATTGGCTAGAAAACACCTATGACGTCGCTGGATATTTGACTTCTGCGCAGCCGTCTTCGTTCGTGACGATGACTATAGGAACGACTATATCAGGAATATTTGGAGGATATTGATGTGGTCTTATCCGCTCCTCCGTTCCGCTATCCTATGCGGAATGCTGCTTTCTGGTGTCTTCTGCTCCGGCTGCTCTGGCATGTGATTTTAACCTCAGGGTATGCGTAGGTGTTTGCGAGTAAAACCAGGACTCTCGTGGAAACTTTTATTTTCACCAAAATAGGAATGCGTGAGATTTGCCGATCGTTATTAACAACGTTAAGTCGTTACTGTGTCTTTACTAAGACCGAAGATTGTTACTATTAAATATAATGTGTCCTCACACTCGAGGATCCGGAATGCAAGTCCCGTGACTGAAGTGCTCGCTTGGAGATATGGGCGACGAGTGTAGTGACCCGTTCCGTCCGGTTCTGGAGGGCAAGTCTCACCGAACCGCTCTCTCTGGGTTCTGCCCGGCAAGTCTCTGCTCCGTGCACTCTCGGTCAGAAGTCACCTCGGACTTCCCCTCAAAAACCCCTCCAATTTCATGGCGCGAAAACTCCGCGTCATGATGCTCTCAATGTTCATCTCCTAATTCTCTCATAATCACGGGTTTCGAAGAAGTCTCCGAGACTCCTGCTAAACACCTGCACTGAGCGATTTCCAGGAAAACCGGTATTACTATGTATCAGGCTGACTACCTGGACTTTACCACTAATGACTTGCTTGCAACATTACGTGTCCCTTCTGACAATTTTAACCGCAACTAATATTCCCAGATCTCGTACATTTATACATGTAACAATTTTAACATTTTCTGATTATTTAATTCCGCCATGTGATGCAGTATTATATCCATAATTGTGGCGTTCACAATTTCGGCTTCAATATTCTGTTATAGGTATATTTGGAATAGTGTATGATGATATTTAAATACGCGTAACCGGCACGAAGGTTACAGAGAAAGGATTAATTGCAAAAGACAATCACAACAATGTAGAGCTCTAACAGAGACGTTCAAACTGCTGAAATGCCTTGCTTCTGAAGACCGAGAAGAAGAAATAGTTTTTTGCCAAGCTTGGCATGTTCTGTCCTGTAGTACGTTTCCCTATAGAACAGGGAAGATCACTAAATACGTCCAGGGAGAGTCTCAGTGGGTCCATTAAGTCGTACTTCCGGAGTTGCGCTCCGTTCCACACTGTCGCTGTGATCCCAGATACCTTCTCCACCAACTAATATATCGACTGCTCTCGTTCTTTCTTGTGCATCATGGCTGTCTCTCTCACTTACCTACTTCTATCGCGAGTACTTCCCTTTGCTTCAGCTCCTAGTTCATGGATATAAGTATGTACTGATGGCTTCCACTCCCCTGACTTTCTCTACTCTTGTACTAACCATTCTGATTCCTCTATCTAAAGCGCGTTCCACCCTTAGAAGACAGTACACGTTAAATGGAGCGCAGTGTTGCAACATGTACTAGTTGCGAATCTTTCTCCGCGAGCGACTCGAGGTGGCCGGAGTCCTGCACTTAGTCCTTCAATTGCTCCTTGACGAGACGGACACTTTTAACTTTGGTATCCCTCCATGCCTTTGTTACTGTATGACCTAAATTTACAAATGACTCGTCTGTATAAACAATTGATTTCCCCTGGTCCCTAAACCTTTTTACGTCTTTTAGATATTTATGTCGCCATCTGATGATATCGATATCGTCTCTTTCTATTAATATGCACTTGTTACCCCTTCTTTCATATTCGTACCCCAAATCAGAGTGGCCCTTGAGAAATTTGGTAGGGTCTCATCACTGTTGAACTGTGACAAAATTATATTCAGCGTGGGTGGAATATTTGCAAATAGTAAAGAATGAGCAATTCGCCGCAATCCACCTTGCACTATTCAATCATATTGCGTTAACCTAGCGTTTTGCGTAGTCCTGCCCTTTTTGCTTTCTTTTTCGATGGCGTTCTTAGAGGTCCTTTCATTAGTTCCTTTTTAATCATACACACTACTGCTTCTGAACACCCGATAGCCTTAGCTGTTTCTTTCACTGCCTTACTTACACGCATTTTGCTTCAAAAATAATCTAACACATTCATAATTGTTTGGCGTTCCTTACTTCTTAATTTACCAATATATTGTCCCTTCCTAGCTTCCCCCTCCGTAACTACAAATATTTACAAAAATATTAAACAAATAACGCAATAACAGCTCACAGTTACACACACGGCTTCTTTCGAACTAATGTTAGTGCTGCTCCTTATACTATCTTCTGTGTCAGGCCTGAAGCTGAATAGATGAATGGATGAATACCTTTCGTTTGCCTTACTGGATAAAAGAAAGAGGTTACTGCCTTTTGGTTTATTTTAAAAACTTTCTCCAACCTTCCTCAACATTTGTTCTCGCTGGTTCCCTGATGTAAACTCAATAACAAAAAAGTTTCACACTGCGTAACTTTTGCAGTGCACGGATATAAAATTTTCCGAAAACATTTAATTTAAAAAATTATAACACTTAACTGGGTAAACATAGAGAATTCAAAGTAGGCAGGTAGTAGCACTATAGTTTACTCTACCTAAGAAAAAAATATAGATGCATTCTAGCAGTTAGTTTGTTAGTGCGTGATGGGTATAGAAACAGCAAATATCGGACTTCTATTGAAAAAAACGTTTTCTGAAGAAATTTGGGCCTATAGGAATGTATAATGACTCTGAAAAGGATATTACCTGATAGAGAAAAAAATTCTGCATAAGATAATGCGTTCAAATGTGAAATTTATAACAAATGAATATTTATACCTTGCTATTGGGAATCTGGCAACAGCGCGAGGTTAGAAAAGGACGCGGCTAATGGCAACTTGTATGCGCTAGATGTAAATGTAAACCCCGCGCGACAGCCCACGAAGGGCCAAGGCCTACCGCCCAGCCGCTGCGTCCCCCACCTCTGCCCACTACAGACGTCATTGGTGAGGTGCAGTACTGGAGGGTGGGACGTGGTCAGCGCCCCGAGTCCTCCCGGCCAGTTATGCGGTCTTCTCGACCTGGGGCCGCTACTTCTCCATCAAGTAGCTCCTCAATTGGTCCCCCCGGGACCTAACGAGGCTGAGTGCACCCCGTGGTATGCGCTAGATAGAGACAGATATATCCCATTTAACTCCATACTGTCTTCTAAGAGTGGAACGCTATATAGTTCGTGTTAGTTGAGATAAACACTTGCAGAAATTATCTCACTGCTTGTCTCCTTATAGGTACAAGGGGAATATGGGAATGCAGTAGGCTTTGAGCGATGGTCAAATCTTTTAAAACTTTCAAATTCCGTTCTCTTTGCATTTCTAAGATATAAAAGAAATGAATAACGATGCTCCATTTGAAGAAAGTTTGTTTTCCAAAGCTCACACAAATAACAAGGAATATCTCCGAAATGGTTCACTCCACAAAATATTTATTTGGACATAAATTGTTTTTAGCAAGATCTACATGTTTTGTATGGTAAGATCTGGTGTTATCTCTTACGGTTTACCAGTAATGCAAAAGTGATCCAGAGTAAATAGAACCACATGGACCATAGCCAGAAAACTCAAGATATACATTTCATTTGTCATAAAGATATCTTAAACATAGGGCATGTTTTCAAAATTGTTAGAAACATTTTCGAGAAAATCAAATCTTTCGAAAAATTTTCCGTATAAAGCGTAGTTCAGGGTGGAGGAATTTCTTCAAAATCTTGGTGTCGCATCCTTGAAAATACCAACTCTGGTTTTTAACCGACTTTTCCTTTTTGAGTTATGCTGCCCACAGACTGACAGACACACAGACGCACACGGATCTCTTTCTAAAAAATGCTTTCTTTTGTATTCAGGGGGTCTCAAAACATATATTTCTAGTGAAATTTCGATTTCCAATTTTTGGGTGAAATACAATAGTTCCTCCACTTACTATACGTAGTAAAGAAAGTAAATATTGTCATAATTTGTTTAGCCTCGTACACCGTCTGATGCGCCTCCTCGCGGGAACGTAATTTCTTTCCTCCCATCGCCCCCCCCCCCCCCAGATTGGTCCAAACACGCGTCAATCACTCGGACGAGGCCTGGTGTGTATGATGGATGTGGAAGTTCTGGAGTGAACTAGCGAAGCACCACGTTGCAAATGCTGTCACGAATAATGTGATGTTCTAAGCCATGACTAACATTCATACTTGCAGTTATGTTTCTGTCCAGATAGGGCCATTTTCCATCAGCATGGCTCAAAGTTCTTGAATGTACTACTCTGGTGTCACAATGCGGTGTGCCTGACCTGGGCGTCTGCTATAAAATTCGCGCCGTTTGTGTCCGATGCCGCCGACAGGGAAGACACTGCGCAACCGGTTCTTAGTCCATTCACTCTCCCGGTATCCATCTGCCCTTCATTCGTAGAAAGCTAGCAAGAGTCATGTCAGCATTCATCAGCACCAGAAAAATTACTATCGTACGAGATAGACAATACCTGTATACGGGATACATGAGCACCGGCACTTTTCTCTAAAAACAACACAATCCAAAATCATATTCGTGTCCTAAATCAAATTTAAAGGGGATCAAAGCCCATATATAGGTATACAGTGTGTGTGTGTGTGTGTGTGTGTGTGTGTGTGTGTGTGTGTGTGTGTGTGTGTGTGTGTGTGTGCATTGGGTGTTCCAGAAAACACCGACAATGCTTTGAATGTTGTGTGGGATGGTAAACTGATTGGTCTTCAAATAGGAACCTCTGTCCGGAAATGAACGGCCTGGACGCTGGAGAGCGTGGAAATGAGAACGAACAGTTGTGACAATTTATTAACATTCGTTTTGGTATCTTAATACGGAAGGTATGCAACCCTTTAATCATCTGTGTATTGGGATTTGCATGACATTCCTGCGCATGCACTTGTCCTTGGTGCGCATCCTACTGCGTTACTTGTGTAGTTTCTAGTACAGTAAAGTTTCTTAACAGCAGAGGGAAACGTACCAATACACAGGTGTTGAAATTGCCGACGTGAGCCCCTGTAAAGTTTGATGTAAATGCGTGGAAACACTTCAACGTGGCATATTCAAATCGATGGATTGGTAGAGGTGGACCAGTTCCACGGCCAGCACGGTCCCCACATCTGACACCTGTCGGCTATTTTCTGTGGAGTTGTGTGAAGAGTTCGGTGTATGACACTCCTGTAACGTCAGTGGAGGACCTTATGGTCGAGTCCACGGAGCGATTGAAAATCTTCCAAGGTAACCGCTCGCCCTGGGTTATGTGCATGAGGTTCAGTCGGTCTGGGTGGCTCAGTTGTTTAGACGCTGACCTAATGATCCCAAGGTCGCGGGTTCAAATTCGGCCCAGACCGATGATTCTCCATGTCAGTAGATTTACTTCCATCTAAAAGAACTCCGGCGGGACAAAATTCTGGCACACCGGTGACAGCGTCATTAAACAATTTTTTTTTTTTTTTTTTTTTTTTTTTTTTTTTTTTTTTGCATGAGGTCAACACCACTGATATAGGCTGTGCAATGACATAGGAGGTACACAGTTTGTAACGTAGACAGCTCGATGTTGGGTTTATTAACGAAATGTGAACGTACACAAATTTCAAGCTTCGACGTTCTGCAGCGTCCAAACCGTTCATTTCCGGACAGGGTTTCCTATTTGAAAACCGATCAGTTTACCATGCCATACAACATACTAAGCGTTGTCGGTGTCTTCTTCTTTTTTCTTTTTTTCTACTTTTTCAATTTTTATATATATTTTATTATTTTATTTTTTTTTTTATTTATTTATTTATTTATTTTTTTTTTTTTTTTTTTGACACCCTCTTCCTTGTTATTTTTGGAGATAGGCAACACTTCATACTCTGAAAGCAACAAGGTCGGAATTACTGTGCTGGTCGGCCATTTGATAGTCATGCAGATCTATCCTGCTCTTCATGGGAAAATGGACCTTATTAGCACTGGATTCCCAAAGCATGCGCTTTACTAAAGTATAGAGCAGAAGGATGGAACGATCATTGCGGCCAAAGAACAAACAAGTAATGTACATATGTCTCAAACATTGCCTGGTTATGGCGAAGTTATGGTATCCGTGGCCATTGTGCAACGAGTGTCACCTAAAGGTAAAAAAGTTCATCGACCATTATTCCCATTACCATGTCACGGGCACTGGGAGGTTATTTTTAGCACCACGAGGTTAACTTACACCAATATTTTAAATTTAATTATAGCAGCTACTAATGATTAGAAGAAATTAAAATTTGGTGTGATTATAGTTCAAGCATTTGTGCATGTAACTGCTGCATAATAATTAAATTACATTCTCAGAATTCCGTGCAAAAGGGGCATAAAGCACACTATGTATTCTGAAAAAAAGTGTTACACCTCATACTTCAGGTACACTTTTCTCGTAGGATTTTGAAGCTACAGGCACCAAATTTTTAACTGAATAACATAAAGCATAGTCCTATGTAATTTGTATTTTGCACATAAAAAATTATGTAATTCTATATAGGAAAAATATGGTAATATTTTTAAACATTAAAATTTTTTTTCTCCACATTATAGCTCTAATTCACAAAAGCTTTAACCAGCTGTAATCAACACGCATGGATAAATAAGCACTAAAACTTTGATATCAATATCTCTTATAGTTTTTGAGAAATGTGTACCTGAAGTGTGAAAAATCAAGGTTTCGGGAAATTGCGATCAAAGCTGAAGTACCATTCTTTTCAAATTACACATACATTCAGAATGCCTGCTCCATATTCCTGCTCACTTAAGTTTTCCTCATCTTTTCTTAGTTCTAGCTTTATTTTCAAGCAACTGAACTGCCCTTTTTGCCTCTGAGAGTCGACAGACTTCCTTCATATTCTGACCAACTTTTATACCCATTTTTTCCAACACTGTAACTCTACCACTGCAGCCATCATTATAACAAATAACACTATACCTATGTTATATATAGCTGAAGAATTATATATTTTTTTAACATTAAGGGACACTGGAAGTGAAATTTTGGTCAAAATTGTCAAAAAGTCGAAAATTGTTTCTTTACCTTAAAATGTTCCTGGAACACCTGTGCATTTGGATCAGCTAACATTTTTCATATTCCCCACTCCATGTGGTCATTACGGCCCAGTGCTCTTCCCTTAACGTACACAGGATGCTCCTATATAAAAGCCTGTTTTTCTCAAAACTACATTTCTGCACATTCCAAAAGAAGGTCGCGCCTGAGTTTTGCTTCAAATTCAATGAAAATTTCCAAAAGTATTCATAAATAGCAGATAAACAAAACTATGATTCAATATTGATGTTATCATTAACATGAATTCCAAAAATATTTTTTTTTTTTGTGTGTGTGAAAAAATCAATAATTTTTAAGATTAAATTTTCTTTGTTATTAAAAACAATATGTACAGCATAATCAGCAAGCGTATTTGAAATATCTCCTCATACAATTGTTACCCATGTTTTAGAGTATCAGTTCTGGCAATATAAATGAACTTTGAAAAGTCAATAGACGCGAGCTCTATTTTGAAAATGTGCCTATTAATTCATGAAATAATTTCTATATCATAAACGAATTATCCAATTTTAATGAAATTTGGTGTAGCTCCTATTCTCATACAAATACAAACACAGTAAAATTTTCAGAAAATCTATCAAAAAATGTGGAACTTTCAAATTTCACTCCCAGTGTCCGTTAAAAATAGAAAATGGATTTTTTTTAAGTCAATCGACCTCCCAGTGCCCTTAACTGCAGTGCAATGAAGTAAGTATATGAATAATGAGTTCTCCGTGCCTTGGTGGTATATCTAACGCCCTTCACTCGCGTCTCACGTCATGTCCTTCTGTCACGGTTCAAAACAAGCTACAGAGCAAATATAATAAACACATCAAAGTCTGTTGAGAGGTCATAACCCCTGCTCTTATAAAATTAGCAGATGCCACATGTTTAAAACGTGTTCTAAACGAAAAATCTTTCCTGTCCAGATGTCTGCTTGATGTTTACACCACAAATATCCCTAACGGTTGTGGCGACATCTGTAGCTCTTCGGGGCCTACTCCACATCACAAGACGTGCTTTCAAAATAACTCTGACTGCCGGCCGGCCGGCCGGCCGCGCTTTAATGAGGGCAGTTATGAAGATGCTCTGAGAAAAAACAGAACCTCCATGTAGGTGTCAGTCACTGGGCATGCTCCGCTAAACGAAAACTACCCTCTTAATGAGGCATTACAACTTAATTGCACCATCAAGTTTTGCTTAAGACTCTTAAGGGACACTGGGAGTGAAATTTGAAAGTTCCACATTTTTTGATAGATTTTCTGAAAATTTTACTGTGTTTGTATTTGTATGAGAATAGGAGGTACACCAAATTTCATTAAAATTGGATAATTCGTTTATGATATATAAATTATTTCATGAATTAATAGACACATTTTCAAAACAGAGCTCGCGTCTATTGACTTTTCAGAATTCATTTATATTGGCAGAACTGATACTCTAAAACATGGGTAACAATTGTATGGAGAGATATTTCAAATACGTTTTCTCATTATGCTGTACATATTTTTTTTTAATAACAAAGAAAATTTAATCTTAAAAATTATTGATTTTTTTCATACCAAAACATGTTTTTGGAATTCGTGTTAATGATAACATCAATATTGAATCATAGTTTTGTTTAGCTGCTATTTATGATTACTTTTGGAAATTTTCATTGAGTTTGAAGCAAAACTCAGGCGCGACCTTCTTTTGGAATGTGCAGAAATGTAGTTTTGAGAAAAACAGGCTTTTATATAGGAGCATCCTGTGTACGTTAAGGGAAGAGCACTGGGCCGTAATGACCACATGGAGTGGGGGATATGAAAAATGTTAGCTGATCCAAATGCACAGGTGTTCCAGGAACATTTTAAGGTAAAAAAGCAATTTTCGACTTTTTGACAATTTTGACCAAAATTTCACTCTCAGTGTCCCTTTTAAGCCCTATTATTCCAATTATTGGCATACTCTTTTAAACCTGAAGGGAAAAATAGCATTAAGCAGGAGAACCAAGGTAAAGCGGCTTTATGAACAGTCTTAGGTCCTTCAGGGTTTACATTAGACAACTAATTAATGGTTCACTCGCGCAGGGTAGGTAGATGCAATGTAAACCCTTTGCACTGTTGTAAACATAGCTGTTTACAAGGCGAGTTTAAGCCACCCTTGAGATTTCATTAATTTAATGAACAATATGAGCGCCAAAAGCAGCAAATTATTAATTCATGCAAGTTTACTATCAACATGCAAGCCTTTGCAATATAGGGAATAACAAAGATGTGGTAATAAATCCTCGTGAATGAAGAAACGCACACTTTACCATGACAAAGGAAGCACGGTAGAACAGAAAGCTATTCATAATAGGTTTTCTTCCCCGTACATTTACACTATTTTCTTGTACTGTTTTAAGTTTTGTTTTCCTCAGCACAATCTGTTCCTTTCTCTGTCGCTTCATCTAAAACTCAATATTATATACACTGATCTAGAACAGAACGCTCTTGAACTGGGTGACCCGCAAATGCCCTGCGAATTTCATATAAACGTGTGGTGACTTACTGCAACCTACCGTATTCATATATTAGCCGATCCCTAGCCCTGACGGGCCGAGACTTACCTCCCGACCTCTGCGTCTCCCGTCTCTGCCCACTACACGAGTGGGGTATAGTACTGCAGGGTGGGACGTGGTCAGCGCCCCGAGCCCCTCCGAGACCTAACGAGGCTGAGTGCACCCCGTGCCAGACTTCCCAGTGGGGGACCTCCCCGGTACAGGGGATCGAGCGCGGGTCCACCGCGTCAGAGGCAGGTGGGCTACCACTGTGCTACGGAGGCGGTAAAAGTGATATAGGCACGGGTTTTATTTCAACACTCCCTTTCTAAACAAATCTTTATATAATTTTGGTTTAATTTAAACCAAATATAAATTCAATATTGAGGAAAAGTTTAAAAAACCAGGATTAATTGCGTTTCCGAAATATTGATATTTCTTTGAAAATTTACTAAAGCTCTTTCGTTTTTATCACATTTTGTGTTCCATAATTTTAATAACCCACAATATAATAATAAATTAAGACATTATTAGTATTATTATCATTATCATTATCGTTATGGTTATCGTTATCATTATCGTTATCATTACCATTATCATTATACAGAAGAGCATTGAAATTTCTTACAGAAAAATAGTAGCTGTAGGCCTGTAGGGCACACTCAACAATAGCGAATGGCGTATTAGGAATAAATAGCACATTTTTACTGTTAACGTGCCGCAAAGTTCCGTCCAATGCAACTGCCATAACCACACCTTGCCATCACTTTGAGAATGAACCTAGCGCCAACTGTCGCTCCGTCTATGGACGTCGGCCTAATACAGCTTCAGACTCACATAGAACAACAGTGCGTGTAATAGGGACAGAACCTAAAGGAGCCATTTGTGGGTTACTTACTGTAACTTTAATTCTTAATATTTATTTATCTTAGGCATTTGTGCCCAGGCGACGCCGTGGCCGAGTGGTTAGACCGTTCGTCTACCACCTAGGCGGCCCGGATTCCTTCCTAGAGACTCACGTGTGGTATTCGTGGTGGACGAAGGGGCGTCTGGGCGAGTTTCCTCCGGGTTCTCCGGTTTCCCCCACCACTCATTTCACCAGTTGCTCCATTGTCACCTTTCCATTAATCGATTTCGCCTGCATTTCATATCATCCTCTTCCCTACAATTATACCTGGTGCTTGGCTGACCACGCGCTTCCAGGTGTTCACTCTGTTCGGTGCACAAGTTCCCGTGCTCCCCGACAATCGTCTGACCCTAGGCACTGGCTTGTATGTGCTAGGAGGTGTAAGTCCTATATATCTGGTGCTTGGCTGACCACGCGCTTCCAGGTCTTCACTCTGTTCGGTCAATAGGTTCCTGGCTCCCCGACAGGCGTCTGACCCTGGGCACAGGCTTACATGTCCTAGGAGGTATAAGTCCTACATAGGGGAGGATAATCAGCTAAAGAAGAAGTAACGTGTACTTACGCCGTGGCCAAGCGGTTAGACAGCTTGATTCTCACCAAAGCGACCCGCGTTCGATCCACGCGTACGCATTTGGTATGTGTGGTGAACACACCGGCGCAGTAGCCTGTTTTTTCCGGTTTCTCCTTTTTCCCCCGCCATCATTCCACCATTTTCTCCATCATCACTTTTCCTGTCATCTTTCGCCATCATTCCATATCATTCACTTCCTCGCTCTCACACCAGGTCACACATCCTGGTTCCTCTGTATGATCACTTCTGGTTCCAAAGACCGCATATACTGGCCGGGAGGGTTCGGGGCGCTAACCACGTCCCACTCTCCACCACTGGACCCCGTTCCTGAGGTGGGGTATTCAGTGGTCGGGCGGTGCCCTGTGTTCCACAAGGGAATAACAGGAACTCAGTAATTTGTAATTAAAGACAACAATTTTATGTTTAATGTCACGACCTGTTGCCCCTGGGTTCTGACTCGTAGCATGTTTTACGTTGAGGCCCTCGTCTGCAATATCCTAGCTCACGCGTCTACGGAGAGTAATAGCATTTGCAGTTCAGTATGATGCTGTTTCGGGTAGTGTATTGTGGGAATAACGTGATATAAAGCTGTCAGTTGATCGCATTTATTTCAACTAGCTATCACTGTGTATATTATGGATTGTCAGCTTGAATGTGCATAAAAGTCCCATTGTGGCACCTTTCATAGCAACCTCACAATGTATAGATTGTTAGAAAATTTGAAACACTGGATCCTTGACTGACGTAAACAAAAATAGCTCCTCAGTCAGAGTTTCTAACAGAAGTAAAATGAAACAAGATAAAGGCTTTGGTAGAAATAACTTCAAGAAAGACGCTGTGTCTCGCTAAAACGTGTTTTGACTGTCAGAATAGTTTACCAGCCTGCTCATTGTACAGGTTCGTTATTATCTGTGGGGAATATGTCAAGCTAAAGCTCGTGCAACAAGTCTCCTTACACTCGCGAATTCGAAGACAGGATACGTGTGCGTTTTCCATTACTTGGGCTGCAGAAATTTCATTATTAAAGGTAAGCGCAGGCTGATACTGTTTTGTGGACGTGGAAGTTGCATCGGTAAAACCGGCAGGCTTTCCCGCCGCCGCGCTGCTGCAATACTGCTACACTTCCAGTCGCGTCATTCAAGAGAAACCACATATGTATAGGTACCTTAAATCTAAAACGGCACATCAGTCATTCCATGTGCTCTCTGGGTTTACGTCCCAGGTTCAAACCATGGGTCAGTGAACTTTCATCTTGTGTTTTGTTTTATTCTTAGACTAAATGTTAGTTAAGTTTGATTCTGAGTATGGTTATTTGCGAAATGTTGGCCCAAAATAATGTGACAAAACGACAAAACAGTCCAGTTACATTCATATTACTTTATTTTTCTTCTAAACCTTCTGCACAGCAATACAGTTCTACTGACATTAAGACAGTCTACAGTCTTTCGTGATATTACAACTCACAACTGTTTTCTTCTAGTAACCTTGACTTAGTCCTTTTTCTTTCTCTCATACACTATCTCCGATACAATCACTCGACGCTCGTTAAATCTGCTTCACTTCGGCGCGGCGTATCTTTCACGACGACCGTGCCACAAACACACGCACACACACATACACACACAGCTGTCTCACGCTCACTGATACACACTGACCGACTCAGGTCCGTAATTCTCTCCTCTGCTGTTTCCTCACCTCTTTAATAGCATCGATGACGTAACACGGACATTTCGCGAACTTCTTCAAAAAAGCGGGTCGCCGGACACTTCTCGAATCACCTAGAGCAAACCTTATGTTTCTGGTGCTCTGATTGTTGTCACATGTTTGCTCGCGTGTGTAGTGTGGGGAAGCTTGACCATGAGCGCCTTTAATAGGCGTCGCACTCATTGTTGTTATTCACGTGTATACAAAGAGTCGCGGGAGGCACCTTTGTTTGCTCGCTGGCCTGGTACGTGGTGTGAAGTAGCTCAGCCGTGTCCGTCCTTTCTTGTACGCCGCGCCCGGCGTCACAGCAATGAGCGCAAGATTGTTTGAAGCACATAGTTCCCTGATCTAAGGCTCCAGTAAAGGTTTAATGCTGCGACAAACAGAAACTTTACACGACATAAACACCATCTGAACTGCTAGTTCGTTGAACAAAGGTATGTTCATTATTTTATGTGAACATTACATTCACTAATCTCCAAATAACACGACTCAGACTTAAACTTAACTAATGTGAGTATTTATGCTAAGGAAAAAGCAAAACGCAAAAGCCAGGAAATTTACTGACCCATAGTTTGAACCTGGGAGATAACCTCAGGGTGCAGGAATGATGTCTGGTGTACGTGCATTTCTGGAGACTGAAGTGTAGTTGGGCCCATCTGCACAGTGGAATCGCCATTTTGCTTTGTGCTGTCATCTCGCTAACTCCCTTGTAGCAGGTGCAGCGTTGTCACATGTAATTCCTTGCAAATAGATCTCACAAGGCTCCATTGTCAACTTGATGTTACAGATCTCCCTGAAAGTGGGTCAAGAATAAAACTGAGTCTAGGAATTTTCTCCCACAGCCCACGTTTTACAAGAACCCCCGTGGCAGGCCTACCGCCCGACCGCTGCGTCTACCACCTGTGACCACCACAGGCGTCATGAGTGGGGTGCAGTACTGGAGTTAGAACGTGGTCGGCGCCCGGTTCCGGTTATGCGATCTTCTCAACCAGAGGCCACTGCTTTTCAATCAAGTAGCTCCTCAATTGGCCCCTCAGGGACCTAACGAGGCTGAGTGAACCCCGAACCAGGTCTCCCAGCGGGAGAAGATCCCCACGCCGGCACAGGAAATCGAACCTGGCTCTCCCACTTGGTAAGCAGCAGTGTTACCACCACGCTAAGGAGACCACCATAAGAATTCGCTGTTTGAAAATTACAATGGTTCTCTGAAAATATAGATATACAATCCGTTCATAATCCCACGAAGAGGTGTATCGGTGTTTAAATATATTAAACGTGCAATTTCTATCTATTTAGGTGTTTTGTTTCCCTTGAAGACACCTACCACTGGGGAAAAATGAAACGTAACTGCGATTGATTTTCTCTACGCAACATGCAATCTTGTCTCGCCTTGCGCGCAGAAACTTACAACGTCGCGTATCATCCTGTCCCAGGCAGCAGAAAACAAGCCTAAGGCAGCTGCTATTTTACAAAGCTGTTTCCCGGGAAATAGGTAGAGATAACCGAGACAAGGGTATTTTTGTTTTCAATGTATTTTCGGTATAAAAAGTGCAGCTGAATGTGCGACATCAAAGTGAGTCATTCCTTGTAAGATGGCTACAACTTTAACATTTAACATAGGCTTTATCCTATCCAACACAAGTTACAAACGCCTCATATTTCCTAATAACCAATTTATACGCAATGCTTTCGAATCACCATTTGAGCGAATCGAACACCTGTCTTCGTCATGTCAAATTTCCATTTAGCGGACCAGTTGTCCATTTTAATTACCTGTACATTCCCATTTTTGGAACAGTTCCAATAATTTCATCGGGTGTTCCCGGGATAATATTAACAAATCTCAGATGTGTAAATTCCTGAACTTCAGGGGTTGTAACTTCCAGCTTATCCCCGTTTATTAATGGTATTGTTTTATTATAGACATGGTGGCGTAAATGAGTTTTGTAGCAAACTCTGGTTTTAAAGTATAAACATAGGCTTTCACATGCGGCGTCCTGACTATTAGCTAAGTTTAACTCTTGCGGGCTTATAGGCCGTGGTCTAAAAAACATCGAAGTTACCGACGTTTCGCCAAGTACTGCGCTTGGCATCTTCTGAGTAAAAGCATACCTACAAGCCCGGAAGAGTTAAACTTAGCTAATAGCCTAGTTTTAAACCTTATATGTAATGCATTTTGCTTTGCAATAAGCTGCACTGTGTGTATTTTGTGCATTTACGTGAACTACGTTACTTTCCATTACAGATGAACAATTGAAGGTATGGGAAACACAAGTTGTACAATTCATTCCAATGTAATTTCCTTACTGGGTAGTGGTACGTTGTGGCTATGTATGTGCACAATGAATCGCAGTTCACAAATAGAGGGGAAAAAGTGAGAGTCCATAAATTAAATTCTAAGCAGCAGTGATAGAACACATGCTATTTTCTGTATTTCACAACACAGGAAGTATCTAGCAGAGCAAACCAATAGGGCTGACAGACAGGCTCGTGCCTGATCGTGGGAGAAACTGCTGACGTTTGGCTTTGAGCCACCAATAACTTCATTGTTTTGAACATCATATGTTTTGCTCTTGGCATCACACGGTGCAAATTGTGCCATTTGTTTTCAGAGCTGTACATTGCTGAGAAGTGGCGCTTTGCTCATAGCACAGAAACTGCAGGAGGAATATCAAGTACACAGTTTCAAACGACAGCCTACCACCTAGGCGGCCCGGGTTCGATCCCAGGGACCCGCATGTGGTATTCGTGGTGGACGAAGCGGCGTCAGGGCGGGTTTTCTCCGGGTACTCCGGTTTCCCCCGCCATCTCATTCCACCGGTGCTCCATCTTCATGTATCATCAGTGTCACCGCCTGCGGTGCCGTAGTAGTAAAAGCGGGCGTTAAACACTACAACAACAACAAACGGCAGCGGTCATGTCACTTGTCTGAGTGTCAGTTGAGAACAGTTTGCGAGCACAAATTTGATCTATGGTGGGGCTAAAGGCAATGCAGAAGGTTGTGCTATTGCATCAAGAACCATATCCTGAGCGAACCTTTTCTGAAAGTAGCACACTTACAAGAGTACATCACCGCCTGATTGACGCATGGCATAGGAGCATGTAGCTTTGTTTGCATTACGCATGAGCTTGGGGATATGGGGATAAGCAACTCGGTCTCTCCGGGAACTTTGATGAGGAAAACTGCTTCAGAGCAATTCCGCGTGTGACTAACTGACATTTACACTACATTTTCTTCTTAAAATGTCTATCTAATGGTCAATATAGGTGTAAAAATGTCATTTTAACGACATATGATGACAGAGAATACACTGGCGGTTGTGATAGGGAATATAAAAACCTTAAAAAGTGAAACAATTATTTAATAATGAGCGCTAAACTGTTCGTTAATAACTGACCTACAGTTGACAAAAATGTCAGTTAGTCAAGAAAAGTTTAGCACTCATTATTAAATAATTGTTTCACTTTTTAAGGTTTTTATATTCCCTATCACAACCGCCAATGTATTCTCTGTCATCATATGTGGTTAAAATAACATTTTTACACCTATATTGACCATGAGACAGACATTTTAAGAAGAAAATGTAGTGTAAATGTCAGTCACACGCGGAATTGCTCTTTACTGGTGCCTGCATTATATCATAGCAGTGTATCGAGAATTTTACATCTTGAGTTCGCTGTACCCTTATCACCTTCAACGAATTCAATGTTTCACTGATCTGCACTTTGGCCCTAGAGCGACTAAAGGGCATAGCCAACTCTCCTTTCACAAGTTACGCTTTATTTGCACGTAATGGTGCTTTCAATTACTATTACGCGACGTAAACTCATATGCTGTACGTGAGCTACCACATGAGAAACCTTCATCAGTGTATGTGCTTACCAGTACTAAAGTGATGGTCACGTTAGCCCACACATTCTTGCAATAAACTCAATGGATTTCTGTGGCATCAACTGCCAGGATTGCTTACGGATGTTCCCCTTCAGCACATTCATAATGAACCACCGGCACATTTTGCTACCACTGTAACATGTAGACACGGGAGAAGATGGATTGAGTGTGGCGGACCTGTATCTTGGCCTGCGAGAGCACGAGTAGTCCCATTAACATAGAATTGTGTGTGCGTGTCAAACATTCTAAAATGACTGCAGAAATTGGTATAAATCTCTCCTCCTGCAAGTTAAGGATACCCATCTGTGTAAAAAGGTTAAAAATTTCAAAAATTGCCAAAAATGGATTTTTGTTTTATCAAATAGTATAAATCTTCTGCTTTATTTTGATATGCTTTTTATAGCCTTACGGCCTTTTTAACTATGTCACATGGCCGTCTAACTGATTGCCTGTAAGTGGTCGTGTTCATTTAAATCCACACAGTTCCATTATCCTTGCTATGACTTCAAACTTAGTTTTTCCATGTTTTTATTTTTAGCACTGTTTGCTCTTTAAAATGCTCCACATGATGCAATTTGCAGTACTTATGCATGAAATTTGGTTTATCTGCTTAGAAATAACATTAAAAGGAAATGATGAAATAATTTTTTCATAACGTGAATGACTGCTGAGTAATTAAATATTAAAGTTTACATTTCGAAATTTAAATGAAAAAAATAATGAATTTAAACTTTAAAATTTATTTTTATCCATACTAATAACAAGATTAAGAAATTATCTGATCAATTTGCTAACATTCTATCATAGGACATAACTGAAAGTTATTATGTTTTTCAAATCAAAATTGCACCATGGGGAACCATTTATACAAATATTAAAATAATAATAATAATAATAATAATAATAATAATAATAATAATAATAATAATTAATAATAATAATTAATAATAATAATAATAATAATAATAATAATAATAATAATAATAATAATAATAATAATAATAATAATAATAATAATAATAATAATAATAATAATAATAATAATAATAATAATAATAATAATAATAATAATAATAATAATAATAATAATAATAATAATAATAATAATAATAATAATAATAATAATAATAATAATAATAATAATAATAATAATAATAATAATAATAATAATAATAATAATAATAATAATAATAATAATAATAATAATAATAATAATAATAATAATAATAATAATAATAATAATAATAAAATATTAATATGTTAGCAACTAATCTGACTAAATGTATGAAATTTAGCACAGTTACTCCTTACTATACAGTGATTGTTGTGTTAAAATTTCAAATCAATCCAATGAAACCTGTAGATTTTCAAAATTTCACAGATGGGTATCCTTAAGAAAAATTTAAATTTAATTTTGTGCCTACTAGGGAGACGTTCTAAATGAAATCAGTGTGAGCTTTTAGCCACATACGTCAAATTATCTGGTGGACTGTGTTTACTGAGTATACGCAGCTTCCTTCTATTTGCATGCACTGTCAACCTATTATACGCTGAAGTTGGTATATTCATTTTCGGATGTGTGCATCATAAACATGTTGATTCCCTGTGGAACGCGTTTTATTTTGACAGTACTGTATGCATAACATAAACTTTTGACATAGTAAGATACATTCTCTGATCTGGAAATTTATTTTCCAAAATTCACACACTTAACATTGGAAACTGTGCTCCTTTTATCTCCTAAAACACTTTTGTTGGTTACAACATCGTAGTGGAGAGTTACTTCTATAAGCAACTTATTTTATTTGGTAGTTGAGACACGAAATTGATCACCTGGGATCTGTAACAATTGAATTAAATCCCAAAAAGGCTGGTTTATATTAAAGTGGATTGTTGCTACTCATATATGATTTATTATGGCAAATAACAGTCCTGGTTACTTTTAATGTCGCTTTATTTCTTCTTAAACTGAATTACAAAACATAGTTCTCTGTTTTATCGTTAACACAATTTGTGACCTTGCAACTCTCAGCTGTTCTGTCCTATCGTAACCTTGTCAAAATACTGCCACTGTCCACATCTAGCTCTGACACGGGTGTTCAACAAGCCAACGCAGCTTTCTTCCCCTATACATGTTATTTCCCCCCTCCACTGACCAAGGCAAGCAAAACCAGACCTACTAGTCAGAGGCGGATGGCGCGGAGTATATATACTTGTACATACAATTCAATGGAAGGAACAATATCTTTGTTTCCAACACGAAGAAGATAAGGTTAAGTGCTTGATTTCTAAGGCTGGTACTTGCAGATCTATACCATTTCCCTTGCTTGCGTTCCGTGTTCACGATAAATGTTATTCTCGTGGAAAAATACAACGAACCTTTGAAGCAATTCTACCACACATTCTCTTCGCAATTTGAAGAGCTGAAAACATTTGAAACCAAAATCCGATTATTTTGCACTCCTTTGAAGTTTCCATGTAGCGAGGCTTCACACGAGCTACAAAATATGAAATTACCTGCATTGCAGAATTCCACGACCGTAAAATGTCCTGAGAAAGAAGGATGAGAATTATTTAGGTTCCTGCCCTGCTGTGAGTATCCGAGATACGTTTGTTTGCATCTAGTTTAATGGCAGTCTTTGGCTCCACTCGGTGCCAAAAAGTATCCTCAGGAACATCGTCGGGTTAGTCAGGAGTAGAATATGAGTGTGTACGCCTTTGATTTCCTGTACATGAGAATGTGCCACCATTGGAGATCATTAACAACGGATAAATGCTGATTCTTCCCAGCGGGTGGAAGGAGGTGATTTAAACCTCCCCTAATTTGCCTACGGTTGAGTACCCCTGTCCTGTGTGGTCGCTTATAATTAGCCGAGAATTATGTGCTAGGGACTTCTCAGGAACTTGATTCTCAAAGCTTCTCTAAAAGCCCAGCTCGAAGTCTCTTGAACTGTCTGGGAACAATCTTTGTTCTTCGGCGCTATGCCTAGTAACGTAGTGGTGTGAGGTGGCCGATACCGGACGTCCTTTGTTGTGCGCCCACCGTCGCATTATTCTGTTTAAAACCTAGCATATTGGTGATATGTGCTACGGAGTACGTCCTTTGGGTGATTATTCTCAAAAGCAATGTTTCCGGATATCAAAGCACAATAAAATAGTAAAATAAGCAAATAAATAACCACGAAAAATTATGAAAATAAGATCCAAATTAAGAAAAACAAATACATGCAAATATGATGATAAATAGATTCGCAGAACGTGTACCTTATTGAGGACTGTTACAGTACACAAGGAAGGTGGTCCTGAGATTTTCTTGTGTAAACCCCTGCGTCTATCAGTGAAAAATTATTTATATAGTGAAAATGTTCTTTGGGTGTCGTATGAGAAAAGCACCACAATTCTTCATCGGTGCATTACTCTTCAGTATGTGTTTCTTTGCCGCCGAGCTTTTCTGAAGTTTGACACGGCGCTTTCTAACCGGAATTTTCCTGTAGCACCTAATTGAGTTTTGTCAAAAATAAATTCTGCACCCCGGTATGTTTCTGACGACAATGTTACTGAAATTTAATTAATCATAGAAATTGAATGTCCCAAAGAATTATTTCAAGCGTCCAACTGCTTTAGAACTTTATGTATTTTGGAGAAATGATCATGGATGTACTGTAACATTTCCTGGATGCTGTTTTTAGCAAAACATTCTTGTGTTGTGGCAATACTAGCTGCCTCTTCTGCATTTAGGGAATTCAGAAGAGTTTTCATTTCACTAAATTGTTCTGCGTTGTTTAACTCGGATAACTGTGAAATATGCACTTGTATGTTTGCAGTTTTCAGCAACATATGCTGTTTTAATTAAAAACCCTAGAGCATGTACGCAAAACATGCTTTCCTGCAAAATAAGTATAAGCACAAACATAGTTAAAACTGCTCATCTAGGTTTGTCTTACAAATTATACCTAACCTTTGTGCTTATTGTTAAGGCAATGTATCTATGAAAATTTAAAAAATCCAGTTTTCTTCTGATTCCTTTCAATTTTTTCCCCACACTCAGAACACAAAATATATAGTGTACACAAAATTTAAATGTTCTATGTCAAACCGGCTCTAAATTAGATATATATTTACCATTAATAAATCACTTTTTGATATGCTAATTTGAAATGACCCTCTCCTAAATGTTTAATTTGAGCTCAGTATGCAGATATAAAGAAACTGTCATATCGCCAAACAGCCCATGAAAAGCCAAGCCTTACCGCCCAGCCACTGCGTCCCCCACCTCGGCCCACTACAGGCGTCATTGGTGGGGTGCAGGGGTGCAGTATTGCGGGGTGGTACTTGGTCAGCGTCCCGATCTCTCCTGGCCAGTTATGCGGTCTTCACGACCTGGGGCCGCTAGTTTTCCATCAAGTAGCTCCTCAATTGGTCCCTCCGGGACTAACGAGGCTCAGTGCACCCCGTGCCAGACCTCTCGGAGGGGATAAAATCCCCATGCTGGTACCGGGGATCGAACTTGGGTCAAGCACGCTACCAACTGTTCTACGGAGGCAGTCATATCGCCATTGCTTAGATTTAATTAGTTTCACAGAAAAAAATGTTTTGTATACAGTTTATTGATATTTTCAATTTTTCAGCATGAGTTATGAAGAATATTTAATTTCAGTTCAGTTATTTAACATTTTCAAGCAGCGCATAAAAAATGTTAATAATTTAATCTCTGAAGCTCTCCTGAAAATTTCAAGTTAATAAGTTATAAACTAGGGTCCAAGGAGAATTTTGAATAGTGAAAAATGATGAAAGAAAAAGAACTTGAGAAAAATGGATTTTAAAGTTTAACAATATATTTTTGTACTTTAACTAAATTCAATCAATTTAATATTCCCAGCAGCATATGTGGGACCCTATGTTGCTTTCTTCTTGGCCTCAGTAGCAGTTTTGGGGAATTTTAAGGTTCATTGGTCGTTTCTTAATATGAAAACTTTCCTTTCGCCTTCGCATTGTTCACAAAATTAAGACATTTATTGTTCTTAGCAAACCTCTACACAATGCACTTTTGCACCAAATCATAAAATATGTGCTTGTTACGGCTTTACTACAGACTAACGAATAACTTAAAGCCTGTTAACTAAGTAAACAATGCCTAATATATAACTGGAACACTGAAATAACCTGGCAAGATTACAGAATTACAGAACACTGACTGCATTTTTCTGTCTGGAAGCAAAGCATGTGTGAGATTCGCGACATTTCAGCTCAATATATCGAATTCATTTTAGCTCAGTCAACTCACAACCTTTCTGAAGCAAAATTCCCTGCAAGAGACTAAAATCAAAGCTAACGAAAACGAAAGAAAGCATTTCAAAGCTGTAGTAACGAAATTTAACGATGAACACTCATCCGCACTAGGACATTTAAGGATACCCATCTGTGAAATTTTGAAAATCTACAGTTTTCATTGGATTGATTTGAAATTTTAACACAACAATCACTGTATAGTGAGGAGTAACTGTGCTAAATTTAATATAGTTAGTCAGATTAGTTGCTAACATATTAATATTTTATTATATTTTTTTTTAACATTTGTATAAATGGTTCCCCATGATGCAATTTTGATTTGAAAAACTTAATAATTTTCAGTTATGTCCTATGATAGAATGTTAGCAAATTGATCAGATAATTTCTTAATCTTGTTATTAGTTTGGATAAAAATAAATTTTAAAGTTTAAAGTCATTATTTTTTTCATTTAAATTTCGAAATGTAAACTTTAATATTTAATTACTCAGCAGTTATTCACGTTATGAAAAAATTATCTCATCATTTCTTTTTAATGTTATTTCTAAGCAGATACACCAAATTTCATGCATAAGTACTGAAAATTGCATCATGTGGAGCATTTTAAAGAGCAAACAGTGCTAAAAATAAAAACATGGAAAAACTAAGTTTGAAGTCATAGCAAGAATAATGAAAGTGTATGGATTTAAATGGACATGACCACTTACAGGCAATCAGTTAGACGGCCATGTGACATAGTTAAAAAGGCCGTAAGGCTATAAAAAGCATACCAAAATAAAGCAGAAGATTTATACTATTTGATAAAACAAAACTCCATTTTTGGCAATTTTTGAAATTGTTAACCTTTTTACACAGATGGGTATCCTTAAATGCCCTCCTGGAGCTCTAAAATGGCTGATACTGAGAAAAATAATGTAGGTATGCCGTTAAAGTACAAATTATAAGCATAGTAAAAAGCCTTAGAAGTATGGGAAAAGTTAGGTATTGAGCTTAGAAATCTGAGCTTTACTGATCACTTATCCTGTCATGTATTTCAGGAGATTAAAAAGATATGGTTACCCTGTACTGAGGTGTTTCACTCACTTTGTGAGCGTGTTTTCCAAACAGATATACATTTCTTTAAGGGACACTGGGAGTGAAATTTGAAAGTTCCACATTTCTTGATAGATTTTCCTGAACTTTTTACTATGTTTGTATTTATATGAGGATAGGAGGTACACAAATTTTCATTAAAATTGGATAATTCGTTTATGATATATAAATTATTTTATGAATTTAATAGACGCATTTTCAAAATAGAGCTCGCGTCTATTGACTTTTCAAAATTCATTTATATTAGCAGAACTGATACTCTAAAACATGGGTAACAATTGTATGAAGAGATATTTCAAATACGTTTGCTGATTATGCTGTACATATTTTTTTAATAAAAAAGAAAATTTAATCTTAAAAATTATTGATTTTTTTCATACAAAAAAAAATGTTTTTGGAATTCATGTTAAAGATAACATCAATATTGAAGCATAGTTTTGTTTAGCTGCTATTTATGAATACTTTTGGAAATTTTTATTGAATTTGAAGCAAAACTCAGGCGCGACCTTCTTTTGGAATGTGCAGAAATGTAGTTTTGAGAAAAACAGGCTTTTATATAGGAGCATCCTGTGTACGTTAAGGGAAGAGCACTGGGCCGTAATGACCACATGGAGTGGGGGATATGAAAAATGTTAGCTGATCCAAATGCACAGGTATTCCAGGAACATTTTAAGCTAAAAAACAATTTTCGACTTTTTGACAATTTTGACCAAAATTTCACTCCCAGCGTCCCTTAATGTATCACCACTAATTTAACATTTACATAGTTTCATTTCTCTCACCTTATATCATTTCTAATGCTTTGAAGCATTTACAATCTTCTCTGACGTTTGGATTCTTGACCTATATTTTCTTCCAATTTCACAAACAAGAGAGAGTTAATTGTGCTCTCTTATGACTGAGAGAACATAACCTGGTATGTTCACAACCCTCACCTACAGTTATTCTGTTTTACAAGAGTTGTTAATCACTGCTCCAGAAGCTCAGGTTAACTGGTGTGGGTTTACGGTGGGCCGCTTGTCGCAAATCTCCATTATAGTAAAAGCATGCATGTGTTGTTTATTTCATGGCAAAGCTATCATAAACATTTTTTGCTACAAAGCTTTATAGCTGCAAAACTTGGTTAGCTGATGCACCAGTAGCAGCTACTGCATATGAGCACAAGGCCGCCTTAAGGTTTGAAAATTTGTTGCTTGTTTACTTTGAATGCTTTAAAAGTAATATATATACGGCAGTTTAAAATATAGAGCGTTTAATGGGAGGCATCTGTGAAAATGAATAAATCCCGCAATTTATGTCACAATGATGTGAACATTTGTGTGCATGTGTGCCAACGAATATTTACTAGATCTACTGAATTCCACTTTTCCATGCAAAAAAAAAAAAAAAAAAAAAAAAAAGTATTTAGTGTGTTTTTTGATGCTATATGGGTGTAGTATACGAAATGCCTCATATAAAATATTATTTTTATAAATTAAGTAAACTCTAGCTATGTATTTCTTTTGATTATGTCTACAAAATGTAGTATTTTTGTTTAGCTATGTAAAGTGGTTTCGGAGAAAGAAATTATTGAGTACATTGATGGCCGTTTTTTCCAAATTATTAATAATTTTCAAAATCAAAATTCAGTAACAATTAAAGTGTTCAATCTAGAACATGTAAAATACCAGGTTTTATGAATTGACTGTCTAAGAATATGTTTGCAAAATTTCAAACAAATCTGCTGAGAATTGCACTAGAAGAAGTATTTCGAAGATTAACGTACGTAAAAGAAGTTAGAAAGTTAGGAAAAATGACTTTGAAGCTTTAAGTGGACGATAATATATATTTACTGCTTTAGGATTGTCCTGGATCATATGAAGGTCCTTCAGCTAACTGTTTAGGTCTTCTTCTTTAACATTTGCTACTCTTAATTGTTTTTTGCTGATTTGAATGTATTTAATATGCTTAGTGCACTCTGCTTTAATTTTTTCTTGTCCCTAACATTACTATTTAATGCTTTTGCTGACTGGACTTCGTTTACTAGCTATGACCCTTTCGGCGGCGCCGTGGCCGAGCGGTTAGCGCGCTCGCCTACCACATAGGCGGCCCGGGTTCGGTCCCAGGGACCCGCATGTGGTATTCGTGGTGGACGAAGCGGTGTCAGGGCGGGTTTTCTCCGGGTGCTCCGGTTTCCCCCGCCATCTCATTCCACCGGTGCTCCATCTTCATTCCATGTGTCATCAGTGTCACCGCCTGCGGTGCCGTAGTACTAAAAGCGGGCGTTAAACACTAGAACAACAACTATGACCCTTTCGGTTACAAAGAAAGTAAAAGGTCACTGAAATTTGCAATTTTGTTTAAGAAACAAAAATTCTTGTATCAAATTCAGAAAAAAACACGACCACGTGGTTAACACAAGTACACAGATACAAATTTTGCCATATATAAGCACTGTTGTTCCTGTATGATTGTTTGCAGAAAATCCCACAAGATGTCCCTCCATACATCCAGCATCACTGAATCTGACTGACTGATTTAAACTTCAAAATTATCCACGATTTTGCTGCAATGAGGCAATGAGTGTATTTCAAGAGCCACGCCCACCCGCACACGGGCATTTAAATCATGAGGTAACGGCCTTTTAAATGGTGATGCGGATGATAGATTCTGAAAGTACAAGGTAGAGACATGCTTTTAAAGCAAAAAACGAAATATCTGATTTTTTTTATCATTTTGGTCTAAATTTCACTGATGTCTTCCCTTAATGGGAAATGAAATATCGGATTTGGCAGCAAAGGCGGCAACCACAGAACCCGGCATTACAATCTCGCGTATTACTTCGGAAGACTTAGGCTTGAAGTGTGGAGAGCGGCGCTGCCATGCTCCGCGGAAATAAACTTAGAGCAGGGAAGGAGATTCCGATAAACTGGATAACCTCCTCTCGTGTATCTCGTCGCGAGGAGCTGATCTTGTCTCTGATATGTATTAGTCTCTGCAATTTTACGCACGGATACATTTTCAAGGGCAGCCCTCCTCCTCTTTGAACGCAGTGAGGCAAATCCGTCACCTGCTCCTAGTGTTTTTCCCTGGCACAACCTCGAGACTCTCTGCAACTGCCTGTCAGTCTTGCAGAGGTCCCAGCGGAAGATAAACAAGCGCTCGAAGGAGTTCTCAAGTTTTTAGCCATTGTAAACGTGCACCTAAGGATTTAGAATTTCCTTCGGGATTTCATTCCTTTTGTACCTTTTTATAAATTCTAGCTTTAGCCTCATTTGTTTAGTATGTTTATCTATGTATGTTTAGGAAGATTTTTATTTTATATTGAACATTCTCTCTGGATTTTGTCATGATTCAATTTACAAGGGCGCTGATGACCAAGTAGTTGAACGCCCTTAACTTTATATCATCGTTATCAAGGGGCATTTAAATCTACCTCGCTACCCCTAACTCAATCTTGACTCGTGCACGTTTTAAGGAGTTTCTGAGCAAGTGAGTCGTGAGAGTTAGTTTAGACCAGGGGTGTCCAACATTCTTTCTTTGGAGAACCTTACGTAATGAGTGACTGTCTGAATCGGAGGGACAGACAGTCAGTATCCAGTGACGGACACAAACAGGCGATTCTATGGTGGTTTCTAAGAAATACCTTGAATTTTCTGGGAATGTCCTCTTCATTCTGGATGAGATTTTGGTAAACAGTAAGAGACAGACCAGAGCTTACTAAATAAAAAATGTGGATCTGTTAAAACAAACCATTTATGTCAAATACTTCTTTTTTCTTTGGAGTGAACCATTTTCGAGATATTCTTCTTTATTTGCGGAATTTGCCAGTCCCTATACTTTTTTTTCAAATAGGAATGTGTTTTTTTTTTCTTGGCCTTGTAAAGAATCGGGATTTCAAAGGCATCGCATATCAGCCAACTCTTAAAACATTACGATATCGCTTAAAGACTACTGTATTCCCATATTTCCCTTACAGGAACATTAGCAATAAGATAATTTCTGAAGATGCTTATGCCAAATAAAGTGTAGAGAAATAAGCGTTTGTAAGAATAGTGTGTATAAGAGTGAGTATAGCTCTACATATATTTGCGAAGAGTTTCTCCATATTGAACTGTACTAAAAGTCTGTATCGCAATATGTTACGCGACGATCACTTGGTGGATCTTCTAAGGTTACCTATATACTTCGACTTTGTCGCCAAATATTGATAAACTTCTTAAAAGTAAGCAGTACCAAAGAAGCCGCTAATGAACAGATGTTTGTCGTATAGGATTTGAAAGTGCTATCCTAAATCAAACGCAACGTACATCTAACCAAGCTGCAAAGTCCGCGTATAGTGGAAGGAGGTGAACCGCAACTTCCCTCTGTCACAAACGTTGGGCATTGCTGGATTAGACAGTTAATCGTCGAAGCTATTTGTTGGGGACAGTGAGCAGTATTTGTATCAAGGTTCCGATAGAACAGAACAGCTGTGAGTTGCAAGCTCAGGACAGATAGAATTGTGTTTTTTGATTTAGTTTTAGATGAAATAAAGTGACGTAAAGAGTGACTTGATAAGTCATTTGTCACACTATTAAGCAGCAGATACTATTTCACAGTTTCAAGGATACCCATCTGTGTAAAAAGGCTAAAAATTTGAAAAATTGCCAAAAATGGAGTTTTGTTTTATCAAATAGTATAAATCTTCTGCTTTATTTTGATATGCTTTTTACAGCCTTACGGCCTTTTTAACTATGTCACGTGGCCGCCTAACTGATTACTTGTAAGTGGTCATGTCCATTTAAATCCATACACTTCCATTATCCTTGCTCTGACTTCAAACTTAGTTTTTCCACGTTTTTATTTTTAGCACTGTTTGCTCTTTAAAATGCTCCACACGATGCAATTTTCAGTACTTATGCATGAAATTTGGTGTACCTGCTTAGAAATAACATTAAAAATAAATGATGCGATAATTTTTTCATAACGTGAATAACTACTGAGTAATTAAATACTAAAGTTTACATTTCGACATTTAAATGAAAAAAAATAATGAATTTAAACTTTAAAATTTATTTTTATCCAAACTAACAACAAGATTAAGAAATTATCTCATCAATTTGCTAACATTCTATTACAGGACATAACTGAAAATTATTAAGTTTTTCAAATCAAAATTGCATCATGGGGAACCATGTATACAAATATTAAAAAAAATATAATAAAATATTAATATGTTACCAACTAATCTGACTAAATGTATGAAATTTAGCACAGTTACTCCTCACTATACAGTGATTGTTGTGTTAAAATTTCAAATCAATCCAATGAAAACTGTAGATTTTCAAAATTTCACAGATGGGTATCCTTCAATGCTCTCAGACTAAACTTTTTTGATAACTAAAGAAGAAGGTTGTTGTTTAACGACGCTGTCAATTGCCAGGATCACATCAGCGTCGCCGGTGCGCCGGAATTTCTGCCACAAGAATTCTTTTACATGGCAGTAAATCTACTGACATGGAGCTGTCTTTATTAAGCACACTTAAAAACCATCGACCTGGACCGGATTTGAACCCGCTACCTTGGGATCAGTAGGCCAGCATCTAACCAACTGAGCCACCCAGACCAACATTTTTGTGATGACGGGTATACACACAAGCCGCTACTGAAATTCAGTTTAAACGAAAGAAATAAGTTATTAAACCGCGGCCGCTATCCTCTTGTTAAAACATGGCGTCTGGTTGGCTCAGTAAAACCAAATCCAGCTTTGCAGGCTACGTGCACATTTTGGCTATCCATGTGTACGGGAATAAAATTTTAATCTTTGACAGAGCCCTTTGAAGTGGCGCGTGTCCGTGGGACAGGAAAAGATAATTCGGCAAGTGAATGCGTTTAATGTGGGAACGCTCGCTTGCTGGCCCGGCCCGGCCCGCTTTGAGCAAGGCTTATCGTGCACTGTCGCGATTTGAGCGCAAGCAACGCAACACTGCAGTCTATCAAATTACCCACAAGTTGTGTAGCCTTAAGCTATCGTCCTAACATTATTACCTCGTGCTTCTGTATTAAATTACTTCTGCCCTGTACCTCCAAGAGTGTGCTAAACGCTTAATGGTGTTAACTCATGCTAAATATCCACTTTTCTTGCATTCGTTTTATCTCATGCTAAATATCCACTTTCCTTGCATTCGTATTATCATTTTACTTTCTCTACTCGTATAGTATTGTGTTCCAAACAAAAAACCGATGTAGACATTTCACTGGAAATATAAGTTTTGAGGCCCCCTGAATCGAACAAAGCATTTTTTGAAAAAGGTCCGTGTGCGTCTGTGTGCGTCTGTGTGTGTGTGCGTCTGTGTGTGTGTGTGTGTGTGTGTGTGTGCGCGCGCCTGTCTGTGTGTGTTTGTGTCTACCAGTCTGTGGCAGGGTTGCCAACAGTTAGAAATAAAATTATCGTACCAGCCACTCAAAATTATAGATTTGGATTCAAAATTATCGTACATCATAAAGCAAACGCTACAGCAATAAAAATATCAGTATAATACTTATGAAAATATAAGAGTAATGGTGCTTATTATATCCACTTACAAGATTGATACCTCAACAAATATTACAACTTTAGCACTTATGTTTCTCGCACTATTCATCTGAAAGTTCAGCTTCCTCAACCGTTGCAGCATTGCACAAATTTGTTGTTGAGATAAACCTTAACATCTTCTCGGTGACTTTGAGATTTTAAGATCTACCACGTTCTTTCATAAGTTGAGACGACAAAATGAGTTCATTTACCGTATCTAGTGCCAATCTGTTTCTAACTTTGGTTTTTATTAAACCCAGGTTAGGAAAAAAAAAAAAAAAAAAACTCTTTCACAAGAAGTGCTTCTGTAGGGCAAGGAAACCTCTGATAATGCAAAGGCCGCTAGTTCTTTGAAATCAGTATTTCCACCAAGGTGACATATGTTTAACAGCACTCCAGAAACTGTCAAGGTTCAGGCATGTTCTTTATTTCACACGGAATAGCACGTATTCCGAGTTTTCTACATTGGTCGTCAATTTTCTAAACAGTGCCTTCTTCATTGAGATTACCAGACCTGGGCACACTGGCAATAAGAGGATAAAGGATAGCAGGCTTAGTAGCTATGGGGTGGAGACAGACAATGAGGACAAAAGTGGTGTTATTTGTAATTAGTTTCACTTCGCTGGAGTGACAAACCAGTGAAAATGATATTTGGCCGATATCGAAGTATCATACATTCAAATTATCGTACACACCCCCATAATTATCGTACGGGTTGACAACCCTGGTCTTTGGGCAGCATAACTCAAAAGCGAAAAATCGGTTAAAAACCAAAGTTGGTATTTTAAGTTTAATGTGTTTTAAGGATGCGACACGAAGTTTTTGAAGAAAATTCCTCCACCCTAAACTTTTGGAAAGTGTTTCCAAAATTTTGATTTTCTCGAAAATGGCTCTAATGGTTTTGAATAAAATGCTATATTGTTCAGATATTTTTACGACAAATGAAATGTATATTTTTATTTTTCTGGCTAGCCCTTGTAGTCCCGTTTACTCTGGTTGACTTTTGCAGTTTTGCAAATCTTACTCCATAAAAATGTATATATCTCACTAAAACACACAATTTATGTCGCAACAACTTTTTTGTAGAGTGAACCATTTCGGAGATATTCCTTGTTATTTGTGTGGGTTTTGGAAAACAAGCTTTCGTCAAATGGAACGTCGCGATTCGTTTTTTTATATCTTAGCCAAGGAAAGTGAACGGAGTCCCGAAGTTTTAAAAGATTTGAGTATTGCTCAAAGTCTACTGTATTCCCGTATTCCCCTTGTATCTACAAGGAAATACGCAATAAAATAATTTCTGAAAACATTTATCTCAACTAACACTTCCTCGTGTTCGTTTTTGTCATACTTACAGCTTTTAGTTTGCTATTTAAATGCCGTATCCTAATGAAAGTGCGGGTCCTGACGTATAGGGAAACAATTCTTTCATCCAATTCAGGAAATTTAGAGCAAATCATAAGAAGATATAGGAATCAGAGCTTGTAAGAATGGTTAGTACAAAAGTAGAGAAAGTCATGTGAGTGCAAAACGTCGATTTTTCTCCTAGTTATGCAAATACATAAGACATACGTCTTTTTTGTTATTTTCTTGTCATTTTTCATATTAGAGTTATGTTTTCTCAACTTTTCGTTACACTTCTATTCCAATTTCGCATTTGTGCCTGCAGTCGTCCCAAAGCCCAATTTCTCACATCTCCTAAATTCGTGTCCAATATTTCATACATTATTCTAAAGTAAGAACAAAATAGAAACTAAAAACTTCACTTATCTTAGTAATGTTGCATGTTCTCCTTGAAACCCTATTATTAAACATTACTAAGATAAGTGAAGTTTTTAGTTTCTAATTTGTTCTTACTTTAGAATTTTGTTGCTTCACTGTTAATAGCTTCAATTTTCCTTATTTCATACATTATTTTTCTTAGAAATCTATATTTCCGCGTATTGGAGGGCAAGCTGTATGGAATTTGTTATTGAAATTCTTCTTTCTTATCGCCCTTCACAAAGTGACATTTGTTTCATTCTGTGTAGAGCTGAGGGTTATCTCTAAATTGAACAATTAAGTAAATTCAAAATGTAACAATAAAATTAATTGTATTTATTTATTATTGACTTCCTGCTTTTTAAGTAGATTTTGAATATATTGATAATTTAAACAGCATTAATTTTTTGAAGATTTCTGAAATGCCCTCCCCCCCCCCCCCCCCAAAAAAAAATAGGTAACATTTATTGTCATATTTCCTAATTTTTTCCTTCATAAGTGCTTGCATATTTCTGACATTTTAGGTCATAAACTTCCAAGTCCTGATGATTACTATGATATCACTACCCCAAAAAGTTATAACATCCTGTAGAGAAACTATTGCAAGGCCCATTTGCTTGAAATTTTGCAGGGTCGTTAAAAATTATATTCTCTTTCCATTGCGCCGCTTTGCTATAATATCTTTAAATTATCCTTCTAAATATCACTCTCCTTTGATTAATTCCTATCCGCCGAATCTTCAGGATAGCACAAGTTCACATCAAACAACACGTGCATAACTAACAATTTATTGAAGTAACTTAAAAGCTTTAAACAATATCTATATGCTAAGTAAAACCTTTCTAACATTACATCGTATCTCGTGAAATTAAGAATACGAGAAAACAACAAATCATATACACAATTCAAACATTTTTAAATCCTTTTTAAACTTATCCTAACAACACCAAACATCAGAAAAAGCAAGAGAAGTCTTTTTTTTTTTTCAATAAACTTGACCTACACGAAATAAACATTTAAACTTGACCTACAGTATATAACACAAAACCCTGAATGCTCCTATATCATGACGGAAAGTGGAATTACATTGTCTTTGATTCCTTATCTTGGTAGAGTTCCATCAGGGGTACGTCCCTGGTTCCTTTCAGCTTGCTGTTCTTAATTTCTTCTCCTTTACTTTCATTAGATTTTCCTTTTGTCTGTTTAGCTCCTAGTTTGTTACTGTCTTTTGCTGCTTACCAATAATTACTTTGGTAACATCCTTGTTTGTATTTTTCTGTTCCTTTACAGGTTAAGCTTCTTGCCTTTTTTGTTTAGAAACAGTTTTTATGGATTGCTCTTTTTCAGCATCTTTTTAGCGATCCCTTTTACATCTGCTTGTTCATCACTTGATATATTTCCTTTCCCAACATGTGACTTTTGCTTATCTTTAATTTTTCTTTTCTTGTCAGTTGGTTTCCGGTCATCGCCTGTATACGTGAGCTGGGCAAATGCAGATTTGAATCCAAACGCAAATACAAGAACGGCACATATTAATACAAATCCTACTGGAAATGCATAATGGGGATTGACAACTTCAGACAGTTCCATTTTCCACGTCCTCTTCTGCTCAACTCCACTGTTTACGTGAACACTAACCGTTCCACTTTCAGGACATACCCCTTCTGGCTGTTCCCAAGTCTATAATAATGTCTTATATCCAACGGTATTACCCGTAATACCGTTACACCATCCTATCCTCCCAAATTAAATTCAATTGAAAATATTTGTTGTCAAGTGAAGTTATACTTGGAATAGGAGACCTCAGTCGCAGTTTTCAACAATTTCGAGAATCAGTTCAGAAATCTTGAGCGGATGGCACATGGGAAAGTCCGTAAACAGTTTCTGAAAATTCGGTGGTCTCGTGAATGAAATCGGGTCCGTAATCGTAAATGCAAGTACAAACGTTGGTATGAGTGATAGGTATAATAGTGACACACACAGACTGAGCTAATACCAGTAGAATAGCAACAGTCGATTGTCTGACAAAGTCCTCGATAATCACGAGAGTATGAACGCACACGAAGAATATGCAGCAACCAGGGAAACCAACACTGTATACAGTAGGTAAACATTATTCTCTTTAACCCTCCGTTAGGCACAAACTGCTAGTCACACGGGACCCAGTAGACCCTCACTATATTTTTCTGGTTATATGCTGGCATTTATTATTGTTTATTATATTTTTCCTTCATTCCCATTTTAACTTCATTTAGCTCAAATATAAATATTTTTAATTAGCATCATCTTACTAGGTAGGTCAAAGATAAATAAAACGTAGGATAAGTACACTATACATTATAATTTGTTCTGCAGTACATAGAAATATAATAAATTGCAATGTTCAGGTATACATTTGAAATTTACTGTGAATAATAATAATAATAATAATAATAATAATAATAATAATAATAATAATAATAATAATAATAATAATAATAATAATAATAATAATGATGACCATGATCATGATCATGATAATCATAATCATAATCATGATGATAATGAAATAATAATAATAATAATAATAATAATAATAATAATAATAATAATAATAATAATAATAATAATAATAATAATAATAATAATAATAATAATAATAATAATAATAATAATAATAATAATAATAATAATAATAATAATAATAATAATAATAATAATAATAATAATAATAATAATAATAATAACAGGAACAGCAACAACAAGAACAACAATAAGAATAGTAATAGTAATAACAATAATAATAGTAATAACAGTAACAATAACAACAACAATATTAATAACAATAATAACAACAAAAACAACAACAACAATAATAATAATAACAATAACAGGAACAGCAACAACAAGAACAACAACAATAAGAATAGTAATAGTAATAACAATAATAATAGTAATAACAGTAACAATAACAACAACAATATTAATAACAATAATAATAATAATAACAACAATAATAATAACAATAACAGGAACAGCAACAACAAGAACAACAACAATAAGAATAGTAATAGTAATAACAATAATAATAGTAATAACAGTAACAATAACAACAACAATATTAATAACAACAACAACAACAACAACAACAACAATAATAATAATAATAATAATAATAATAATAATAATAATAATAATAATAATAATAATAATAATAATAATAATAATAATAATAATAATAATAATAATAACAGGAACAGCAACAATAAGAATAGTAATAGTAATAACAATAATAATAGTAATAACAGTAACAATAACAACAATAACAAAAACAATATTAATAACAATAACAACAACAACAATAATAATGATGATGACGATGATGATGATGATAATTAATAATAATAATAATAATAATAATAATAATAATAATAATAATAATAATAATAATAATAATAATAATAATAATAATAATAATAATAATAATAATAATAATAATAATAATAATAATAATAATAATAATAATAATAATAATAATAATAATAATAATAATAATAATAATAATAATAATAATAATAATAATAATAATAATAATAATAATAATAATAATAATAATAATAACAATAACAGGAACAGAACCAACAGGAACAATAACAATATTAATAGTAATAACAGTAACAAAAAAAAACAGTAACAATAATAACGCCTTTGACAAGCATATGATGTTACCTACAAAATACATGTTATTATTACATAGGCTGCTTTCATCCTCTTTATGATCTAAAGATCTCAATTTTCAGTTTATCTTCAGATTTGAAATCGTCTGATTGATAGAAATTTTCATACTCGGACTAGACGTCATCACCACAAACTAGATGATGTACTTGTTTCAAATTCTTGGAATTTTGTAAATTATACTTTTTTACTCCTGTTTTGGGAAGTAGTAACATCTACTTGCAACGACAAATCAATATTGCACAACTAATGAGGAAAAACATGTCAGTAGTACGTAACGAGGGTAGGTGCGCAGAGTGTGGTTGACCTCTACGACACGTAACTGCCGATTAGTCATTCTTGGAGCTAAAGAAGTAAACAGATCAGGTTGTCGCTTCACCAAACAATCACTAGTACCAGAAACCTAGAATATGCATCATAGGTTTAGGATAGGAAAGACAAGGTTCGGAGGGGGGAGCAATCACCTCGAACCGTAGATTTGTGTGCCTATGCCCCTGACGGGGCGCCCCCTGGGAGGGAGGAGTGAGACGAGAGGCGAGAGGATACAAGGGGTGTTTGGTCCAGAGGGCAGGGTCTCTAACAACTACAACTCCGGCTTCTCCCCCCTGCAAACTCTAGGTTCCTTTGGAAGCCCGGAATTCGGAGAGATCTCCCGATCCGGAGGACGGGAATTTGCAAAGAGCAAGCACTTACTAAGCACGCCGAAACTCCCGCCGACATTTGGAACCCTGAAACAACCCAGCAAATGAAAGGTGAAGTAAGATAATTCGGGAGATTAATTATGCTTGCCAGTATTCGCCAGGGACCCGGGAAAACCCCGAAAAACCTATGGATCAGGAAGGTCAGCCACGGGCATCAAACCCATGACCTCCCAAATATAAGCCTTACACGTTACCGCAGAGCCATCTTGCTCAGTCTAGCGGTAACCTAATCCTGTGGATGCGTTAATATAAATATAAACAAACAATAACGTATGTATATATGTGGTTACTTGATCCACAAAACTGGAATAGGCATCATAGGTTTAGTCCCAGCCAAGACCAGAAGACGTTTTGTAATCAGGAAGTAAATGCTTCGCCGTGTGAAGGGGTTGTTGCTCTCTCTCTCTCGCATCACTTATATTTGGGTGGCAGGGGTTGAAGCTGGCTAATACTGGAACTGTAGCGTGCAAAAGAAAAACAAAGGAAGGAACGGTAGATACCGCTAGAGCGCGCGTTGGACGGAACATAGCATCCCAATTCTCTGCCTCTCGCCAGTGTTGTACACGTTCGCTCAGGGAACATGACGCTCCTGCCAGTGCCGCTGACTGTTTCCCACGACATGTGAGTAAGTAGTTAACTCTTTTCAACCTCTGCGTCTGCGCACTAAGGGGGCTTTTCGGGAAGTTCACTCAACAGATGACAGGCGTCAAATCGCAACTACACATGTAGAAAATCCATAGGTACGTTGGAAGTGCAACTATTACGCTAACCTTGTTTCAAGTTTAAATGTGAAAAAGTCCTCTCCGGCTACACTATAATCCAGAACTGTGCTTAAGTTATTTTATATTACAATGCAGAACCCTTGCCAATCGTCCTAAACTGTAGAAATTCCATATTATTGTAAAGTGATTCTAGATATTTGTGCACGCCCCATTTTTTATCAATATCAACGCTGTTTTCAATATATACCACAGAACCACAGACACTGCAAGGGTGAGCAGGAAAGCCATTTCTGGATATTTATTTACAATTATATTTACATTAAAATATAAGTGCTTTTCTGAAAAGTATAAACATCTAAGTTCGCTTCATGTCGCTTGATTTCCACTGGATCTACTTCCTAAAATTCACATTTCTGTATTTGTTTGTTAATTTTTGCACCTTCTAAAGCGTTTTTTGGTCCTCTTTTGATCGAAATCTCATGAAAACATGCCAGTATGTGCATCTAGAGAGCCTTCTAATGTCCTGTTAAATTCTAATGAAAAATATAGAAAATAAGAATTCCTCCTAAGAGTTTTGCATGAGTAAAAAACAGTTGTTTTTTGTTTATTAATTTAGTGTACATTCCTATTAGCGACATGAGTTGAAATGTGTACTCGTGAACGATTTCTAGGTTATTCTCGGTCCTCAAATGCCGGGGAATGCAGGCCTGAAACGTTGCCCCCCCCCCCCCCAAATGTACTTCTTCATTAATCATTTAATTTCTGTATCATCAGCAGGGCCCGGATGTTTATCACCTAAAATTGTTAGAAATATGCAAGCACTTATGACCGAAAAAAAAAAAAAATAGAAAATATAGCGATAAACATGACCTAATATTTTTTTGGGTACATTTTTGAAATGTAATCCTGTTTAAATTAACATTATACTGAAAACCTGCTTTAAAACTCTAGCACATTCAATAATAAACAAATAATATTAATTTTATTGTTGCGTTTTGAATCTATTTAATTTCTCAGTCCAGAGCCAACCCTCAGCTCTGCACAGAATGAAATAAATGTCACATTTTGAAGCGCGATCAGAAAGAAGAATATCAACAACAAATTACATACACTTTAAAGTTTTCAAAAAGGAGTGATCTTCTATTTGCACGCAACATTGTAACGGGAAAAGGACCTCCTAATGTAGACAGATCGTCTTTGGGACAACTAGCAAGCACATATGCGAAACTGAAATAGTCATATATAAATATGACAAAAATGCGAAAATATAACGGAAAATATGACTATAAAAGCTTTTAAAAAGCCAAAATATGACTTTATATGATCCAGGAAAATTGCATAATTTTAATCAAAATTTGATAAAGCCGTACTTCTCTTATATTTTCCATGAAAAAAAAAAAAAAACCCAAAAACTGTGAGATCTCGTAAACATCCGGGCCCTGATCATCAGTGTCACCGCCTGTGGTGCCGTACTCTGTAAGAACGGGTGTTTAACAGTACAAAAAATTAAATACCCTCGTATAAATAAGGAAAATTGAAGCTATTAACAGTGAAGCAACAAGATTCTAAAGTAAAAACAAATTAGAAACTAAAAACTTCACTTATCTTAGTAATGCTGCATGTTCTTTTTGCACAAACTAACCCAGGGTTTCAAGTTGTCTCCAACTCATTCTCAAAGCTATACAAACAAATTCGTTACCAAAGCTAAAATCTTTCTTCTTTTTTTTTTTTTTTTTTTTTTTGAAAACAAAAAACAAATACTGATATTCGATTTTTATTTGACATAGAATATAAACACATTATTAACACTGCAGTAATTAATGGTTTTAATACAGATTTTATACATAAAAAGACAGAAAAATTTAAGTATCAAAAAGCTGTTAAAGAAGTTTCAACCCTTAAAAAAATAAAAGATAATTGTATTTTTAAAAAGTTTACTTACCATCCATGGGCCAATAAAAAATTTACAAAGATTTTTAAAGAATATGGAATAAATTTGGTCCCTCAAAATAAATTTAATATACAAAATTTACTTACTTTTTCGAAAAAAAGATAAAATACCAAATTATAAAAAATCTGGCATTTATCAATTTGGCTGTTTAGATTGTGATAAGGTTTATATTGGTAAAACTAAACGTCATTTAGAAACCAGAATAAAAGAACATTTTAGAAATAAAATATAAACAAACTGATAAATCAGCTGTGGTAGATCATTTTTGGTCATTTACTCATGAAATTAATCCAGAAGTTAAATTATTAAAACAATTAAGTGCTCCCATAGATTTAATGGTTTGGGAAAAAAATTTTATTTTAAAAAACAGGAACCGTGTTATGAACTTCGAATTACCATCTATAGATTGTATTTATAAATTTTTGTTTTCAGAGATTGGTAAATAAAAATTGAATATCAGTATTTGTTTTTTGTTTTCAAAAAAAAAAAAAATGAAAGATTGTAGCTTTGGTAACGAATTTGTTTGTATAGCTTTGAGAATGAGTTGGAGACAACTTGAAACCCTGGGTCAGTTTGTGCAAAAAGAACATGCAACATTACTAAGATAAGTGAAGTTTTTTGTTTCTAATTTGTTCTTACTTTAGAGTCCTCGTATACATTTGAAATCGCATAAATATTGTGTGTAAGATTTTTGGGAAATAGTTGCGTCAAATTTTTCTGTGTGGTATATGGACCAGTGGGTGACCTGAGGAGAACTCAATAAACCCGGACCCAAATGACCTAGTTCTCGACGGGGACGGGCCCTTAAACTCCACTCACTCACTCACCCGAAAGTAACAATGTGACATTCGCGTTTCAACAATGTCAAATAGCGGTAGAACATGCACACACAAAAAAGCTAAAGCTAAACTTTGTTGTATAAACTTAAATGAAGTTTGCAAAAATTCGCAAGACCGCAATCCTGCACACGCTTGAAATGCTTTTGGCAAGGATGTGGGCGTTCTGTGTGCGGAAAGTAATTTCTAAAGCTCTTGTCGTCCCACGTCAACTTCAAGTACAACGTGGAGACAACGTGAATCAAGTCACACTTTCATGTGAGCCAGCACACTTATACCTACTGCTAAATGCGTGTAAATCACTACAAAATGTGCATAGTCAGAACATACCTAACTTTAAGGCTTCGTATGTGCAATACATACACAGACACGTGCACAAGCTGTTATGGAAAGCAAATTATTGAAAAATTAGAGCGAAAAAGAATGCTTTCAGTTTTAAAGTTTGATATTTTGTTACATTTATTATATTCCTTGCCTTACATAATTCACTAAAATGTTATACCTACCTTATCTAAAATTAGTCACTTAGGAATCATATATAAGATGGCACAGATTATATATATATATATATATATATATATATATATATATATATATCAGTAAACGATTATTCGTATTCAAGGGTTTCAAATATATATTTTTGAAAGTGAAAATTGTTTTTCGTTGACTTCTGCATGCGAAACTTGGAACGTTTCTTTTTTTTTTTTTTTTTTTTTTCCTTCAAACAGTTTAATGTAATTCGTTTATCCAGACTCACGATCATAAGGTGTCCAACGATTTTGATTTGTGTATATGGGTTGCTTAGAAATCCTTCAACATTGTATATAAAGTTTACTCAGCTATGCATTAAACATATAGCTCGTTTTCGGAGGTTGGAAGGGAATTGATTATAACTAGTTGCAATAACATGGGACCAAACGGACGGTAACCGGTAGATCCGTGGTTCAAGTTCAATTTTTCATCCTCACTCCAGCCTTTCCTACACACGGCTATTGTGTGTAAAAACTTTAATCACACACAATTTATGTTCAAATTATTATTATTATTTTTTTTTTTTTTTTTTGTAGAGTGAATCATTTAGGAGATATTCCTTGTTATTTGTGCGACATTAGGAAAACAAACTTTCCTCAAATGGAACATCGTAGGCTCAAAGCCTACTGTATTCCCATACTCCCCTTGTACCTATTAGAAAACAAGTAGTAAGATAATTTGTACAAATGTTTATCTCAACTAACACGGAGAAGAGATAGGCATAAGAGTTTGTAAGAATGGTTAGTACAAGAGTAAAGAAAGTCATGTGAGTTCAACACATAAGCTTTCCCCCCCCCCCCCCCCTTTGCTTCTAGCTTTTCCAGTACATAAGTGTGACGTTCATCACACAACAGAGAACAGGAGTTTTGGACAGTAATGCCATCATTTCGTGTGTTTGCTAGCAATAGAGGTGGAGGAAGTTATAACAAATAATTTGACCTACACTCTCCTTGTGTCTTTTGGTATATTTTAATCGTTTTGCTATCATAAATTGTGGCATCACTTGCAATTATTATGTGCATGGTGATCTGTAGCGATTTACAAAGGTGGACTGCTGGTTCCAATGTTATGTGGTGACATTTAATTCAGAAATGCATATTTATATGGATGTTTACCTAACAAAAGATAGATACAACCCAGCATAGGTGTACCGTGTTTCATAATAATCCTCTTCAATTTTAGAAAGAAGAATATAGGCTCATTCAGCTGTTTCTCTACAATAGGAGTGTTTGCACGTGTAAAACTGAAGAAATCTGTGTTTCTTGAACTTCTCGTTTTTCGTAACATAAAATATTCATACCGCAATGAAAAGTTTTTGTGAAAACCATATAATATATTAATGCAGATAACGTTAGGAGAATATAGAGGGCCATATCAAATCTGAGTCACTTTATCGAGTCTCACATTCCATTTTTTTCGCAAATTCCAAATAATTTGTGTATATAGTGTACACCGTTGTCAAATATTTTACAATTACTCCTGCGTAACATATATGCTCAATATCGAATTATTACGTTTCTCTCGAAACCCTGGCATTGTCACCCAAGAGGTCATTCACAGTTAACTCATTTGGTGCACTGACTCAGTTATAACAGACGCTTTATGTCATCGATCCAATCACTGAGGTCATTACTGACCTGTAAGTGCAAATTGACTCTTGAACAGTAATTATAGAGGCAGTTCAAGAGTCAATTTGCAATACAGTTATTGTAAATGAACTTTCATCTTAATGAACAGCTAGTCTACTTTCGATGGAACTCATGTCTTAAATCGTCGGAAGAGCTGCAAATAATCAGTTAAGCTAATTGGATTATCAATTAATGTTAACAATTATAGTATCGGGTACTACACCATTTTTACTTTCTGTACTACGTAGAGGAAGTATTATATTCCACCCAAAAATTCGATGTCGAGATTTTTCCTGAAATACATATTTTGAGGCCCCCTGAATAAAAAAAAAAATAAATAAATAAAAAAAAAACACACTTTTTTGGAAAAAGGTCCCTGTGTCTGTGTGTCTGTTAGACTTTGGGCAACATAACTCAACAATGAAAAGTCGGTTAAAAACCAAAGTTGGTATTTGGGTTTTATGTCTTATAAGGACGCGATACGAAGATTTTGAAGAAAATTCCTCCACCCTAAACTACCCTCTACATGCAAAGGTTTTCGAAAATTTTTATTTTCTCGAAAATGGCTGTAACGATTTTGATTAAAATGTCATGTGTTTGAGATATTTTTATGTAGTTCTGTTAACTCTGGATGACTTTTGCATAACTGATAAACCGTAAGAGACAGACCAAATCTTACTATACAAAAATGTAAATCTTCCTAAACACACAATTTATGTCCAAATAAATTTTTTGTAGAGTGAACCATATTCCTAGTTATTTCTGTGAGTTTTGGAAAACTTACTTTCATCAAAGGGAACATCGTTATTCCTTTTTATATGTATGTTATCCGTGCTAAGAAAATGGAATCTCAAAGCTTTAAAAGATTTGTCTATCCCTCAATGCCTACTGTATTCCCATATTCCCCTTGTACCTACAAGAAAATAAACAAACAGATAATTTGTGCAATTTTTTTCTCAACTAACACGAAGAAGATATAGGAATAAGAGTTTGTAAGAATGGTTAGTACAAGAGTAGAGAAAGTCATGTGAGTGCAACACATCAGATTTTTTCTTACAAAATGCCATAAGTGTGTGTGTGTGTGTGTGTGTGTGTGTGTGTGTGTGTGTGTGTGTGTGTGTGTGTGTGTGTGTTTACATTAGTGCACCATACTCTGAAAGTGTTAATAAACTGTTTATTACACAATAATACAAGCATGATCACAAAAACATGAATGTTTTTTTTCTCGAATTAATTGACGAGACTACCAGTAATGCATAATTTTAAATCTGTATAAAAGGAGAAATTGCTCCCAAGTTTCCCAAACCTAGTCCATTCAAGCACTGCTTTGTGTAAACATGATGTCAAGTCCCAAAGTTTTATTTAACCTATGAGCACTTTATATGAAATTGTTTTTAAAACAATCGACTCTGTAGTTTTGTAAACCGGTTCCTAAGTTAAGGTATTTATGTGTGTTAGTAAATAAACATTTCCTTTGCCAACGGCGCTGTCAGTTACCAGGAACATATCAGTGCCGTCGGTCTACCGAGATTTCGTCCCATAGGAGGTATTTTTCTTTTTACATGTCAATAAATCTATAAACTATTAATCATATCAGTGCCGTCGGTCTGCCGAGATTTCGTCCCATAGGAGGTATTTTTCTTTTTACATGTCAATAAAATCTATAAACTATTAATCATATCAGTGCCGTCGGTCTACCGAGATTTCGTCCCATAGGAGGTATTTTTCTTTTTACATGTCAATAAATCTATAAACTATTAATCATATCAGTGCCGTCGGTCTACCGAGATTTCGTCCCATAGGAGGTATTTTTCTTTTTACATGAGAATAAATCTATTGACATGGCTGGCACTTTGAAGCTGTGTGTGGTGTTTTTTTTTTTTTCTTTCTTTTTTTTTTTTTTTTTTTTTTTTTTTTTTTTTTTTTTTTTTTAAATTAACGTCCTCCAACATTGTGTCATATCGGACGAATGAATGAAATGAAATGGGTGAAATAATGCTCAAATGAGCCCGAGGTCCATGGAGCTTAAGTTACCCGACATTAGGGAAAACCTCGGAAAAAAAAAACCTTACCCGGATAACTTACCCTAAGCGAGATTCGAACTCGCTGTGTGTGTGCGTGCGTGCGTGTGTGCGTGCGTGCGTGTGTGAGTGTTTGTTATAAGTGAGGAATTAATTCCAGTGCACGATTAATGCAGTGCCTTCAGAAGTGTTCGTCTGTGATTTAATAAATTAATAGCAGCCAAATTAACCGACAGAAAATGTCTCATTTTAATATTCAGAAACAGAACTGTGTTACGGTTTACAAACTCTGGCATTTTTGCAGATATTTCGCTTTATTGAATTCTATATCTTTTTAAATATTCCATTGATTTTTTCACAATTACAGAGAAATGATGAAAACTAAAGGGAAAACAAGTTTGTGAAGTAAAATCTCGAGCAATAACGAGGAAGATCATTAAGAACGTTGATGATTCCTAACTTTGATTTTAGTTTCTCTGTCACATCAAAGCCTATTTCCATCACAATTTGAGGTGTTATACCAAACAGTTTTATCTAGGACGCGCATGTAAGATAACGGCGTAAATACAACACACGGATATTCTAAAACATCGGTGAAATTTGAAAAACAAAAAGTATAAAAGTAATAGGATTAAGAAGTGAGGAACGCCTGTACACGTAGATTGGTATCTCCTTTCCTCTAATTTCGTCGCAGGAATTTCTCAAGTGAGGAACCGTGTGTGCTTAAACGCTCAGAGAGTTGAAGGACGATCGTTTGAGCTGGAAGACCTGACGTCTGTTACATTTCTTTGCCGAATACCCATGAGGTATTAGAACGAGTAGGTACCGCGTAGCTCTGGATTCAAGATCACTGCAACATTTTATAGTGTTGGTGATAATGTTTTTAAACCTCATTCACTTATTAGACAGTGGTTTTAGTCCTCTACGAAGAGTGTGTCACTATTAGGCTCTACTCTATGCTGTTTCACTAAATTAGTAACCGTTGATTAATTCGGGCATATAATGTTTATTAATGCTTAACTTGTGAAGTGCGGTCTGCCATACCGTTCGCTATTTCTAAGCACTTTGTTTTGCGTTTGGTGCCGATGTCCTTGAGCCTTCAGTTGTTTGTGACTGAGCGTATGGGGCTTGTGTGACGCACCTCACAAGTTACGTCGAGCGGGGTTAAACCCATACTAGCTGATTATTCTCTACGCACATACATATAATGAAAGGATGGAAACAGGGGATTCACTGCATGACAACATGACTCAGTATTAGTTCTCGCCACCTCGCAGGTTGCATTATCATGTGCAATACTACCAATATGAAAAATATTATCCAGCTGAAAAAAAAAAAAAAAAAAATTAAAAAAACATAAAATTATTAAAATATGCAATATACGGGCTATAATATTGAAATATTATACATTTATCAAAATTAAGGAAACATACAGTTATATGCACCATAAAATCATGTCCAAATAACTGAAAATTCCATAATTCGTGCACATAATGTAAAAACATACATTTTTAACCCGTATGAAAGAACATGCAAATGCATGAACTTCCCAGCCCTAGTTATTATGCTCAGGTCGTTCATTGCAGTACACAGAAGGCTAAAGGATTGCATGGCTTCCAGATTAAGATAGCAAAATAAATGTTAACAAATTGTCACAACCCTTCGTTCTCAAACTTCGATGTTCTCCTGCATCCAAATTGTGCATTTCCGAATAGCGGTTCCTATTTGAAAGCCCATCAGTTTGCCATTACTAAGTGTTGTCGGTGTTTTTGGGACACCCAGTATACAGAGGTAAGGTAACAGATAGTATTTTACTAGTTACTGTTGGTTACTGAATGTTATCCTGCATACCCAGGACGTCAGATCTGAGACATCTGTAAATTTGAGTAAAAAATAAAGTAAAGCAGTCTGATGGACCTTACCTCACAAACTATGTACCTCACAAGTTAAGGATTAAGAAATCACATCATGTACAGTGGGTATAGTATTACAAAATGCTTTTGAATTCTAAAATCCTCTTAAACATTAAAAATCTAGAAATAAGAAACACCTGCAGTACACTTAAAATGTGTTGATAAATGTCTTCCTTTAGACAAAACAGTTGGAATCCTTTATAAGGTTAAAGCTGAGCAAAATAAAATGTTGTGCATCATGTATAAAGGTTTTGCAATAAAAGGTGAATGTTGTCACTTTAGAACTGTAAAGATTGTGACACTGCTTGTCTTGTAGGAGGTCACGTGATCCATTTTGTGAATATATGGAATATGGTAACTAACTGAACATCGCCGCGCACGCACCTGGTTTAATTTGTATGTTCGTTAGCATATATAGAGGTTTTCTACATTCTTGGGTTGATGGACCCTCATCAGGCTTCGGCCTTTACATGTAAAAAAACACGTTATTTACATTACAATAAATACGGCTAAACAACGCGTAATTAACTTAATAAATGTAACATTGTGCAACTTTTAAACTTTGTACGGCTCATAGAAGCTAGGTCTGCTCATATAGAATTCTATGTACTGTTTGTATAGTGGTGAACCTGTCGTCTAACATTTTACCTAATGCATAGTGTTATAAACTGTGACGTAACAAATTATAATGACAGCTAAGCATAGATGCCTCATGCTGTAAACAGAAATTCAGTCATGAAGTTATACTCACATTACAAGAAAGAGAAACGCAATTTATTTTTAAAAAATCTGCTGTGTTGCGCTCACACGACTTTCTCTACTCTTGTACTAACTATTCTTACGAACTCCTATTCCTTTCTTTTCTGCCTCACGTTAGTTCAGATAAACATTTGCAGAAATTGTCTATTATTTACTTTCTTGTAAGTACAAGGGGAATATGGGAATACAGTAGGCTTTGAGCGATAGTCAAATCTTTTAAGGCTTTGAGATTCCTTCTTCTTTGCACTGTTAAGATATAAAAAATTAATCACGATCTTCCATTTGGTGAAAGTTTGTTTCCCAAAACTCATAAAAATAACAAGGAATATCTCCGAAATGCTTCACTCTACGAAAGATTTATTTGGACATAAATTGTGTGTTTTAGCAAGATCTACATTTTTTTGTATTGTAAGACTTGGTCTATGTCTTACGGTTTACCAGTTATACAAAAGTCATCAAGAGTAAACAGGACTCCATAGGCTATAACCATAAAATTGAAAATATAAATTTCGTTTGCCGTCAAAATATCTCAGACATATGGCATTTTAACCAAAATTGTTAGAGCCGTTTTCAAGAAAATCAAAATTATCGAAAAATTTTCCATGTAAAGGGTAGTTTATGGTGGGACAATTTTCTTCAAACTCTTCGTGTCGCATCCTTGAAAGACATTAAACTTAAATACCAACTTTGGTTTTTAACCGACTTTTTGGGTTATGCTGTCCACAGGCTGACACACACACACACACACGAACACAGACGTGTCTTTTCCTAAAAATACTCTTTTGGATTCAGGGGGTCTGAAAACATATTTCCGGTGAAATCTTGAAATCGAATTTTTGGGTGAAATATAATACATCCCTAATTGCGTAGTAGAGAAAGTAAAAAGCATTACTGTCATATCTTTTCATACTTCATCATGCCATAACATTAAAATATATGAATTCACACCGAGTCTATGAAACGTGGAGGACCGCATTCGGTTTTGAATCCCTTTGACAGATGGGAATATTAACTTCAATTTATAGCGTATGTGTGTAAACATTCACTTATAGGTTTCTTCGCTACGCTCTAAAAGTTCCACTGCTTTTATAGCATTTGTTCTACGTCAGCATACCTTTTAAACAATATGCTGTGTGTTTGTGGTTTGTGAGGGAAAGGGACTGACAGGGAAGGAGATAGCGTAAAATCATGCACAACGCATGAAAAATCAGGTACGTCACCAAAAGCAAATTTTTAAAGGAGAGAGGAAACAATGTTTGCAACTGCCTACAAAATCGTGAATCAACTTTGAAAAAAAAAAAAAAGAAAAAACTTTTTGGTGGACATAGCTTACTGAACAAGATCTTTCAAATACATATATTGTGTATCTACAGCCTAAAAACTCAAACAGATAAGTTAATATTAAACAACATAGCTTAAGTCCAGGCATGGGCAAAATCGGCTCAACTGTGCCACACGTTCTTGTCTCACTCCACCTGCCATCCCTTCCATGCACTGCTGTTCAGATTCCGACACGCCTCATTCGTATGGCTGTTTCATGAAGATTGGTAGATATGTGGATTTCAATCTGCAAATAAAGGAATGTTATAAACTTCTAGGTTATGCAATTTGCCGAACCACAGTAGGTGACTGTAATAATTAATGTATGCAAAATATGTTTAATATAAACAAAATACTTAATAACAGCGTAGAAATTATTATCACCACGCAGGTGGAACGAACCCACCACTGCACGTGTTGTACCCAAACATCTTTGTCTGGCGGGCGGTAAGCCAAGCGCAGTGCCTCCGCTCAGCTCCAGCTCCACCGCAAGGCACTCTACCGGTGACTGAGAGTGCACCGCTGAGTCAGGTCTGGCAGATCTGGCGGGCGTTAAGCCAAGCGCAGTGCCTCCCCTCAGCTCTAGCTCCACCGCAAGGCACCCTACCTGTGACCCTGAGAGTGCACCGCCGAGTCAGGTCTGGCAGATCTGGCGGGCGGTAAGCCAAGCGCAGTGCCTCCCCTCAGCTCTAGTTACACCGCAAGGCACCCTACCTGTGACCCTGAGAGTGCACCGCCGAGTCAGGTCTGGCAGATCTGGCGGGCGTTAAGCCAAGCGCAGTGCCTCCCCTCAGCTCTAGCTCCACCGCAAGGCACCCTACCGGTGACTGAGAGTGCGCCGCTGAGTCAGGTCTGGCAGATCTGGCGGGCGGTAAGCCAAGCGCAGTGCCTCCCCCCAGCGCTAGCTCCACCGCAAGGCACCCTACCGGCGACCCTGAGAGTGCACCGCTGAGTCAGGTCTGGCAGATCTGGCGCGCGGTAAGCCAAGCGCAGTGCCTTCCCGCAGCTCTAGCTGCACCCTACCGGCGACCCTGAGAGTGCACCAGCGAGTCAGGTCTGGCAGATCTGGCGGGCGGTAAGTCAAGCGCAGTGCCTCCTCTCTCCACCGCAAGGCACCCTACCGGCGACCCTGAGAGTGCACCGCTGAGTCAGGTCTGGCAGATCTGGCGGGCGGTAAGCCAAGCGCAGTGCCTTCCCGCAGCTCTAGCTGCACCCTACCGGCGACCCTGAGAGTGCACCACCGAGTCAGGTCTGGCAGATCTGGCGGGCGGTAAGTCAAGCGCAGTGCCTCCCCTCAGCTCTAGCTCCACCGGCGACCCTGCTGACACTTACAACCCGGAAAGATCGAATAGAGGAAGAATGAAATGAAAGGGAGTGATTCGAGGGATGCAAGATAAATATCTTGCCCAGTGTTCGCCTGAGTAAGCCGGAAAAAAAAAGCCAAAAAACCCAAGGTCAGGAAGGTCGGCCGCGGGAATCGAATCCCCGAATTCCCAAATGCGGGCCACAGATGTTACCGACTGAACCGACCCGCTCGGTGTGACGTCATCTTGCCACTCTACCCTACCTCCTTAGTTTTGTGCCTAAAGCATTTCTCCTTCATTCACTGAGATACCTAAACACCGGATTTCCCTCCACCTATTGTTCACCGAGCTATGATGCGTTCATGGTACTCAAAAACAAACCTCTGTAATTCTTGGTCACCTTAATTAGTGATGGGGAAATGCTTCATGCACAAAACGAAGGAGGTGGACTAAAGCGACAAGTGGCTTCGTAAGAGAAAGGTTTGGACCCCACTGCCTATACCTACAGTCTACATTTTATTTGCCCACTCACTAGAACTCTAGAGCATAGCAAGCTCAACCGGAAGAGCTCCCACCGTTTGACATTTTGCCAGACTCGAACTGAACACCTTTGCTAATGCTTTGTGTTTGGTAGCAACAACAGTTGAATATATAATAGCATGATAATCAGATAGCGGGATGTATGCATGGTTAACTTCATGACTTGGCGAACTAATAAACTTGTCGTGTAGAATATTGCCGCTCATTTATTTGTGAGTGTTGCTCCTAAGATTGATATCGCGAACAAGCGATTGCAATGATCGGTAAGCTGACGGTGGCATAATGGCGCAACCCTGAACAACTGCTGCCCTCAGTTCAACAGGTGCAGACGAAGTTGCATCCCAGCGGACGATCTTCCACAACGATGGGTTCCTTATGGGGTCTGCCCTATTCCCTTGGCCAATGTTGGGAGACTTAATTTCCCTGTCCCTCCGTTTCATCTCACTTCACTTCTCCTTTCAGCTTACCTTCGTCCTGCATGCCTGTTTCAGGGAGTCTCGGTGTTGCATGGCAAGGAATATGATCTCTGTAAACCTTCGTCTCCTGGGCTGGTCACCGAGTCCTGCCTGCTCCGGAGTGCTGAGCCGTTTGCACGAGCTTCCATCGGGAATAGTCTCAAACTGAGAATCTTAGAGACCCTGCCCTTTGCTGTCATGTCTCCTGGATTCGGCCACTATCTGTCTTCTCTCACCTCATCCCCCCACCCCGGGGAGACCCCTTCGAGGTCATAAGTACGAGAGATCTTCCGTAAGTCCCCCTCCGAACCTTGACATAACAGAAATAGAAGGCAGGGTTCAAGTAAATGAGTGGTTTGGTAGTTCGATTTCAAACTCCCAGACCACAGGTATGGGATACAATGTTACGTATTGTTGCTCGGCTAGCTACCTGTGCTTCAACAGCTTCCTTTTTAATTCTGGTGTCCCCACGACATGTAGGTACAGGAGAATCAACTGCTGACTAATTAAATAAAAACGCGATGTCTAATTACTTTTGCTGGAGAAGGATATACTTGTTTAATCAACATGATTCTATGACGATGACAACTTGTGGGGGGGGGGGCCTTAGCAACTCGACTGAAAGGCGATCTTTTGTGCCTATGGCCCTGACGGGTACTCCCCAGGAGCATGGATGAGAAGAATGGATCCTAAGGGCGACCAGAGCGTTCTGACGATAGAGCAGGTGGCAGGGTTCCTACATCTTCCCAGTTAGAAGCACCAGGCTTAGCCCGGTTCCTCTTCCACCCCATTTGGGTTAATACTCCCGAGGGAGGACGCTGTGCTCGGAAACTCGGAGGCTCTCAGATATATATATATGCAATCCGAAATAGTTATTCAGGTTATACAACCTGCACAGATGTAACATTCCTTCTATGAATTATAAATAGACACTCATTATATAAATGAACACATAATATAAAAGTGTATGAAAGTTAATGAGGTATAAATAAAATGGACAGATCAAACAAGGTAAGCTTATGAAATTTGGGGGTGCGACATTTAATTATTGTCACAGTTTTACGCTTTTTCCTGTCCGCGTTCTGTTGGTGAAAATCAAGTACAGCACCTACCAAAAGTGTATGGACACCTGCACATTTCACTGAAATACACACAGTTCTTATGTTTCGCCAAAAATTCGATGTTGAGATTTCACAGGAAATATATATTTTGAGGCCACCTGAATCCCAAAAAAAAAAGCATTTTTAGAAAAATGTCCCCGTGTGTGTATGCATGTGTGTGTGTCTGTCTGTCTGTCTTTCTGTCTGTCTGTCTGTCTGTCTGCCTGCCTGTCTGTCTGTCTGTCTGTCTGTGTACAGCATAACTCAAAAACGAGAAGTCGGTTAAAAACCAAAGTTGGTATTTAAGTTAAGGGACACTGGGAGTGAAATTGGAATGTTCCACATTTCTTGATAGATTTTTCTGAAACTTTTACTGTGTTTGTATCTATATGAGAATAGGATGTACACCAAATTTCATTAAAATTGGATAACTCGTTTATGATATATAAATTATTTTATGAATTTAATAGGTAAATTTTCAAAATAGAGCTCGCGTCTATTAACTTTTCAAAATTCATTTATATTGGCAGAACTGATACTCTACAACATGGGTAACAATTGTATGGAGAGATATTTCAAATACGTTTGCTCATTATGCTGTACAATTTTTTTAATGACAAAGAAAATTTAATCTTAAAAATTATTGATTTTTTTCATACAAAAAAAAAGTTTTTGGAATTCATGTTAACGATAACGTCAATATTGAATCACAGTTTTGTTTAGCTGCTGTTTGTGAATACTTTTGGAAATTTTCATTGAATTTGAAGCAAAACTCAGGCGCGACCTTCTTTTGGAATGTGCAGAAATGTTGGTTTCAGAAAAACAGGGTTTTATATAGGAGCATCCTGTGCACGTTAAGGGAAGAGCGCTATTTGAAAGGGCCGTAAAGGCCACATGGAGTGGGGGAAATGAAAAATGTTAGCTGATCCAAATGCACCAGTGTTCCAGGAACATTTTAAGGTAAAAAAGCAATTTTCGACCTTTTGACAATTTTGACCAAAATTTCACTCCCAGTGTCCCTTAAATGTCTTTTAAGGATGCGACACAAAGATATTGGAGAAAATTCCTCCGCCCTAAACTACCCTTTACGTGGACAATTTTTCCAAAATTTTAATTTTCTCATACATGGCTCTAACGATTTTAATTAAAATGGCATAGGTATCTTTGAGACATTTTTATGGCAAACGAAATGTATATTTTGAATTTTCCGGCTATAGGTCATGTAGTCCTGTTTACTCTGGATGACTTTTACGTAACTGGTAAACCGTAAGAAATAGACCAAGTCCTACTGTGTAAAAAACGTAAGTCATGCTAAAGCACACGATTTATGTCCTAATAATTGTTTTGTAGAGTGATCCATTTCGGAGATATTCCTTGTTATTTGTGTGAGCTTTGGAAAGCTTAAACTTTCGTCAAATGGAAGATCGTAATTTATTTTTTACGGATATATTAGCCGTGCAAAGCTTTAAAAGCTTTGAAAGATTTGAGTATCGCAATAAAATAATTTCTGAAAATGTTTATTCCGACTAACACGATGAAGATAAAGGAATCGGAGTTTGTAAGAATTGTTAGTACAAGCGTAGAGAAAGTCATGTGAGTGCAACACATCAGAGTTTTTAAAGACGTATGATTTTTTTTTTTTTTTTTCAGTTTATGTAAAACAGGAAAAATTCTCATTTTTAAATCATTTTGGAGGTGTGGCCATCAAAGTATATGGGATGTCAATTTTATTTTTCTCTCCAAGGAAAGCCACACATGCTAGGTATACTTGCAAATATGACATATTTATCATACACTGCTTATGAAAAATTGGCATGATGTTTATGACTTTAAAACAAATTGGGAAAAAAAGAGTTTAAATTAGCACTATTTGACAATGGATTGAGTCCCATCATGAATGAGCCAGCGAAGTCGGAGTGGTGCCTGTTTATTCCTTATACTGCGAATCGTACCACAGAATGATCCTTTGTTGGCCTTGTTATGATGCTACGACATTCACTTGTCCTCTAGATTTTATTTTGTTCTGGTGCGAAAGGAGATTTTTAAGTAAAATGGGTTCTTCAAGCTCAATGCCTCGTACCACTCTTGGTCTCCTAACATCCCTAGTACTCCTCTCAAATGCGCCATTCTGTGTGAATGCCCTTGTACACGGTAACTGCCTGTCAGGGTACCTTTCTGCATAAAGTTCACGTGCTCGAGCTGCATTGCCATATCCCTCTGTACACTCACGGAATATATCTTCTTTGACCTATAACAAAGAAACGGTTGATTTTCAGATCCATCTACATATTAACCTTTTTTACTGTTTTGATGTCAGACACACATCCCCCAAATATGGCACCAATAAAGATACACCTTGTAGTAGGTGCCCTGAGGACGAAAAGCCCCGAGAACTTCGAAAGGCATTATCCGAAGCTTGGAATGACACTGCCATGCAAAAGTGTAGGAATCTTATAAAGAGTATCTGAAAAGAGTAAATTTACTGTGTTTGAAAACCAAGCGAGGCCCAATAAAGTATAAAATTATCTGCAAAGTACTTTTGAAGCAATATGCTATGAATCTATAATAATGTGTGTTCTTCGAAGAGAAAGTTTTAAAATATCAATGGGTGTCAAACTTTTGGTAGAACCTGTGTAGTCGAGTTGACTAATGTTATCGCAAATTGTGTTTCACACGTTTTTTCACAGTTGGGTGTCTGCGCAATCTATTGGAGTTGGTCGCAGTGGAAAATTCATCGCTGGATGCTCTTTGTCGACCAAAAGTGGACTTACCTGGATTTTCGCGCTCTTTCGAGAGACAGAGAGAGAGAGAGAGAGTAAAGTCAACATACACTTTTTGCCTGCTAATATTCAATCAACATGGGCATGCTGATTTTAGAAGTGTTAATGGTGAACCAATAACCATATGACCACTGTTGGAAACAATTAAATGTTATTGATATACTGCCATTTCAGTGAATCGGTGGCTAATAAGAGACAAATTCAGCAGCTCCCCTGTCATTTGTCATCGCAAATCGCTGTTAATTTTTACGCCCGCGAATCAATAAATATTTCTAGCCATCTCTCCGCTTCATTTGTACATGTGATAGACCAATGGAAACACCTTGTAAGTAACTGTGAATTAACCTTCCCTGCACTGCTGTTGAGGTTCAGTGGCGAGTGCGGCTGTTTCATGTAGAGTGGTAGACATGCGGATTGCAAACACAAAGCGTTACAACTGAAACGCAACTTTGATGAGAAGCATAAATCAAACTTTGGTGATCTTATAGATATTTATTTACAATTTCAAATACTCGTATTTGCAAACATATAAAGGGACGATATGATTCTACCTTTCAGTGGTTAGTTTCTTATTAGTTTATTTAATATAAACATGTGTTTCGTGTTTCAGAGTTTGAACATAATATTACGTTTAAAACTAAAGAGTTTATTGTGTTGATCAGATAGTTTCAAAATATTTGTAAGGCTAAATAGCAATGGAACTTAACTGGTTTATTTATTGTGAAAGGAAACAATTTAGTATGTTAATCATAAGGCACTGTAAGGATATTACGTGCATAAGAGAAAGGAATGCTTTAAACTTCAAGATTATATAATTTGCACAACCACAGTAGGAGGCTGTAATGACCATTGTATGTAAAATAGGTTCAATATAAACAAAATTGTTAATAACAGCGTAAAAAGTATTACTACCGCGCAGATGGAACGAACCCACCACTGCACGTGTTGTATCCAAACAACCTTTGTCACTTGGCAAGAGAATGTGGGGTGGGTAAGGTAAGTTCAATCGCTACCTGTCCTCTCGTGCCTGCATTAGAAGATCGTAATAAATAATGTGACAAGTGACAAGTATGGTTACTTTTAATATCACTTTATTACTTCTAAAGATGAATCACAAAACATAGTTCTCTGTTTTATCTTTAACACAATTTACGTTTGATCCTAACCTTGTAACTCAGAGCTGTTCTGTTCTATCGTGACCTTGTAACAAATACTGCTCACTGTCGGCACCTCCCTCTGACAGTTCTACTGGCTCACAACCCTCTCAGTACTGCCTGACTCCTTCCGGCTCACTTATATAGCCGAACGACGTTTCTCGAAGCAAAAAGACCAGTATTTTTAACTTCTCGAAATCTGTGGAATTCTTTTGTTCTGGCCCTCTTATTGTCGGGCACTACCTAGCAACGTAGTGGTATGAGGTAGCTAACCTTGCGCCTCCTTTTATGTGCGCGGAAATAATTTAAGTGCAGGATGGAGCATTTCAATATAATTATTATTTATTTATGCCAGCAAACTTACTACTGGTGTTTTTTAACACACAAGCCGTGTGTCGGAAATGTTTAAGAGGTGGAATCAGGACTGAAAAGTTCAATGCCATAGCCGGGATTTGAACCACGGATCTTCCGCTTATCGAGCGGCTGATCTAACCACAAAGCTACCATGGCTAACTTGCCAGTATGACATTGCCGATTCGTACTTTCCCGATAGATACCCTTGTGGCTCTCCTGCAGCCTGTTGGGTACCATCATCTCATCCCTTCCGCCCGGGATCCGAATCACCATGATAGGCGTGGAATTCCCTCCGATATGTATTAAATCAATTCACTTCCCCTCTTTCTTGAAAATCAGTGTGTCACTACACGCAAACATATGTTTATCGGCTCATTACATACATCGCGTACTGCAAGTACGTGTTCAAATCTCCGTGATTACCAATGCCCCACATTTATATTGTCCTTTTCGCCTTTACACAATATATCGTATTTTTTCCATAATCCGTTTTATAATTAAACTAGCATCACAACTAAGTTACGCAGCAATAAAGTAGAACCAGCTCATATCACGTGATTTACTCCACTTGTGGAAGATATCCTTCCATTCAGTGGAAATCAATTCATGTGTGACTTTATAATCTTCGCAAAACTTAAAGGCATATGTAGGCGGGGCGTACCTCGGACTCCAGCGAATCCTACGCTTGCCCCTCCTACCAGCGCTGCCGAATGTGGTGCATTCATCTCACACAACCTTATGTATAGGTTGCGCGTTCGTTCTTGACGAATGACCTTGAGCAGAAACCCAATGAGTGAGCCTACCCTTAATAAACAGGTCAGCAAATGTTTATGCTACGATAACAGACACCTCTGTTTTCCTCTGTCGCGTTTGTGTATACAGTCGACTGCAGAAGTTTTGTGCGGTACGGATGTATGTATGCATGCAACGAAAATAGCAATTCAGACGAGGGAGAGATGTCGGGAATAGAATAAATGCAAGAAAGTTAAGTGGAAACAGTTATAGAGGTATAGTGTATAATACGTGTGGCTGACATTACTGCAAGTGTCATAAATTGATTTGTAGTGTTGTACTACTTCAGCTCAGAAGCATGCGCGTCATCTCACTGCAGTCTGTACCTCCTCTCTCTCGTTCCCGCAAAAGCTGAGTAGAGACTCGCATTCAACCTTTCATATAAAATTTTCATTCGTCAAGAAGTAACGCGCGACCTATACAGACCGTCTGCCGGTACACGCACTACGCTTGGCAACAGCGCTCTGCTTGAGCATTGGCCAACGTTCACATGCCTGTAACTTTTGCGAGCGGTATAGCTAATCTGAGACATCAAAACATCCTCCCCACATGATAGGAGCTGGCTCTGCTTTACTGCTGTGAACACCTAAGTTCCGATGTCGGCCTAATTATAAAATGGACTATACGTTAAAGCTATGTATTAGTTACACATGTTTGCACCTTGCACTTGGATATCAGAACACACTACTGGCAGTAAGACCCAGTAGTTTTGTCATATATTCATGGAAACGTGTACGCGAAACATGTAGTATTGAAATATTGCAACAGTCTGCCCGAGGGCGTTACCCCGAAGGGATTATTATATTCCAGTAGGATGACCATTCGCTCCATAGGTCGGCCTGCGGTCAATACTGGTTTTCGTATAACACGGACATTTTTGAGCCGATGTCGTGGCTTGGAAGTCGCCAGATTTTAATCCCATAGAAGACACTCAGAGAATACAATAGTTATTTCAGAAAACTGGTGTGTTCCAGGCACCTAACATTGAGGTAGTGAGAAAAATTAGCAGGAGCCATACGTTTTGTTCTTCTTCCTGATTGCTTCAATTTAAATAGATTTTTCTCTCTGTGTATTTGCAATTAAAAGCCACAGGAGCTTACAACACAATGTAGTAATAAGGTTTATGTCTGTGGTTTTATTTTTCTCGAACAGCAGAATCACAGACTGAACCGAGACCTAAAATATTGTGACAAATGACAACTTCACTTTCGTTTTATGTCACTTTATTTCCCTTAAGGGTGCATACGGCTGAATGTTCCAACTTCTATATCTTTTAATCAATTTTGGTAAAATTTTGTGGGTGTATTTATATTGCAACCATATTATACCGTGAAAAGTTTCAACTCTGTATGTTGCTTGGTTCAAGAAATGTTGCAAATTATTTAAATAAATTAATAGTCGCACTTAAAAAGTCCCTTGCGACAAATTTTTCATCCAATCATTCTAAAATTTTGTAGAGATGCACTTTAAACAAGGATAAATTAGAATTGTATTGGGTTTTTATATCTGGTTATTTGTTTGGCTTACAGAAAAATGTAAATGTTTATATTTCATAATTTTTAAAAAATATGGAGTAACAGCCTGTTCTGAAGGATAAAAACACACTAAAATCCATCTGATATCAAAACCCAATACAATTTTTATTTATAGTACATATTACTACATGCTGTGCAAGTTTCAAGCCATTCTGATAAGAAATGCTCTGCAAGGAGCATTTTGTATAGAGCAAAATGCTGAACAATTGCAAACTGAGAAAAGGGCAAAAGAAAATAGCCTGACCTCAGAATTGCCCTGGACCATATGTCTCCCCCTCAGACCTCTTGTTTCTTTCTTCAGATGATATTTTCAATTACATTACAAATGGCAGTAGCCATTCATTAGCAAGTTCAAAATTGGAGTGAAATGGCACAGTAACAGTTATATTGTAAAAATGTGCATATATGGACATTTAAATACCACGCACATGAAGTTAAAGAATGGCTTCTGTTAGCTTTAAAAATCAGTCTCCTCCCCTTTTTTAGGCCCAAAAGATTTACCTCGTTTTATAAATTTTATAGCCCTTCTCTGTATTCTTTCTAGCGAATCAATTTGACTAAGTCTATATGGGTCCCAACATACTGCTCCATATTCCATAATCGGCCGCACCAAAGATTTGTAGGCAATTTCCCTGGACCTTCCGTTCCCCTTTTTCAGTACCCTCATTAAGAAATGTAACGCTTTCCACCCTTTCCTGGATGTAGAATTTACCTGGTCGTCCCACCCAGCGTTACTCGCCAGGTACACTCCCAAATACTTGCAGCTATCTACCTGCAGAATTTTTTCTCCGCCCATGTAATAGTTATGAAGAATTTCCCTCTTACATCTTCTAAATGCAATGGACTTACTTTTCTTAGTTTGACTTGAGTTAGGACACGTGTTCAAAAGTATATTAGTCTAAATAACAAATTTCTAAGTGTCAAGGTTGTGTTTTTAGTTTGTGAAATACACATTTCCTTAGGATGTATCCGATGAGACCTTGGAAGCTCAGGCATTTGGCCAGAATTCTGTTCCGGTAAGGATATTGTTTTCCCCTAGGACGTGGTTGTCGACGGGCCCTGCAACTCCACTCATTTTCTCTCTGTCTTCCACAGTTTTTGAGCGTAGAAGCCTCCATGACTTTCATATAAGTGTGTGGGATGCACTGTGCTCCAGTTTACCGCGTATCCTTGCTTCGAAACTCCCACATGAAATCTCCTGGGGTCATTGTGACAATAGACGGTGCGGAGCGAATCCTTGTACGAGGTTTTATCCTTATCCTGGAATGTTTTACCGTGGAATGGCCTTTGGTAAGAGTGTCAAACATTTCAGGAACTCTTACCCAAAAATGACATGTTCATGATAGTTTTAAAAGTAAGCCTTAAACGCTTGAATGCAACAGTTTCTACGCTACCAAACCTGCTCTAAGAATTAACGGCACATCTGGGCATTAATTGTCCAAAATTTTCATTATAAAATGTATTACTGTGATTAGACTCAATAGCTTTGCCACTGAATTTAATTCTTTTAATACATTTACCATTGATTTTTCCACTAGACTTGTTCTTTAAAGGCTAAAATGTTGCATTCATGAGCCATTATGGGATATCCAGAGAACAGTTTGCAGGCGAGAGTCGATTGTTTTCAAAACAGGGGAACAAACAAAATTGCTACACAAGCACCAAAGAGCCCTATAGAAAAAAGGTGTGATCTCGAACGAAAACATCTGATGTGTTGCACTCACATGACTTTCTCTGCTCTTGTACTAACCATTCTTACAAACTCTTATTCCTCTATCTTCTAGAAGTTTGTTGACACAAACATTTACAGAAATAAAATTATTTTACTGCTAATTTGGTTCTCTTTGCACGGCTAACATGAAAAAAATGTATAGCGATGTTCCATTTCACGAAAGTTTAAGTTTTCCAAAATTCACTCAAATAACAAGGAGTATCTCTGAAGTGGTGCACTGTACAAAAACATTTATTTCGACATAGATTATGTGGTTTAGCAAGATCTACATTTTTGTACAGTAAGGGTTGGTCTATCTGTTGAGGTTTACCAGCTATGCAAAAGCCATCAAGAGTAAACACGACTACATAGGCTATAGCCAGAAAATTCAAAATATACACTTCATTTGTCATAAAAAATATCTTAAACATAAGCAACTGTAATCAAAATCGTTACAGTCACTATCGAGAATATAAAAATTTTCGAAAACTTTTCCATATAAAGGCAATCTAGGATGGAGGAATTTAGTTAAAAATCTTCGTGTCACATCCTTAAGAGGCATTAAACCTACATAACAACTTAGGTTTTTAACCGAGTTTTCGTTTTTGAGTTATGCTGACCACAGACTGACACACACACGCACACACGCACACACACACATACACACACACACACACACACACATACAACTTTTTTAAAAAATGCCTTTTTGGATTCAGGGGACCTTGAAGCATATTTTCGGTAACATCTCGACATCAAATTTTTTGGTGCCATACTTCATCTACTTACTATACGTACCTAGTAGAGAAAGTAAAAGATGAATGTATCCTTGATCCGAGTGAGGACCCTTGCAAGTCCTTAACTGGAGAACATGCCCTATGTTGTATGGAACGACTTTGCTATCTCACAACTGGAGCCACTGTTGATTCACGACCACAAGCGTAAATGCTGTAAAACGAAGACCTATGAATTAAATATTAAGTAAAAAGTTTCTTCTACTTTATTTAAATTAGGAACCACTATTACCATTTTCATGTACAAAATATATGCACAGAATGCTTAGATGTGTTGGATAATAGTCTCCAGCGGCTTGTTCCTTTTATTCTATATTATGCAGCAAAACTTTCTGTAAATGTTATATTAAGAAATGTTTTAGTTTAGGCGATAAAATGTTTAATATAACTAGTAGTTAATATCCATTATTCAAGATGAAGCGATGCTATGGGAGGCAGGTGGGCGTTTTAAAGTGCCATAGCGTGGTGGTGGATAAAAACGGCAGTGGCCGTTAAAACATAAAGAAACATGGAAACGGTCACGCCCCCTCTGCCACGTAAACGGCCGACATTAGTTCTATTTCTGAGTATTCGCTCTGCTCTATCTTTGCCATTTGGACACCAACCAAAATGATCACGATACAAGAACCTTTGCAATCACTACGGACCAATTTACCTGATCAGCACAGTGGTTCATTGTTTCTCTGCCTGGACAACTATAAATTCAAAATAATTAAACTATTTGTAATTGTCTTAATTTAATACTACCCTCAGGAACACAAATTATGATGTTGGAAATACAAGGTTGTTAGACAGGTAACCAAGCCCAAGTTACTGCAAGACATTGCTATTACTAAACCTAAAGCATTACTCGCAATCTAGGAAAATTAACAAGATGCCTTTATGAATCGCACAATTACTGCTTACAGTCAAACAAGAAAAGAAACATACATGCCTGTGTCATACACATACAGGGTGGAAGGGAAGTCATTACATTCTTTCTAATATGTGCTTCATAGAAGCATTACAAACCAAAAGGTCTAATGGCATTTTGTTCTTTGATCAGCCGATTTCGAAAAAAATAAATAAATAGCTTTTGATCCAAATCGCATGCGTAATTCCACAAGAATGTACGGCGATAACAGTTTGTTACCTGTAAGTTGCGTAGAGTAACATATTCCTGACATCGTTTCGGTAGTAATTACGGGACATCACACAGGGTTTCGAAATAATTAATCACTTAAAAGACGTGAAGGAGTACTCCGAGCAGCTCTTTCAGACGTGCAGTAACTCGACAACGTTGCGCTGAGGTTGGTCAGGGAATTACCTCGTTTGTGGATGTAAATAGGTCTGGCGCTTTCGCCTTCGTGTAATGTTTTTGGAGCCAACGCTTGTGATTGGCTCGAACAGTAAACATTGAAGGACAACGCAAAGTATGAGTTTGTTTTTAAGACGCCCCGTTACGGTATTTGTTTATGTACTGAGCTAGGGAAAGTGACACCCGCACAATCTACAGCGTTGCCAGCTTGTTTTCCACAACAGAATTTTTCATGCCATGCTTTCTTTCTCAAATATTGAGGACTTATATGTGGAAAGCACAAGGTTTAGCCTTGATGGAACATTTTACTAGATCAGCTCATCCGGGTCACTTGATAACAGTTTTGTTCCTTTTGGTCCTGACGATGAGATTGAATTCTATTTTGTTAGGAAGTCTGGAAAAGAAAAACCGCTATTAGGCACTTGATAGAGCTTTAAAGAAGATTATTGCAGAGATCGCAGAAAATAACTCACACAGAGAAGAGAATGGAAAACAGCGGAATACCGAAGATGATGTACGGATAGAGTGCCCAAGGGAAGACAATAAAAGAAGTTTAGAGAGAAGCAGAATGACAAGAGATTGAGGGAAGAGCAAGCGGCAAGGAAAGTGAATTGAGAAAAAAGATTGTTTTGGAGAAATCCGTAGTGGAAGAAAAGCCTAAGTGAACAGTTTTTCATCAGATAGAAGAAAATGGGATAAAGGGAATAACAAAAGAAGTTAAACTCCAGTAGAATAAGTTATAGGACATGAGACAACTGCAAGGAGAGTGCACTTAGCACAAAGTGGTGAGATGTGAAGGAAGGGCAACTAACGCACCGTGAAATAAACACACAACTGGGCCATTGTGTTTACACTGCCTATTAATTGCAGCTGTGTGTTCCTTTACTCGACCGTCCACCGTAGGTACATACCTCCAAAAGGATAGGGGCAACAAGTAAGGAAGCAGTCACATACAAACATACAGGTGCAACATAAACCTAAATAAACAATAACAGTATAACTGAAAGTTTTACAATCCAGCAAGAAGACCAACTCTCAGTTACCTTAAGGGGACCGCGTACTCTGAGCGAATACCAATTTTACATCACTTTACAGAATTTACAATACACAAAAGGCTATCACATGGAAATGATTGAAAATTTTACTACGTATTCACAATAAAATGAGACATATTTTGGTTTATGTTTCATGATTCTGTCTGTTAAAATAGATTTTTAAAAAATTCAGATATATGAAAATTTATTGAAAAAATATTTTCCAAAAGCATACAAAACTTGGGTACCTGTTCCTCGGGAAGCATTTGCAGCACACAACTGAAAAAATTCAGGCATGTTTTGAATATAGTTAGCTACTCTAGAAAGCGTTCTTGAAAATGCACATGGCATTTGGCATTCTATTATCTCTAACCTCACATTTTCATTGTGAAAACGAAATGTGCTACTTTTGTAAAAACAAGCTTATCAGCATATGACTCAAATGTTGATAGCACGTGGGACAAGAGTGAAAAATGTCCTTTATTATGATACATACGTGGAGGGAAGGTGAATCTGTACACAAATAATTTCCTTAACGTTTTATGTCCTTATTAAACCCCAACGGAAAACTCCTGTCTTTCTGCTTACTTTCTCCTTAGCGAGGTATGAAGCATGGAAGTTGGTTAAAAACAGTAAAATGGATTGCTACTCTTACGTATTGGCCTTCTTATTTGCGGAGACCTACTTGATAATGACATTGGTGCGTTCTGTTCTGCCATGGAATAGAGAGTGCTTCAATGAAACATATTCAGTAAAGGCAGAGTGTATGCTGGTATTAAATTATACAAGGTGTCCCAAAATTAGACCGACAAACTTCGGGAGCTGATAGATAACATTATTTTAAACACTTTTTGTTAAGGAATGTTTTTGCTTCGGTGCTTCGCTTATGCGCTAGACGAGTTAATACCATAGATTACTGCCTCCCACCCAGGTTAAGTATTTACAGCAAAATCAACAATATAAATTAATATTGCATTTATCTTAGTAAGGCACACAATCTTAATCCAAGAAACAAACACAGAACACATAAACAAAACACAGACATCTCATTGTTTACAGTAAATCTCAGCTTTACCATTCAAAATTAGACCGACAAACTTTTAAACCAGAGAAATGGCTGGTATATTTGCGAGTATATATGTATATATACTGCGTGTCCCAAAAGACACCGACAACGCCTAGTATGTTGTGTGGGATGGCACACTGATCTATTTTCAGATAGGAACCCCTGTTCGGAAATGTACGGTTTGGACGCTGCAGAACGAACGGTTATGACAATTTCTTAACATTAGTTTTGGTATCTTAATACAACGCTTTAGCCATCTGGTTCTGCGAATGAACGATATGAGCCTAATAAATTTCTGCGCCTGCGCTACATTCCTCTATAGAGTCTTGTGCGCATCCTACTGTGTACCTTTCAGCACAGTGACGTTAACCACAATGCGACACGCACCAGTACACAGCGGCTGAAATGACCAACTTGAGCACACTTTTATGTAAATGTGCGGAATCACCTCAACGTCGCATATGCAAACTGATGGATTGGTAGAGATGGACCAGTTACATGGCCAGCAGATCTGACACTGTGGAGTTGTACGAAGAGTATGGTGTATGGTACTCTAGTGACGTCAGCGGAGGATCTTATGGCTCGATTCCACGAAGGGATTGAAAATGTTCAAAGACAACCGTACGTATTGGGTCATGTGCATGTGGCTCACCACCGTTGACGTAGGAACTACACATTTCGAAGACCGTTTCTAATGTAGGCAGCCCGATGTTGGGTTTATTGACGAAATGTGAACGTACGCCCATCTCATACCTGATGTGCTACAGCGTCCAAACCGTACATTTCCGGACAGGCGTTCTTCTTTCCCTGATTATCCTCCCCTTATGTAGGACTTACCCTGTCGGGGAGCAGAGAGACTTCTGGAGTAGACAGAGTGAAGACCTGGAAGCGGGTGGTCAGCCAAGCACCAGGTATGATAGTGAGGAAGAGGATGATATGAAATGCAATACGAAATGGATGATTGAAAGTGTGATAATGGAACAATTGGTGGAATGAATGAAACTGGAGAACCCGGAGAAAACTGCCCAGATGCCGCTTCGTCCACCACGAATAACACATGCGAGTCCCGCCTAGGTGGTAGACGAGTGGTCTAACCACTCAGCCAAGGCGCCGCCATAATACTTCCAGACTCAGGGAAGGATGAGGAATAATCTTGACTGGAGAAAAATTCCTAGTCCGGGAATCGAACCCGGGACCCCTTGCACAGCAGGCAGGTGGTCTACCAACTGCCCTACGGGGCCAGTCCGGAAAATCGATGAGTTAGGCGTCCCGTACAACATACTAAACGTTATCAGTGACATATATACCGGGTGGAAGGGAAGTCATTACACTCTGTCTATGCAGCCATTGGGTACCTGGCCATATTGTGTGCAAGGATGTATGTTGAGCCTTTCATAACTTCCGTGCATATCCTGTCTAATCCATTGGCTAGCTTGTAATAAATTGTAAAACTCTGTTGTGATTTAAAAGTTTTAATTTTAGGGTGCACATTGACAGTGAAAATGCAGTCCTAATATTGGCAGTGTGTTGAACTGTCTCACTTTGTCGTCCGCCCGCCAGCCCGAATGAGGCCTATTTAAGCCTTTTTCTTATTGCATTAATTCCGGAGAACAATGGCTAATTGCTTTATTGATACCAGTCTGCAATAGTTGGTGTTGCTTCAAAGGGGAAACAAGATTCCATTATAGAAAGAGCAGCAGAAACGACTTGTTCCATTCTTCTCCCTTGAAACTGACATTTTAAGTTACGGCTCAAACGTATTTGTGCTTTGGCATTAAAGGGGCCATTCCAGTCCTATTTCCATCATGTTACATTTCCTAATATTCAATGTACATTTTCCCTCAAGAAGTTTCTCTGCTTAAGAATACACTTGTCTGTATACTAAACCTATAAGGTATACAATTCCTAAGTTTGATTATAAAGGAAACTTTAACACGCTACAATTCGGAGATGAAAATAAGTTGATTAATCGTAATGAGCATAATACTCAGAACTGCTTCAGATTTAACTGTTCAATTTTTGTACGAAGCATACCCATTACACTTCAATAAAAGGCTCAAAATGGTGCACCTAGAGATAAACGTTAAGGATACCCATCTGTGAAAAAAGGCTAAAAATTTCCAAAATTGCCAATAATGGGTTTTTGTTTTATCAAATAGTATAAATCGTCTGCTTTATTTTGATATGCTTTTTACAGCCTTACGGCCTTTTTATCTGTCACGTGGCCGTCTAACTGATTGCCTGTAAGTGGTCGTGTCCATTTAAATCCATACAGTTCCATTATCCTTGCTATGACTTCAAACTTAGTTTTTCCATGTTTTTATTTTTAGCACTGTTTTCTCTTTAAAATGCTCCACACGATGTAATTTTCAATACTTATGCATGAAATTTGGTGTATCTGCTTAGAAATAACATTAAAAAGAAATGATGAGGTAATTTTCTCATAAAGTGATTAACTGCTGAGTAATTAAATATTAAAGTTTACATTTCAAAATTTAAATGAAAGAATAATGAATTTAAACTTTAAAATTTATTTTTATACAAACTAATAACAAGATTAATAAATGATCTCATCAGTTTGTTAACATTACATTACAGGACATAACTGAAAATTATCAAGTTTTTCAAATCAAAATTGCATCATGGGGAACCATTTATACAAATATTAAAACAAATATAATAAAATATTAATATGTTTGCAACTAATCTGCCTAAATGTATGAAATTTAGCACAGTTACTCCTCACTATACAGTGACTGTTGTATTGAAATTTCAAAACAATCCAATGAGAACTGTAGATTTTCAAAATTTCAAAGATGGGTAGGTATCCTTAATATTTTTTAAATGTTTTGATTTTCTGGAAATCAAGTTCAAGTTTGAAGTAGTTATAATTTCCAATACCAAAATAAAAATAAATAGACAAAAACACGCAAGCGCTTTGGGAATCAGACGACGTATTTAATGACTTCCACTTTTCTGTTGTTGCAAGCTTTAACGGGTCCTGAAAGAAGCACCCGACTTCACTTAGTTGAAATGTTCTATTGTTTGTGGTGACATAACGTCTCACAAGTCTCCACACTAATTCCATTGAGATCAAAACATAGTAATAAGACGGGAGTCTCGACATTTTGTGGTCAGCCTGTTCGATAACGGAATCAACAACAAACTTACTTAGGTTTGCTACCTTCGTCTTTCACCATGCCTGTTGAGTATCCATCCATTGGATAATATCCCTTTTCAGACACTGTTTGGTGGGAAAGCGGTCTAACTTCACACTATGGTGGGATGGGTATTTCTCTCAGCACTTTGCAAATACGCTTTCCACCACTTCATAATGGTTTTCCTAGGCGATTATTTACAATGCCATTTTGAACAAACTGTTTATTTATTTCTATGGCTGCATGCTTATCATTTCATATCACAGTTAATAATACTGAGTTTGCATACTAATTTATTCCACTTATTCTACCACATATAAGATTTTCAAACTGTTTTTGTAAATAATTCTCGTAGGTTATTTTAAATTAATGCTAGTTCACATTAACGGACTATATTTCCATTCGCATCTGCTGACATGGAAGTTGGGTGGTTTGATCGGCCAATGAAGAGTTACTCAAATACGTGTTGTTGTTGTTGTTATTGTTTACATTGCAGTTTAAGGTAAGGCCGGCGGAGGTATAGTAAACTATTGTTATTTTGTTTATATTCAGTGTGCCGTACAAATAGCCTAATGACAGAAGAATCCCCGCAAATTATATCTACAGCAGGTATGAAACAGACATTGTTATACGAGTGTTCACGTGGTTCCTTATGCCCTGCTTACAAGGTCCGACAGGCGGAAGAACAATGGCAAGGAAACGGTTCAGAGCTTGCTAGCATAGAAAACTTCAAACGTATACTAACGAATAGTTCGTGACGTCACAGCACTTGTTAAGATGCATTCTACATCTAATTTAAGGGGATTTATACAGTTCTTGCAATGAGATTTTATTTTTACTTCCCCTACTACGTTCATTAAGTAGTAGAAGTATTGTATTCCACCCAAAAATTCGATGTCGAGATTTCACCGGAAGTATGTTTTGAGGTCCCCTGAATCCACCGAATGTGTGCGTGTGTGTGTGTGTGTGTGTGTGTGTGTGTTCGTGCGTGTGTGTGTGTGTGTGTGTGTGTGTGTGTGTGTCAGTGTGTCTGTAGGCAGCATAACTCAAAACTAAAAGTTGATTAAAAACCCAAGTTGGTATTTAAGTTTCATACCTTTTAAGGAAACGACACGAAGATTATGCAGGAAACTTCTCCACCTTAAACTCCCTTTTTCTGCAACATTTTTGGAAAGCTTTGATTTTCTCAAAAATGGCTCTAACAAGTTTGATTGAAATGCAGATACTTTTATGACAAATGAAATGTATATTTTGAATTTTCTGGTTACAGACCATGCAGTCTTGTTTACTCTGCATGACTTTTGCATAACTGGCAAGCCGTTAGATATAGGACAAATCTTACTATACAAATAATGTACATATTACTCAATCACACAATTTATGTCCACATAGGTTTTTTTTTTTTTTTTTTTTTTTTTTTGGGGGGGGGGGGTGGTAGAGAGAACCATATCGGAGATATTCCTTGTTATTTGTGTGAGTTTTGGAAAACTTAAACTTTCGTCAAATGGAACATCCTTATTCATTTTTTATATGTTAACCGTGCAAAGAGAACGGAATTTGAAAGCTTTAAGAGATTTGACTATCGCTCAAAGCCTACTGTATTCCCATATTCTCTTTGTACCTACGAGAAGATTAGTAAGAAGTTAATTTCTGCAAATGTGTATCTAAACTAACACGAAGAAGATAGAGGAATAAGAGTTTGTAAGACTGGTTAGTACAAGAGTAGAGAAAGTCATGTGAGTGCAACGCATGAGATTTTTCTTTGATGTTCACAAGAAAGAATATGACAATGTATGAACACCAACTTGATTATTACAAATAGCTGCAATGATTGATGAGAGAAGAAAATTTAGTTAAAGTACTAGCGTGGATAATATTACTTGAAAGTGTTCGCGCTGCTGTTTTGCAACACGTTAGATTTAATTTTCAAATTTCCAATCCGGACGTTTTCTACACGGATCATTGCAAACAACAAAAACCACAACGGTATTTCCCACGATACCTTGTAGAATTGTCAAACCAAAAGCAGGTTTACTGCGCGGCCCTGAAAATATCATAGCCATTCTTAGGCTGATTATCTTCCCAGGTATGACCCAATCAACTAAGGGATCACATTTGATTTTAGTTGTTTTAAACGTTTTTTCTGCTTTTAAACGGAAATTAACATTAAGGATGATTTCCCCGTTTTGACGACAAAACATTCCCCTCTGTATACAAGCGAAACATCTTTCTAACATGTAAACTGTTGGTTGACACAATCAATATTTGCTTGTACCAAATTGTAAAAAGAAGATAACGCGGAAATCAGGACATGGTTGTCATCCTTCTCGGTCTCCTTCTCTTGGGGACGAAAAGATGTAGACAGCTTTCATTGAGGATTTCATATCTGCACCGAAAAGAATGAAAGAACAACTGGTTTGTCCATTATTACAGTAAAAGACATTTCAAGTTACCTCATTTGGGCTAAATTACATTGTCGTCTCAGAGTGCAAGTGGTCGTAACAAACGATTTAAAAGGATGATTCAGCAGGTCTCACATTCCTGCAAGATTATAAACTGGATACAATTAAGTTTAAGTTTATTGGTCCTGTAGATCATATACATGATGTTTGTTACAAGGAAATTTCAGATACTTATGTCAGTTTCAAGATAAGGAGACAATAATATTTAAGAAAGGAACTCTTCTATTGAAGGCTATGCTGCATTAAGAACTGTTTTAACTTTTTCTTAAACATAGCCTCTGAAGTGGCAAGTTTGAGTGTTTCTGGCAATTTACTACATAGGATGTCCCAAAACTAGACCAACAAACTTTGGGAGCTCATAGATAACATTATTTGAAACACTTTTTGTTAAGGAAGGTTTTTTGTTGCGGTGCTTCGTTTAAGCGCTAGACGAGTTAATGTTATAAATCACTGTCTCTCACCCAGTTTAAGTATTTACGGCAAAATCAACAATGCAAATTAGTATTGCATTTATCTTAGTAGAGCACACTATCTTAATCCAAGAAACAAACACAGAACACATAAACAAAACACAAACATCTCATTGTTTACAGTTCATCACAGCTTTATTATTCCAAGTAAATGTTGGAGCGCACGCCCATTGCGATTAACACAAAGAATGCATCGGCGTGCCCTATTCTGCCGTACTCTCGCAAAGAAATTATCCATTTCTCTGATTTAAAAGCTTGTCGGTCTAATTTTGAGACATGTATATACAATTTAAACAGGCTATCTCTTGAAACAACAGTAATGGTATTCAGGTGTGTCAACACCCCAATAGTGACATATGGAAGAAAAACTAACAAACACCGACCTAAAAAGACTAGAGGAAAACAAAGCACGATTCGTCGAACGCGCACTAGGAGTTGGAACAATTGCAACCTCAAGACTAATGTACAAGAAGGCGAAGGAACCCTGTTGGTGTGAGACATCAGTCTCCAATTATTTTTGCAATCAACACAATCATACACAGAAGTTACAGGAAAAAGGAAAAAGAAATAGGTCCTGACATCTTCGCTACGAGAACCAATCTCAAAGACATATAATAACTCGTTTTGAGATAGTTTTCGACGCAAGATATCCACGATAAAGAACTGCCATAAACTGTGCCCCGCTTTTGTATGTCAACAGTGCAGTTTAAAATGTGAAAGGTATTATCTCAAGGGCTGCCCGAAGAAAAAAAACTCTCAGCCAAAACACAAAGGGCTGAATTAAACAAGCCTAAAGCTTGTATTTATTTATTATGCGTTTTGGCAAACGAAACATGTAAGGCAATAATAGTTTAGAACTTCCCTAAAATCAAATCCCACTTATGACACCAGTGTAGCAAACTGACAAAGGTCCAGCCCAGTTACCCTTTTCTCGCTTTATTTCTTCCATAACTGAATGCACAACTACACAGTTCTCTTTTGCTGACGTTACGCAGTCTTCAGTCTTTCGTGATATTACAACTAACAACCGTTTTCTTCTCGTATCAAGACACAATTTTCTGTTTTTCTTCACTTTCTCTTCTCTGAAACTTCTGACTTTGACGATCCACTCCGTCGATACTGCTTCCCTATCTTCCTTTCGACGCAACGGTACACAGGCAGCTGAAACACACACACACACACAGACACACACACACACACACACACACACACACACAGACACACACACAGACACACACACGCGCGCGCGCACGCACATGCACACACATACACACACGCACACGCACACACATACACACACGCGCACACGCACACACACACACGCACACGCACACACACACATTCACACACACACACACACACACACACACAGACACACACACGCGCACACGCACACACACGCACACGCACACACACACATTCACACACACTAAAACTAAAAGCTGACTGACAACAAACTCCCGTTCCCTTGCCTCCTTATATAGCGAGGATAATGTAACACGGGCCTTTCTCGAACTTCATCTTTTCTGAAGCTTCTACAAATACGCCGGCCGCTTCGCAGACAATCTTGAAAACTCTTTGTCGCTCTGCCGCTCTGATAGTTGCCACGTGTTTGCTCGCGTGAGGAGTATGGGGCCGCTTGACCTTGAGCGCCTTTGATACACCCCACGCCTGGTATGTGGTGTGAGGTAGTTAGGCCCTGACCGTCCTTTGCTGCACGCCGCGGCCGTCGTCACACCATCCACACGATGTTACGCTGTTGCTAGACTTATTCATAGATATAAAGAACAAGCATGTTGGAAAATTCAATAGTAGTAGCTATTAGGCTTCTTGCTTACATTTAGCGATAAGCCTGCTATCTCTACTTCGTGTTGGCATAGCCTAGTTTGTTTTCTGTGAATGCAGGGCAAAGTAAATGGGCGGTGTACTGATTACTGCTGCATCAAATTTTCACTTAAACGTGTATTTGATACCGAAATTAACAATTTAAGCACAGAGCGGGATGGTTCAGCCGGTAACGTCTGTGGTCCGCATTCGGGAGGTCGCGGGTCCGATCCCCGTGGTTGCGCACTTTGACATGGGTTTTTCCATGGTTTCCCCATGTCACTTAAGCGAATGCTGGGGTGCATTATGTCATACCACGGTTTCCTTTCCATCATTTCCCTTCATTCCATTTCCTTATCATCTTTCAGGTGTGCAGTGTTGGCAGTGCCGGGCGGATGGCGCGGATGATTGCGCAATGTAACTGCTGCTCTCGGCGCTCGGTGGGGTTTGGCCGGCCTTGTCCTCCGTCGGGGGAATGGCTGCTTGACGGGGTCTGACGCCGGGATGAAGAGATCTCAGCACTTGTTAGGGACTTCCGCGCGTCTCTGTGGCCTGTCCAGCTGTGACCCTGTGTGGCACCTTCGGTTCCCTCATTTAATCCCTGCCTCCTGGGGGGTGGTAGCTACAATAGATCTGTGTAGGTAGAAGTGAGCGAGGTGTCCCCTCAGTGTCTGTACCCTTTACCTTCTTACAGATTTATAGCCATAATCTGGTGCTGAAGTTGTTTGACTGAAATGTCGTACTCAATCAAAATACTTCTACTGCTGGTGGTAGAACAAACAGAACGCATTACACATTCGTACAAACTGATGTGTAAGTAATTGAATTTACTGCAACATGTTATTTGATTTTGTTGAAGTTATGTGATAATTCACGTGCTTTATTTTCAGTCCAACTAGGGGTAGTTTTGAGGATGCAGCATGCTTCTTCTTGTAGCCTAAACAAACAGTTGCTTGCTCTCAACTATGGCGGACTGGAAACAGCAACGCACATAAAATTTAATTCTCCGTAAGAACCGCTCTGCCTGTAGCTTCTCTTTGTCTTGCCAGTATCATTGAGAGGGAACTATATATATACAAAGAAATAAAAAAAAGAAAAGAAAACGGAAGAGATGGTTTCGCAGAGTTTCAAGGAGACGTCTCATCAAAGCTTTGTCTGTGTTGCATGTAACGCTTTTCATTTCTTTTGCCCAAGCTTTTGTTATGCGAAAGAAGTGCGGAAGAGCAGATTTCCGAATCAGGTTGGCTGTGATCGACCACGTATGAGTAGCTTATCTGCCATTCGTTAGGGCTATTGTCCAAATCGCATGTATTTCACATGGGTCGCCGTTTGTGCCGCGAATTGTAAAGAGCTGAACCGTGGATCGTGTGCAAAGGCAACTAAAATGGATACGTTAATGGAACGTATAGAATAAACAAACCAAACGAATATAAGGGCGCATTATATCTGGAGTAACAGGTCACTCTTTCTACATACTGTGATTTTATCCAGTTTTGTTTGTACTGCCACTTTACTTGGTTACAAACTCGCTCGGTGTATAACACCTTTAATCTCAACAAAAACACATTCATTAGCTCGCTTACTAACTCTCCGTCGCACTCGCCAACATGTTGACTTATACCGGGTGGTACGGAAGTCATTCCATTAATTTAAACCAGTGATAGATCTCGGTATTCGGAACACATACTGTATCTTACGTATTTGTCTCTGGCCATTTACTACGGAGATATTTTAGTTTTGTCGAAAACAAGCTGGCAACACTGCAGATTGTGTGGGTGTCACTTTCCCTAGCTCAGTACATAAACAAACGCCGTAACGGTGCGTCTTGAAAACCAACTCATACCCTGCCTGTCTTTCCGTGTTTACCGTGTGAGTGTAGGCCAATCATAAGCGTTAGGTCCCAAAACATTGGACGAAAACGCCCGCCTGTTTACATCCACAAACCACGTCAATTCCCTGACCGTGCTCAACGCAACGTTGTCCAGTTACGACACGTCTGAAAGAGCTGCTCGCAGTATTGCTTCGCGTCTTTTAAGTGATTAATTATTTCGAAACCCTGTGTGATGTCCCATAATTACTACCGAAGCTATGTCAGAAATAAGTTACTCTACGCACCGTACAAGTAACAAACTGTTATCGACGTACATTCCTGTGGAATTGCACATGCAATTTGGACAAAAGAAATCGGCTGATCAAAGAACAAAATGCCATTCGACTTTTTGTTTGTAATGCTTCTATGAAGCACATATTAGGAGAAATATAATGACTTCCCTTCTACCCGGATTGTTTCCACAGAACATGCTAGAATGTCCAGGACACCCGTTCCTGAGGGGAGGGGAGGGAAGCTTTCAGAATATTTTGTTTATCTGTCGATATCTGTTGATTTTCTTGAAAATGGCTCTAACGATTTTGATTAAGATGCCATTTGTTTGATATACGTTTATGGGAAATAAAATATATATCTTGAATTTTTTGGCTATAGCCCATGTAGTCGTATTTACTCTGGATGACTTTTGCATAACTGGTAAACCGTAAGAGATCGACCAAATATTAGTATACAAAAATGTAGATCTTGCTAAAATACACACATGTGTGAATAAATTTTCTTTTTAGAGTGAACCATTTAGGGGATATGCCTTGTTATTTGTGTGATTTTTGGAGAACTTATACTTCTGTCAAGTGGAACATCGTTATTCATTTTTTATATGTAAGCCATGCAAAGAGAACGGAATTTGAAAGGTTTAAAAGATTTGACTATCGCTCAAAGCCTACTGTATTCCCATATTCTCCTTGTATCTACAAGAAGATAAACAAGATCATTTCTGCAAATGTTTATCTCAACTATCCCGAAGAAGATATAGGAATAAGAGTTTGTAATAATGGTTATTACAAGAGTAGAGAAAGTCATGTGAGTGCAACAATTCAGATTCTTTTTAATTACTTGAAAGCGATAACGTGTATATGAAAAACCTGCGTGGTACATGGTAATAACCATTTTAGTGTGACAAAGTTGCAGTACAAGTAATAAGTTGATAAAAGCACAAGTGAGTGAAGTTTAATATGCAGTAATACAGTGTTCCATACATACACTGTTAATGAACCTCAGCCACGTGCGGATTGCAGAAACAGTCACAATCATACGCTACAAGAGATGCAACAGGAGGTATGAAAATGCCTCTAGCACAAGCATAAACTTCTGCACTACCTGATATGCTTATTCCACTGTTAAATTACTGTTAGAGCATATGCATAAGCTCCCAGGATGTTTATTTGTGAGCAAAATGTAAGCTAGGATATGTGAAATAGTGGAGAAATCAGCAGGCAAGTTCTGAAAAAAGTAACTTTCATGTAAATCTTACAAGAACAGATCCATTTTAAATATGTAACTTTTTTGTATAACGTGTAGATGAAAAATCTGCGTGGTACATGGTAATAACCATTTTAGTGTATTTTACTCAGGGGGCTCCGTCTAGGGGATATGTGAATAGCGACCACAAGGTACCCAAGCTGAGCAGAACATTACTTCCACTTACTGGTGTTTTGCTCCTCACTGTAACTTTTCTATCTGACCTTACCTTGGTCATCTCTTGTTCTCTTCCGACCCCGATGCTATTAGGGTTCCTGAGGTCTAGGGAGTCTTTATTTTTCCAACCTCTCCATTTCTCTATAAAATCTTAACTCCTAGCATGCTGACCTGTCATGGCATGTAATGCGTCCTCTGATTGGTAATCAGAGGATATGGTCGGTGAATTTATTTTGATAATTCTCCCGGTCAGGTCGGTGAGACCCGTAAACCAACGACAGGTGTGGTCCTCCAGACATTCTGGGGGTTGTGAGAGAGCGATGTGACCGCCAAAACATAAAAATATGGTGCTCTCTAAAAAGCGGTTACATTTACTGCTAAGTCTCTTCAATATTTATTGAAAAATATTGGAGAGCAAGAGGATTAATGACTTCATTGTCAGAAATCCAGCATTAGCTAACAACAACAACTTTTTTGTATTAGTGAATCGTTTTCGAAAATTTTGCGTGTTATCTAACTTCATAAATGGTGGTGGTTAATTTGAGATATCACTTATAACTGTGCTCCAATTTCGACTTCTCAGAATCAAAAGGTCACAAATAGCGAATATATATCATGCATGAAATAAATATATGAAATTTGTTTACAGTATGTTTCCTAATATAGCAATTTAGGTCGCACTTGAGCATTTTTGGCAGTGTAGGGGGACGTAGGTAAAAAATATCCTTAGAAAACTGAAATGTTGTGTATAAATTAATAACACTGGCCTGCGAATTTAAACTTCTTTTCTGCAGCACAGGGTTAATCAGCTCTCTAAACCTAATTTTGGTATTCTAAATTCAAATCTGCTTTCCAGTTTTTCGTACCACGTGCCGTTTTTGTGCCTTGAAGAAAGAAAATATGTAATATTAGAGTTTGTTTCTAGTCTTTAAGTGTAGTTTAAAATGCGTAAAATTATTCAAACAAAGGAACAATCTAAATTCCACAGATGCAACAGTGTAACACTGAACTAGAAGATGTCAAACATCCCTTATGGTGTTATTTTCCCCTCCACTTTGCTGAAAACGAACGCTGAGCTTGTGGTCCTGACGAGGGTTGACTCTAGTTAAACACCAACAGTAGTAGCCATCATGTAGACGTCCCATTGACCCTGGTACCTGGTTTCCCTCTTCTTTATGTCTTGGCGGAATTTCTCTCCCTGTTCATCACCTAGTGTCCACAAGGTTTCAGGAAAAAATTCAAGATGCGAATGCACAAAATGCAATTTTAAGCTCATATTGCATCTGAGTGCCTTTAACTTTTCGAACATCGTTTAGTAATGTGTTCATATTGGCCATCTTTAACATTACCCCAAAACTTGTTTATAACTTTACTGAAGGAGTCCCTCTACCTCTGTCATGATATTTCTAAAATGAACGTCGTTCATTAGTTTGTGAACCTGTGGACCGTTAAAAATGCCTTCTTTCACTTTTGACTCAGACAAAATTGGAAATTTCTGCATAGGATATTGGAAACAACAATCACCTTTGTCGAAATCGTTGAATAATTGGTCCATTGTGCCTAATTTGATACGAAACGGGAGAAGCAAAACCTTCTGTCAGTCAATCAACGGGCGATTTATTACGTTGTTTGTCCCTGGCACTAAATCTTTTCTTTTTGGACAATTAGTTTCGCCCAAGTGTATTTCTCTGGCTCTGGAGTCCCATTCACATAAACGCATGGAAAATTCGTGTACCCTTCTTGTTGACCCAATAAAATATCGTACTCCTTAAGATCACAGCACACAAACCACTTGTATTCATTATCTTTAACTTTTTTCCAGGACAGAATAGATAAATGCTGTAATGTTTCTTTGCTGTTGCTTTATCACATAACAGCAATTGTTAGGATTGTTCACACAGCACCTCCTGAATATACCACTCGAGCTTGACATTTTTCCACAACACAACACGGCTCCTAAAGAGACCAGCTGAGAAGTAGTTTAAAACTGGACTGCGGATTCCTATTTATGTATTACGCAATAAATAGGTTCAACGTTACCTGTAAACAGGGATAGACATTGGTATAATATGACGTCATATGATTCAGCATGTTTGCATGTTTGAATGAACCATGCTGCAAGTCGAATATGCAGTGATATTAATATGAGCGTACCGAACTTCCATTTTGTGTTGAATCAGAACTGTTCAAAATCTCTACGTGATACACAAAAACTATTATTATTTTCAAAATCAGAGCATCCGAATTGACCATTATGATGTAAAATGTTCCATGCCGCAAAATCATCGCAGGCCGGTCAAATGCTTCTTTACCTGGTGTGTCATTTTTACACGTTTTGTTTTTCAAAATGTTTTTGTCTTTTAGTTGTATTATGTTTTTTCCTAAATAAAAAATAAGCTGCATTTTTTCAAAAAGTGCTTGAGTTACTTCATTAACAATTTTATTAGCTATCTCGAATATACAACATATAATTCTGTGGAACAGAATTTGTATAAATATTATCGTTTTTGAGATAAAAATAATATACTTTGACATAATTGTTGAAAGTCTATTTAAGTAAAATGTCACCAACGTCTAGCTAAAATGTTTATTGCAATTCTGTTCCACAGGATTATGCAGCAGGGCCTTTGCTATCAAACTGCCTAATTTGATAACTGTACATACAATAGTTTTGGAGAAAATGCACCTTCAAGGTGAAAAAATTTAAACTGTAAAAATTTGAGTTAAAAGACATACTTTGGTTTTCGTTGTTGCAAAGACCTCAATAAACGCATTTCACCATTGTTTCAGACTTTTAAAAGTGCACAAACAGTACTTAGGAAAGGGATGGTCCAAAGAGCAAGAAATACAAAAATAGCAAGCTCTTTTAAAGAGGAAGTGAAAAGGGTGCGTGGCACAGTAACATTCATTGCTATTTAAATTATTTCTTAATACTCAGAGTGATGATAGAAGCGTGGAACTTCAGGAACACAATCCCAATACTGTAAACTAGTTTTAATGAAAAGGAAAAGCATGCATTTTTTAATCTTACCTACATCTACCGTTAACGCCTGCTTTTACTACGTGCGGCACCGCAGGCGGTGGTCGTTGTAGGGAACTGTGTATGTTTTGCTCCAGAACTATATACCAAGGTTTAGAAATGTAATATTTTGTTCCTTTAGAACAGGGGGGTCAACAAGCCAGCACCCGCTCGCTTCCCCTACAGATGTTAGAATCCCCTCCACAGACCAAGGCAAGCAGAACCACACCTCCTAATCAGAGGCGGATGTCACTAAGTATATACGAGATTACATTTGTTTTCATCTACTTTAATGGCACTCTCTGGCTCCACTTATATCTGCGAACAAACATTTTCAAAAATAAATTACATTAAACGTGGATATCGCAGTAAGGTAAGTGACAATCACCTTGCTTATCGCACTTCAACTTTTGCACCAAAGATTGAAGACCTGAAACGTAAATCGTGCCAAAAAAGTATCCTCAGAAACATCGTGGGGTAACCAGGAGTAGAATATGAATGTGTAAGCCTTTGATTTCCTGTACGTAAGAATGTGCCGCCACTGGAACTCAGTAACCAAGGATTAATGCGTTATTCTGTCTGGAAGGAGGTGCTTTCAAACTCCCCTAACTTGCCTGCGGTTGAGCACCCCTGCTTTAGAAGGAAACCCAAATAAAGACAACCCTGCCACCATCACTGGATTGTAGATTAATAACGAAGGGTGCCATATCCAGTGTGGCTTGATTTTTTTACAACAGCTGCACTTCTGATGACACTTCCATTCTGATATGACTCGAATAAAAGTTTCGTCACACTTAAATTGGGACTATATTAAGGGACACTGGGACTGAAATTTTGGTCAAAATTGTCAAAAAGTCGAAAATTGTTTTTTTACCTTAAAATGTTCCTGGAACACCTGTACATTTGGATCAGCTAACATTTTTCATATCCCCCACTCCATGTGGTCATTACGGCCCAGTGCTCTTCCCTTAACGTACACAGGATGCTCCTATGTAAAGGCTGTTTTTCTCAAAACTACATTTCTGCACATTCCAAAAGAAGGTCGCGCCTGAGTTTTGCTTCAAATTCAATGAAAATTTCCAAAAGTATTCATAAATAGCAGCTAAACAAAACTATGATTCAATATTGATGTTATCATTAACATGAATTCCAAAAGCATTTTTTTTGTATGAAAAAAATCAATAATTTTTAAGATTAAATTTTCTTTGTTATTAAAAAATATGTACAGTATAATCAGCAAACGTATTTGAAATATCTCTTCACACAATTGTTACCCATGTTTTAGAGTATCAGTTCTGCCAATATAAATGAATTTTGAAAAGTCAATAGACGCGAGCTCTATTTTGAAAATGTGCCTATTAGATTCATAAAATAATTTATATATCCTAAAAGAATTATCCAATTTTAATTAAATGTGGTGTACCTCCTATTCTCATATAAATACAAACACAGTAAAAGTTTCAGAAAAATCTATCAAGAAATGTGGAACTTTCAAATTTCACTCCCAGTGTCCGTTAACTGCCTAACATATATTTGTTTGCCAGCATTGGCTTAATTCTGAACCGGCCTCCATCAACAAGAGTTGAACTAAACAAAGCCCAGTAAACATGAATAAGTTTGTCCTTTCCCCAACACCCCATGACTGAAAACGTGTGAGTTTGAACACCAAACCGCTCGACCTGTAAAGCATTTATAAACAGTATCTAAATTGCAATTTAGAATGTAGGTGGGACTTGTTCAACGTTCACTGCGGCCGTTTGTTTTGATTTTCTCGCCAGGCCACGCCGCGCGCGGTACAGTTTGTCCATACATAATACAGTGAGGACCGGAACCGTGTGCCCCTCAAATAAATGTACTCCTCGCTGTGTGGTACAGTGTCCAACTTTCGTCCCCATCACAAGTACAATTATCAACATCAATATTACAATGCGCTGATTGGAAAAAGAATCTTTTGTGTTGCACTCACATGACTTTCTCTACTCTTGTACTAACCATTATTACAAACTCTTATTCCTATATCAACTTCGTGTTGTTTGAGATAAACCTTTGCAGAAATTATCTAATTTTCTTGTAGGTACAAGGGGAATATGGGAATACAGCAGGCTTTGAGCGATAGTCAAACCTTTTAAAGCTTCCAAATCCCGTTCTCTTTGCATGGTTAACGTATTAAAACTGAATAACGATGTTCCATTTGGCGAAAGTTTAAGTTTTTCAAAACTCACACAAATAACAAGGAATATCTCGGAAATTCTTTACTCTAAAAAAATTATTTGTACAGAAATTGTGGGATTTAGCAAGATTTACTTTTTTGTACAGTAAGATTTGGCCTATCTCTAATGGTTTACTAGTTATGCAAATGTAATCTAGAGTAAATAGGACTACATAGGCTATAGCCATAAAGTTCAAATTATTTATTTCGTTTGCCATAAAATATCTTAAACATGTGGAGTTTTGAACAAAATCTCGAGCCTTTGCGAGAAAATCAAAATATTCGAACTATGGTTGATAGATTTTCTTCAAAATCTTCGTGTCGCATTCTTAAAAGATGTTTAACTCAAATACCAACTTTATTTTTAACCGACTTTTCGTTTTTGTGTTATGCTGCCTACAGACACTCACACACACACACACACACACACACACACACACACACACACACACACACACACACGCACGCACGCACGCACGCACACACACACACACACACACACACCTCTTTCTAAAAATGCTTTTTTGGATTCGGGGGGCTCAAAACATATATTTCTGGTGAAGTCTCGACAGCAAATTTTTGGGTGGAATACAATACTTGCTCTACTTACTAAACGTAGCGGAGAAAGCAAAAATCGTGTAGGTTAACATTAACTATATGGTTCTCAGCGTGAAAGACCGCTTAATTTTGCTCAGAGGTCTCTTTATCGGGCTTGAGCTTCTTTTATCTACAACACGGGACCACCAGCTTTACTTTCCTTACGAAGGGAGCCATGCTAACCATTTTTGCGATGTTATTTATTTTTACTTATTCTGTGCGCTCCCGATGTACTTTCCACCATAAACGGTGTTTGTTTATTGTTTTGTTTCCCAAACCTTCCGTCAATACGCACTGGTGGTAACAGTAAAACTCTGCTAGGATTTGTATCTCAGTTCTATAAATCACTGAACAACGTTCAGTCTCTTCACCAACGTATGTCTAGGTTGTATTGTTTTTGTGTGTGTTTAACGCCTGCTTTTACCACATACGGCACCGCAGGCGGTAGGTCGCGTTGTGTTGAAGGACTATCATAAATATGAAAATTTACTTTTACAAGCGACGTGATTCTAACATATTTTTATGATGCATAAACTTTCTTGAACACATTTTAAAACGTTGTCAGAGATTAAGAAGTGGTTCGACCATGTGACTAATAGTTTCATCTATAGCAGGGGTGTCCAACCCTCTCTCTTTGGGGCACCTTATGCAGTGAGTGGCAATGTCTCACTCCAATCAGTCAGTATCCCGTGACGGACACAAACAGGCTATTCCATGGAAGTTTCTTAGTCACACGTTGAATTTTCTGTTAATATTCTTTCTTATTTGTTTGAATTTGCCAATACTTAGACTTTTTTTAAATAGGAATATGTTATAAGAGGTTGAATCAGAACTGAAAAATTCAATGCCATAGCCGGGATTTGAACCACGGATGTTCCGCTTATCGAGCGGCTGCTCTAACCATTAAGCTACCATGGCCAACTTGCCAGTACGACATTAAATTCCCCAGTTGATTCACATTTTTCCCGGTGAGACCACAAGAGAAATCTCATATCAGAGACAAATACCTCAAGGGCGACTTACTTAGTAAGTATTTTATGTCCCGGGTTTAAATAACCATTACTAGGCTAATCAATTTTATTTGAAACACGCGGCTTGTGTGTTTAAAAACACCAACAGTAAGTTGGTGAAAAAATAAATCAAATAGGAATATGTTATTCGTTTTTTCATTTCTTGGCTTTGCAAAGGGAACGGAATTTCAAAGGCATCCGATGGCAAACAGCTCTTAAAATATTTCACTACCACTTAAAGCCTGGTATATTCCCATATTCCCCTTGTACCTACAAGAAAATTTGCAATAAGGTCATTTCTGAAAATGCTTTTGTCGATTAAAGTGTAGTAGATAAAGAAATAAGCATTTGCAAGAATAGTGTGTATAAGAGTGAGTATAGCTCTACATATATTTGCGAACAGAGTTTCTCCAAGTTGAACTACCTAAAAGCCTGCATCGCAATATGTTACGCGACGATCACTTGGTGGATCTTCTAAGGCTGTGCCAAGTATTCATAGACTTCTTAAACATAGCAGTATCAGAGAAATCACTAAAGAACAGAGTTTATCATATCAGATTTGAAAGTGCTTTCCTAAATCATACCCAACGTATATGTCACCAACCGCCACTGCAACACAAGACAGGGTAGGGGGTTAAAGAGAGGCTAAATCCCCTCTTTCGCAAAGGTTGGACATCGCTGATGTGTTGGGCATTGAGTTAAATTGTCTCATGCCTAAAGAAAGGGAAAGATGTATGCTGGGAAGAGATGCAGGTACCCACCCCTGTGTCTCTGTTGTTACGGGGAAGGTTGGGGAAGGTTCGACTCCTTCTATCCAATCAGTGCTGGACCGAAGAAGCAGTTATCAATGGACTTCCGGCGTTTCTGCCCGCTAAAGACATTTTCTAACCTGCGTGGTGGAAGTGACCTTCCAGTTTTAGGGTCCTCGAGACAAGCCAAAACATCACATCTATAAACGCAGATTAAAGTTATCTAGCAAGAAGCTAAAGAAGAACGTCAGTAGAGTTGTAAACTTTGAGTGAAATGTGCACGCGTAAGACTGCCGATCATGTTGGTATAGAAGAAAACAAGCTGCCAACAGTTTTACTGGCAGCGAAAAAATGTAACACATCTTGGGAGTGATGATAACAACTATATGCGACTGCATGCCCCCCCCCCCCACCTCACGCCACCCAGTGAATGTTCAGTAACTATCCAACAAGCATATCTTAGAGATAGTCATCTGTGAAATGCTGAAAATCTACAGTTTTCATTGGATTGATTTGAAATGTTAACACAACAATCACTGTATAGTGAGGAGTAACTGTGCTAAATGTCATACATTCAGGCAGATTAGTTGCTAACATATTTATATTTTATTATATTTTTTTAATATTTGTATAAATGGTTCCCCATGATGCAATTTTGATTTGAAAAACTTCATAATTTTCAGCTAAGTCCTGTAATAGAATGTTAGCAAATTGATGAGATAATTTCCTAATCTTGTTATTAGTTTGGATAAAAATAAATTTTAAAGTTTGAATTCACTATTTTTTTCATTTAAATTTTCAAATGTAAACTTAAATACTTAATTACTCAGCAGTTATTCACGTTATGAGAAAATTATCTCATCATTTCTTTTTAATGTTATTTCTAAGCAGATACACCAAATTTCATGCATAAGTACTAAAAATTGCATCGTGTGGAGCATTTTAAAGAGCAAATAGTGTTAAAAATAAAAACATGGAAAAACTAAGTTTGAAGTCCTAGCAAGAATAATGGAACTGTATGGATTTAAATGGACATACCACCTACAGGCAATCAGTTAGACGGCCATGTGACATAGATAAAAAGGCCGTAAGGCTATAAAAAGCATATCAAAATAAAGCAGAAGGTTTATACTATTTGATAAAACAAAAATCCATTTTTGGCAATTTTGGAAATTTTTAGCCTTTTTTCACAGATGGATATCCTTAGGCTCAGAGATTGAAAACTGTCAGTGGCCGAAAACATAGAATAAAAAGAAACCTCAGCAAGGCACACAACACGCAGTATCTGTTTTTAAGCACCCAAAACGTGTTTTGGCATATTCCACAAGTTTCATGATGCAGATTACGTGTCGTGGATGTAAACGAAAGCGACCAGCACGATTTCTGGCATTGTCGGAATACCACAACGTGCACCAACTTGTCGAAACGTGTATTGTTGTCCTTTTCCTCGAGTTGGTCAGCTGTAGTCATGTCTAGGCCTCTGACGAGAGAACATCTTGTTCCTCTCTAACGTTTGTAGAGGAAGTGCAAAACTTAATGGTATATGATGTTCGCGTTGGGCACTGTTGCCAAACGTAGTAAGCGTGTACACCAGAGCATGCTTTACCCGGTGCCGCCCAATGTTTCCGTAATTTTCTTAAAATATTATGACTTCGCCTTGCCGTTATTAACCAAGGTTACCCTCTTTTTAGAATTGTCCAAACCAGCTATTCCCAGGAGATTGAAATACACGTACCCTTTGTTCGGATGATATTGGTTCACTACAAATTCATGACAAACACTGTGTGTACGGTACCTAGACCATAAATCCCCTGCTTTTTGGAACATATACACTTCCTCTATATTCTGGATTGGAGAGCTTCCTTGAAACGTTCTATATATTAAGGGACGCTGGGAGTAAAATTTTGGTCAAAATTGTCAAAAAGTCGAAAAATTTTTTTTTTTTAACTTAAAATGTTCCTGGAACACCGGTGCATTTGGATCAACTAACATTTTTCATATCCCCCACTCCATGTGGTCATTACGGCCCAGTGCTCTTCCCTTAACGTACACAGGATGCTCCTATATAAAAGCCTGTTGTTCTCAAAACTACATTTCTGCACATTCCAAAAGAAGGTCGCGTCTGAGTTTTGCTTCAAATTCAATGAAAATGTCCAAAAGTATTCATAAATAGCAGCTAAACAAAACTATGATTCAATATTGATGTTATCATTAACATGAATTCCAAAAACATTTTTTTGTATGAAAAAAAATCAATAATTTTTAAGATTGAATTTTCTTTGTTATTAAAAAATATGTACAGCTTAATCACCAAACGTATTTGAAATATCTCTTCATACAATTGTTACCCATGTTTTAGAGTATCAGTTCTGGCAATATAAATGAATTTTGAAAAGTCAATAGACGCGAGCTCTATTTTGAAAATGTGCCAATTAAATTCATAAAATAATTTATATATCCTAAACGTATTATCCAATTTTAATGAAATTTGGTGTACCTCCTATTCTCATATAAATACAAACACAGTAAAAATTTCAGAAAAATATATCAAGAAATGTTGAAGTTTCAAATTTCACTCCCAGTGTCCCTTAAACATAATTTTTCTACCCAATAAATCAATACATTCACGTTTAACAAACGCATTTGTCCCGGCTTCGATGGACATGTTCACACACTCGTATCACAAGCACACGAGAAAACAAAAATAAATGCTTTATTTTATATATTAACAATATTTCATCGCGAGCTTGAAACACGTCCGTTCACTTTAATAGTAGAATAACACACCAGCAATCTGAAAACGAACCTTACATTAACTCATTCTTTTTCTAACGGCGTGGTCTGTATTACTTTCTCAACTGCCTATAGTGAAGTAGAGGAACTGTTGTATTCCACCCAAAAATTCGATGTCGAGATTTCAGCAGAAATATGTTTTGGGGCGCCCTGAATTCAAAACAAGTATTTTTAGAAAATGGTCCGTGTGTGTGCCTCTGTCTGTGTGTGTGTCTCTGTCTGTCTGTCTGTCTGTCTGTGTGTGTATGTTTGTGTGTGTGTGTGTGTGTTTGTGTGTGTGTCTGTGGACTGCATAATTCAAGAACGAAAAGGTAACGTTATTTTCCTTCTTGTTTGCAGGACTATTAAGGAATGTAATTAAAATTATAAAAGAGTACGTACATAAATGCTTACATATTTTTAGATTCTCTGTCACGTGCCTTGTAGATGGAGAAAACATTGTGTTTCACCGAAAATTCAAACTTTCACCAAAATATGTGTTCTGAGGCTACTGAATAGATATAAAATACTCTTTTAGAAAAAGGATTGTGTGTGTGTGTGTATGTGTGTGTGTGTGTGTGTGTGTGTGTGTGTGTGTGTGTGTGTGTGTGTGTGTGTGTGTGTGTGTGTGTGTGTGTGTGTGTGTTAACTGCATAAATCAAAAACTTTGGATAAGCGCCAAACTTGGTATTTCTGTTCAGTACCGCTTAAATATGGGACACGGAGGTTTTCAAGAAAATTTCCACACCCCAAAATACTTTTGAGGTGGCAAATCTATCATTATATTTTATTTTCTCAGAAATTGTTCAGTTGATTAGAGCATCGTATATTTAAGAATACATAAAAAACAAAATCTATATTGTGACAAATGATAAGTCCAGTTGCTTTTTTGTCACTTTATTTCTCTTCTAAAACTGAGTAATAAAACACAGCTCTCTGTTTTATCGTTAACACAATCTACAATTCCTGATGACCTTGCAATTCACAGCTGTCCTGTACTATCGTAACCTTGATACAAACTTCACTAATACTGCTTGACTGTTCATACAGAAAACTCCGACGATCAGCTGTCTAAGCACTGCAAAACTAAAATCACTCTCAACAACTGTCTCACTCAACACTAACTCGCTTATGTAGCCGAAAATGGCGTAGCGCCGATTTTTCTCAGATTCCACGTTTTCTTGTGAACAAGCAGGTCAATAGCTACTAGAACGGCGTGCTCTGACAACTCCATTGCCGTCGGGCCTCGTGTTTACAAGTAGTGGTGTGAGGTAGCTAACACTGAGCTTCTCTTTGACGGGCGGCCGGTGGGCGGTGTCACTATCTCTTCTTCCAGAAAGAATTTTATGTATTTTTGTATAACTGTGAAACATCAATAAGGAAGAGACAGAAGCTTTGTAAACAGAAAAAGTAGACATTTTTTAGACCCAGTACATTTCAAACAATTTTGTAGTGTTGTTCGTTTTCGAAATTGGAACATTAGTTTACATTATTATTTATTTATGCCAACATGCTTACTGCTGGTGTTTTTAAACACACAATCCGTTGAAGATCCGAGGTTCAAATCCTGGCTATGGCATTGAATTTTTCAGTTTCTGATTCAACCTCTTATTAGTTTACATTTTTCTGTAGTTTGTGGTTTTTTTTTGAAGTGTTTATCATGCGGTTATTTCTCAAAATCTCATGGAAAGTGTGTTAAACTCCTATATGTGTGAGTGAGTTGTGTTTCTCAGGTTGTTATGGGGTAACTTTACCTTCGCTTACCCTCCTGGAATACAGATTCATGATTACATTTAGATCGCCAAGTGTTATTAACACGTATTACCTGCAGAGGATTAATTAAGTCATTAGAATGTCTCATCTCCATTACTCGTGTAATCCACTACCCCCCCCCCCCAAACGACCAGATTAGCTTATATTATATTCAGCAGGGAGGAGCCTACTCACTGCAACCCTCACTGGTAGAAGAGCTTGAAGGCGAGTTAATACAGCAGGTTGGGTGTAGGTGTGATACTTTCTGGGCCCAGTATACTGTCGGACACAGCACACCAATCTCTGTGTATTGCACAGTTATATGATCCCAATAGTAACACCTTACTTAAGCAGCCTGATCAGAGAGAACAGCCTACAGTTCTAAAATTACCCTAGGCTACCACCATAGACGTAGACCACCATAAGTAAGTGTAGACTATGGTAGTTATCTAGTAGAATTGGTCTGGTAAGAACCTACCCGCATTACGCGTACGTTAGGTGTGTTGTATACCTATCGGGCGTTACTGCATATCGATCGCCTTGTTTACGTTTTTTGATCATCATCATCATCACCACCACCATCACTATCATCATCATTATCATCACCACCATCATCATCATCATCATCATTATCATCATCACCACCACCATCACTATCATCATCATTATCACCACCACCACCATCATTATCATTATCATTATCATCATCATCATCATTATTATTATTATTATTATTATTATTATTATTATTATTATTATTATTATTATTATTATTATTATTATTATTATTATTATTATTATTATTATTATTATTATTATTATTATTATTATTATTATTATTATTATTATTATTATTATTATTATTATTATTATTGTTGTTGTTGTTGTTGTTGTTACCATAGCCTGAAAGGATATATTCGGTGGTAATATTTTATGTTTTAAATTACAGTCATTAACACGAATGAAGCTTTCTTTGTTCTGAATCACTATAAATGTTTGTATGTTTGTGTATAAGACAAAAAGTAATTTTGTTAAAGGCTATAATGTACGTGTAATACTAATTTTTTCGCTGTTCAAGGACGTACTTGCAAGTATCTTCTCTTTTACGAAATATAACATATAAACTTTTATAAACAAAGTAATAATAAGGAAGTAACAATAACATTGATTATTGCCCCAACATAACAAGTAAGAATAATATGATGTGTTGCACTCACATGATTTTCTCTACTCTCGTACGGACCAATCTTACAAAGTCCTATTCCATTATCTTCTTCGTGTTAGTTGAGATAAACACTTGCACAAATTATCGTAATGCTTATTTCCTTGTAGGTGCAAGGGGAATCTGAGAATACAGTAGACTTTGAGCGATAGTCGAATCTTTTAAAGCTTTCAAATTCCGTTCTCTTTGCACGGCTAACATATAACAAATGAATAACAATGTTCCATTTGAGGAAAGTTTACGTTTTCCAAAACACAAATAACATGGAATATCTCCGAAATGGTTCACTACAAAAAATGTATTTGGATATAAATTGTGTTTTAGTGAAATCTACATTTTTTGTATAGTAACATTTGGTCTATCTCTTAAGGTTTACGAGTTATTTAAAAGTCATCCAGAGTAAACAGAACTACATGGGTTATAGCTAGAAAATTCAAAATATACATTTCATTTGTCTAAAAACTGTCTTAAACATATGGCATTTTCATCAAAATCGTTATAACCACTTTCAAGAAACTCAACATTTTCGAAACATTTTCCATGTAAAGGGTAGGAGCTGTTTTCTTTGAGATCTTCATGTCACATTCTTGAAAGACATTAAACTTAAATATCAACTTTGGTTTCTAACCGAGTTTTCGTTTTTGAGTTATGTTGTCCACAGACTGACAGACACATAGACACGCAGACACACACACACGCGCGCGCGGGTTCAGGGAGCCTCAAAAGATATATTTCCGGAGAAATCTCGAAATCGAATTTTTGGGTAGAGTACAATACTTGCTCTACTTTACTGTACGTGTTAGAAAAAGTAAAAGATACTACTTTTTAACTGTGTTGCGCGGACTTCCTCCGTGGTGTTACGCCATGGGCCAGTCCAGAACATGTAGGGCGAAGATCTGTTTAAGCATGTTCAGGCATGGGCCAGGTTTGTTTTCAGAAGAGCTTGTTCCTTTTGCCGCTCATACTCATGGGCCGGACCTTCAAAGGCCGGCCTGTCGGTACTGCAAGCACGTGACCTACTCATTAGAGCACAACCTTTCCGCTTATCTACCTAACTGGAAACTTTTGTCAATTTCATGAAACATACGCGCACATATACCGCTTACGTCATTCATTCTCCGTGACCGTATGTGACCGCACACGGTTCCGGCCTCTACTCATCGCAGGCATTTTTAATGAGTTACTTCACATTTCGTTAAGGTTTTCGGGCAATAAACATTCTACTTACAAAATCTGCCAATATATTCCGCAATATAAGAAAATAAGTCAAAATACAGGAATAGCTGATTACTTGTGTTTTACTTGTGTAACTAGGAACTGGGTAACTACGCTGGCAAGTACCCACTAACTCTTTTGAAAAAAGACAGTGGGAAGATTTTCAATGACAGCAATATAGTAATTTGTATTCCTGCTTTTCAGCAATTCGTTTCCTGAAAGCGAAAGCATTTTACGGCCTTTCTAAGAGTGCCACTGCTATGGACGGAAGGTCGCCCTTAGTGACCACTGGAGTGTTAAATAATCCGAATTTAGATTGTCAGTTCTCCAGCCGCTAATGTGGCTGGGAAAGAAACTCGTGATTGGAAAGCTAAGTCGTTAAATATTCAACGATCTGTTAATAATTCTAACCCAGATATTTGATAAAGAGAGATTTTACAAAGAGACATACTTGAATTAAATAATATTAAAAGAGAATATAATCTTCGAATTTCATATGAAAAACAAAAATAATGACTTTTATAGGAACAGGCCATTTAAGAGCAACAATTTGCATAAATGATAAACCCATCCAACAACAAAGTGATTTTAATTATCTTGGCTATATTGTGTCATATACCAGCAATAGAGATATACAAAACAAAATAAACAAATTCCAAACAATATGTGGCACAATAAAAAGAACTTTTAAAAATTGTAATCGGCAAACTTTGTTAAAACTGTATAAAATAATGGCGATCCCAACCCTGCTTTATGGGTGTGAAAACTGGGTCTTGACTATCTCACAACAGAAGAAAGTGGAGGCTGCTGAGATGAAATTTCTGAGACAGGTGGCAGGTTATAGACTCATAGACAAGAAAAGAAACGAGGATATTGGAAGAGAATTGGAAATTCAGAGTATAAATGAAACAATCATTGCATACAGGCAAAAATGGCAAGATCATGTGCAGAGAATGACCGAAGACCGTACACCACAACTAGTGCACAAGTATAAACCTGTAGGTAGAAGAAATGTTGGCAGGCCACGAATGAGATGGTCCGATCAATTTCCTTGAAGTCGGAACGGGCCACAAGGCTTATACCGTGATGGTGATGATGATGATGATGATGATGATGATGATGATGATGATGATGATATTTGAACATGCTGATAGTAACTAACAAGGAAAGCTGGCGTGAGGGACTTCGATTTATCCAGGGTGAAATAAAATTGAAAACAAGACCACTGGCAGCAGAATCCCTTATAAGTAGTAAACAAACACAGTCCTCTGCTTTAATTTGTTTATAGGAGAAAGAAGCTAGAGATATACATAAGTTTTTCCAACACCTAGCAAAAGCTTTTGTATGTCAATACTTATTCTTCTAAACCACAAAACACAATATACTCGTAAACGTTTAAAAACATTAAGGCTACGCATCTGTGAAAAAAGGCTTAAAATTTCAAAAATTTCAAAAAATGGATTTTTATTTTATCAAATACTATAAATCTTCTGCTTTATTTTTATATGCTTTTTACAGCCTTACGGCCGTTTTAACTATGTCGCGTGGCCGTCTAACTGATTGCCTGTAAGTGGTCGTGTCCATTTAAATCCATACAGTTCCATTATCCTTGCTATGACTTCAAACTTAGTTTTTCCATGTTTTTATTTTTAGCACTGTTTGCTCTTTAAAATGCTCCACACGATGCAATTTTCAGTACTTATGCATGAAATTTGGTGTACCTGTTTAGAAATAACATTAAAAAGAAATGATGAGATAATTTTTTCATAACGTGAATAACTACTGAGTAATTAAATACTAAAGTTTACATTTCGACATTTAAATGAAAAAAAATAATGAATTTAAACTTTAAAATTCATTTTTATCCAAACTAACAACAAGATTAAGAAATTATCTTATCAATTTGCTAAAATTCTATTACAGGACATAACTGAAAATTATTAAGCGTTTCAAATGAAAATTGCATCATGGTGAACCACTTGTACAAATATTTAAAAAATATAATAAAATATTAATATGTTTGCAACTAATCTGACTAAATGTATGAAATTTAGCACAGTTACTCCTTACTATATACTGATTGTTGTGTTAAAATTTCAAATCAATCCAATCAAAACTGTAGATTTTCAAAATTTCACAGATGGGTATCCATAAGCGCATTGACAGTACAGTATTCTTTTATATTTGTGTGGCAATATTAGCAACTTATAAGGTTAATTTGTATCCATATAACGCTAAGAGTTGCCAATCCCCTTAGAAAGCTTTTGGGATAAGGAAACACGTGTGAAGTGGCCACATTACGTATGAATCGTGTGGAAGGTATTGAAGGAAATTACAACCTGTTTTCAACGTCCATGACCCCCAAGCATAGTCAGTCACTTGGAATCTGCTTCTGAGAATTGTGACCACACGTATGGTCTTGACGTGGACACGTCGAGTTGTTTAAATACATTTTATTTGACTAATTTTTAATTATAGAAGGGATATTTTCTCAACCTTCGACAGGACATGAAACCAAAACTAATGTGAGTAGTAAAATGGTCTTACTGACAAGAGTTGACTACATCTATGCGTGTGTTTTCAACATAATCATGAAAGTTGAACACTTGTGCACCAGTTTTCCAGTACCCTTTTCCAAAACGCTTGAGCTAAGTCTGCACGGTGTCTTTAGTGAAAAGAGTGTCCGAAGAGTTTTTTACACATGGATAAAGATGGAAGTCACTCGATGCTAGCTTTGGCTGTAGGAAGCGTAATCAAACATTTCCATCCCTGACGATCTTCATCATGAGAATCTCTTCAGACACCAAGCCAGCAACTCGTCAATTTCTCCGCATACCAGGGTTGCCAACATTTAAAAGTAAAATTATTGTACTAGCCACTCAAAATTATAGATTTGGATTCAAAATTATCGTACATCATAAACCAAAATGCTATAACAATAAAAATATCAGTATAACACTTATGAAAATGTAATAGTATTGATGTTTATGGTATCCATTTACAAGATTGATGACCTCAACCAGTATTACAACTTTAGCACTTATGCTTCTCGCACTATTCATCTGAAAGTTCATAAGCTTCCTTAACTGTTGCACTATTATACAAATTTATTGATTTAAACTGTAGCATCTTCTCGGTGGCTTGCAGATTTTCGGACCTACCACATTCTTTCATAAGGTGAAATGACCGAATAAGTCCATTTACCGTATCTAGAGCCAATCTGTTTCTAACTTTGATTTTTATTAAACCCAGTTAAGAAAAAACTCTTTCACAAGAAGCGCTTCTGTGGGACAACGAAATCAGTGACAATAATGCAAAGACCGCCAGTTCTTTGAAATCAGTACTTCCACCAAGGTGACGTGTTTAACACCAGTCCAGAAACTGTCAGGTTCAGGCATGTTCTTTATTTCACACGGAATAGCACGTATTCCGAGTTTTCTCTATTGATCATCAATTTTCTGAACAGTGCCTTCTTCATTGAGATTATCAGATCTGTACACTCTGGCAACAAGAGGATAAAGGGTAGAAGGTTTAGTAGGATATGAAATGGTTGCCTCAGAGGGTTGTAGACAGGCCATGAGAGTAAAACAGGTGTCGCTATTTGTAATTAATTTCATTTCTATAGTGTGACAAACCAGTGAAAATTATATTTCTCCAGTATCGAAATTATCGTACACCCCCATAATTATCGTACGGGTTGGCAACCCTGCACCATACCTTCGGCTCATTCCGTGGTGGATTATTACCCTCTTCCAGTTCCAAAATAAAATTGTATAACTTCACTTGGCGGGAATGCTATGGTGACGAACATTTTTGGTAACCATAGCTAAGTTTTAACTGATCAGTGTACCGTAGGTATCATTGATGCTGACAGTAGCGAGGGAACAATCACACACCATCCCCCATCTCATATCGCTATTTGACGTTAGAAAAATTACCCTCGTCATAAAATACGCCTTCATGATATGAAAATGACAACTATTTGTAATACACAGGACAAATTACATAGTAAGAAATATTAGAAGTATTTCCTGAACAGCATGCTTAGATTGCCGAGGGAGTAAAGGTCACAGCGTTACTTCTTCAGCAGGCACACGATGAATGGTGTCAAGGAGGCCCCTAACTCGGCAATCAGAATATCTACTTGGTTCAAGCACCATTCTGGGTACACCTTGAGGACAAGGTGACTTTGTATCATACTGTCTGCTGCATCGTTAAGTATGTTGTTAGTATTCCTGGATGTTATATGTCAAATGTTGGGTAAATGCAGGCTGGAAGAGAATTACATTCCTTCTAATATGTGCTTCATGGAAGCATTAAAAACAAACAAAAATTCTAATGGCACTTTGTTCTTTGATCAGCCGATTTCGAAAAAATAAATAATTGTTTATGCAAATTGGATACGTAATTCCACAAGAATGTACGAAGATAACAGTTTGTTACTTGTAAGATGCGTAGAGTAACTTATTTCAGACATAGCTTCGGTAGTAATTACGGGACATCACACAGGGTTTCGAAATAGCTAATCACCTAAAAGACGTGAAGGAATACTCCGAGCAGTTGTTTCATTCATGAGGTAAGTCGACAACGTTGTGTTGTGGTTGGTCAGGGAATTGACCTGGTTTGCAGATGTAAACAAGTTGGGCGCTTTCGCTTGCGTGTAATATTTTGGGAGCTAACGCTTGTGATTGGCCTACACTCGTACAGTAAACATGGAAAGACAAAGCGGCGTATGAGTTTGTTTTAAAAAAAAATTAAAAATTATTTTCTTGTTTAACGACGCTGTCAATTGCCAGAATCACATCAGCGTCGCCAGTGTGCCGGAATTTTGTCCCGCAGGAGTTCTTTTACATGCCAGTAAATCTACTGACATGGAGCTGTCGATTTTAAGCACACTTAAAAACCATCGGCCTGGGCCGGGTTTGAACCCGCGACCTTGGGATCCGTAGGCCAACGTCTAACCAACTGAGCCACCCATACCGACGTTTGTTTTCAAGACACACCGTTACGGTGATTATGTACTGAGCTAGGGAAAGTGACACCCACACAATCTGCAGTGTTGCCAGCTTGTTTTTCACGCAACTAAAATATCTCCGTAGGAAATGGTTGGAGACAAAAACGTAAGATACAAAATGTGTTCCAAATACCGAGATCTATCACTGGTTTAAATTAATGTAATGACTTCCCTTCCACCCTGTATGCACGTCTGGGTGAAAACCGTTTAGATAGCATATGATAGCATAAAATACTAGTATGCTTATAGAAGAACACCAGTAAATAAGGTAGAATAAGGTTAGTATTTCTATCACATATTATGATTTGAAATCTTAGAAGCTGCACATGTTTTCATTATATTAATGGAATTGCTTTTCTATTCCGCCAACATAATAATTATTTATGGGTCTAAGTGTTCAAAAGTATCGAACAGGTCTATACATTTGTCCTTAATTAAGCAAGTTTCTCATTTAGAAAGGTCTGTGATACTGCAGATAGGATTCCATTTGGGAAATGGAAGTAGTGACGTGTTACAACTGCTGGGATTCGAAAATCATACAATCAAGTTACAGTGCTTGAAAACTTGCAACTCTCGCACATTGCTTCGGGGAACTTTATGGCCTCCCTTTCTCGACAAGTGTAGAAAGTTTGTGCGGTGTGTCAGCGCACGTCTTCCATTTGTCCACGTAGTTCGCACGTGTAGTGGGAACCGCACCAACCAGCGCAGCAGTGCTACACAACTTTGGACATGTTTATATGCATCAACTTGAATACTGGAAATTAAGCCGAAGGGATATACCTATACTGTATTGTTTGCTTTGTATGAAATTCGAGAAATAAATTCAACGTTTGTAGCCATATTATCAAATTTCTACAGTTTTTACATAGCAATCAATAATCAGGAGACTTATGTTGGTTAGTCTATTTTCCCATGATTACTTTCTCTACTAGTATTCCACCCAAAAATTCCATGTCGAGATTTCACCGGAAATATATGTTTTGAGGCCCCCTGAATCCAAGAAAAGCATTGTTAGAAAATGTCAGCGCGCGCGCGCGTGTGTGTGTGTGGACAGCATAACTCAAAAACGAAAAGTCGGTTAAAAACCAAAGACGGTATTTAAGTTTGTCTTTCAAGAACATTCGACACGAAGGTTTCGAACAAAATTGCTCCACTCTTAAACTACCCTTTACATAGAAAATGTTACGAAATTTTGATGTTCTTGAAAATGACTAACGATTTTTATTAAAATGACATATGATTAAGATACTTTGATGGCAAAATAAAGACCGCCTCCGTAGCGCACTTGCCTCTGGCGCGGAGGACCCGGGTTCGATCCAGCAGGGGGATTTTATCCCTCTGGGAGGTCTGGCACGGGGTGCACTCAGCCTCGTTAGGTCTCGGGGGGACCAATTGAGGAGCTACTTGATGAAGAAGTAGCGGCCCCAGGTCTAGAAAACCGCATAACTGGCCGGGAGGGTTCGGGGCGCTGACCACGTCCCACCCTCCAGTACTGCACCTCACCAATGACGCCTGTAGTGGGCAGAGGTGGGGGACGCAGCGGCTGGGTGGTAGGCCTTGGCCCTTCGTGGGCTGTCGCGCGGGGTTTACATTACATTTACATTTACGATGGCAAATTAAAAAACGTATATTTTGAATGTTCTGCCTATAGTCCATGTAGTCCTGGTTACTCTGGATGACTTTTGAATAACTCGTAAACCGTAAGAGACAGACAAAATCTTACTGTACAAAAATGTAGATCTCGCTTAAACGCACAACTTATGTCCAAATAAATTTCTTTTATGGAGTGAACCATTTCGGAGATATTCCTTGTTATTTGTGTCAGATTCGGAAAACAAACTTTCGTCAAATGCAACATCGTTGTTCAATTTTTTGTATGTTACGCGTGCAAAGAGAACGGGATCACAAAGCTTTAAAAGATTTGACTATCGCTCAAAGCCTACTGTATTCCCATATTCCCCTTGCACCTGCAAGGAAATAAGCAATAAGATAATATTTTTATTTTAATCATTTTTAGTTTATTTCATCGTATATTTCTCAAAATGTTTGGCTTATTCTTCATTATGTTGGTGTTTTCAAACAACAAAACGAATATAGTCTTTCCGTGAGCAAAATGCTGGGGCTGAGCACACATACGTTAATTGTGTGACTATGTAGAAAAGCAAAATAACGTGTTTATATTTGCTGAAAAATGACAATTTTATAATCAGCGACAAACTGGTAAATATGTGCTTTGTTATCTTGTTTTTGTCCTGTAATGAAATGTTATTAAACAAGCCCTCCTTCTTGTAACATGCGTGAAGGACTACCTTTATATGTGTAATGAATTAATAACTATTCTTTTAGAATCTGCTTGTCTGTCTCGTGACCCTTGTGTGTTAATGAACTACACCGAAATAACTTGAGGGATTGCAAATGTGACTCATGTAAGTCATTTGAAATATACCTTGTTCAATGTCTTTTGAGACAATGGGAAGGGGAGATAAGGCCATCGCGTGTCTGGCGCGTGTATCGAAACCAAAGCAACCCAGGCAGAGTTGCAAGGTTTATGCAGTCATTCAGACACAAGTAGTGGCGCACAACAGAGATTGCACAAATCTGTTAAAGCTGTATAAATATATGGCGGCCGAGGGAAACAGGTAACGCACCTGCTACTTATAAAGCAAATTCCTCGCCTACAGGACATGGCAAACCAGTACCTAAGCACACGAAACACATTATCTAAAATGTGTACAATTACTTTAAATGAGGGGACGGCAAATGCGACTCGCCGATTGCACATAACTGTGGCTGCCATTGGCGTTCCCAGACGTACAGCAATAAAAACCATCAAACTAGATATTCAGAACTGTACAACCCCAACAAGGACGAAATATAAGATTGATGGCTTCTTCATCGTTTTCGGAGGAGATGAAAGAAGAAGATGAAGAAAAATAATGTTCCGTTTTTCTGTTTGCATTTCCTTCTTTTGTTGTTATTGTGGGGGTCGTATATAGTGCCAACTGTGTTGATAATATATATTTTAATAATTAATAAAGGAATAAAAGTAATGTAGCCCAAGTAAATATGATTATGTTATGTAATTATTAAGAATAAGCTGCAGAAGCAATGCCAATTAAGTGCCTAATAAACAAATAAATAAAGGATAAACATGTAACAGAAGTATGAAAGGGACGCAAATGTTGCAACAGTGCATTTTGCTATCGCAGTGTGCCAGCACGCGTAAGTGACCTGCGGCACGAGCAAACTACTGCCTACCTGCCCCTCCCACTGTCTCAAAAGACTGAACAAAGTATAGGTAATGTATGGTCTGCGACTAATCATACCGCAGTCATGTGATAAGTCGGGGTGAAGAATTGGCTCAAAACTGCCGTTCAAGCACAGAAATAACTATTTTCATCACCGTTCTCAGGATTTAATGCCACAAATCTGTCAAATCTCGAGCTAATCACTTGACAATGCGACACTGAACAACGATTACCTGTGCTATGAGACCTACTCTAGAAGCGACTATTTAGCTGGCCATGTGGATTGATTCGTAATACCGAAAGCTGTTGTCCCAAAGGTCATGGGTTCGTTTCTTGCCATGCAGTTACGGTTTTTGTTTCCTTTTCTAATCTATACGAAGAAGAGCATTAACACTAGTATCATTTCCTTAATTCGGCTCTTGTATAGAGTATGATAATCGTTCCTTCAGCGCTGTCAACTTTGCCATCAAAATTAATGTCATTTCGCATAATATGACTTAAAATCTTAGATGTTTTTGTTGTTGTTTTTTTCACGCTTTAAACCACCCCCATGTTGAGTTACAGCATATGAATTTTTTAAGCAGGGTTCAGCCTTTTGTTATCAAGAATTGACAATTATATTGAAATGTAATAAAATGCATACGTTGAAAAAAGCAAAATTTTAAATCTAGACCAAAAGAATATTAATGTGCTCTGCTCAAAAGAAAGAAAAACAAATCAGTGAACGAGACTCGCACTTGAGGACGAGCGCTGATGGCAGACCCATTGCGCCAGAGAGAACCAGTGGCAAACGTCCCTTCGCTTCTGTGTGTTGCACTCTCGAATGTTTGATACTAGTCAGTGGCGTACTGGCACTTCAGTAACTTATAGCCGTAATTTGGAAATGTGAACAAACAGGCCATAAGTATCTTATCTCAAATTACTTTTATCAGTGAAAACTACCATCTCTCAAGTTATTTCGGTGTAGCTCATTAACACTCTGTATAGAGTGTATGAGTGAGTAGGGTTTAAGGGCCCGTCGACAGCTCCCCTGTATAGAAATTTCCTTAGCTAATAATAAATCAAGGTTATGTAGTCTGTGTTTGTTGTGGATTTCTTTTGTCTTGCGGGAAGGTAGAATGTTTCTCCCAAGCTTTATTTTAATTCAGGTAAATAATTCCAGTTTTTTCCTCCTTTTTTTTTTTTTTTTAGTTTTCAGTTTTAGTTGTTAATTGTATCCCTTATTAATATGTGTATGTTAACATCCAAGTCATAGAGTGATTACTTTTATTGTAAACATTGTGTTTCATTGCTTCGAAATGGCAGAAAAGGCCATTTGCGGTGTTCAATATGGTGATGTGGTTGAAGGAGTCACGCTCCTTCGGACAGCATTACTGTTTTATGATTGGTACCTATGTCCTCGTGGTGTACATGTCAGCACAAAGGAAGGGATGTCTCCCAAATTGCGGCGACGTGCCTGGCATGGTGAGGCACCACTGTAGCTAAATTAAAGAAGAGGGGGGGGGGGGGAGGGGGAGCGGCGCCCACGCTCTCCCACACTTGCACTGGGGAAGAGCAATCAGGAAGTGGGCCTTGGCGGGCATCATAGTGTTACTGGCCTACTCCGCTTGTTTCCTTCCTTTCTTTGTATGAACCGCAGGCCAATAACGTGCGTTATGTCTAACATCAGACACAGAACGAAAACACTTCTCTCCAGAGCACCAGGATTCGCATTCCTCTACGATCATTGAGTTCAGGGACACGGGGACTAACATTTCAAACTTCTTTCATATGTAAGCTACTGACTTAAGGGACACTGGGAGTGAAATTTTGGTCAAAATTGTCAAAAAGTCGAAAATTGTTTTTTTACCCTAAAATGTTCCTGGAACACCTGTGCATTTGGATCAGCTAACATTTTTCATATCCCCCACTCCATGTGGTCATTACGGCCCAGTGCTCTTCCCTTAACGTACACAGGATGCTCCTATATAAAAGCCTGTTTTTCTCAAAACTACATTTCTGCACATTCCAAAAGAAGGTCGCGCCTGAGTTTTGCTTCAAATTCAATGAAAACTTCCAAAAGTATTCATAAATAGCAGCTAAACAAAACTATGATTCAATATTGATGTTATCATTAACATGAATTCCAAAAATATTTTTTTTTTGTATGAAAAAGATCAATAATTTTTAAGATTAAATTTTCTTTGTTAGTAAAAAAATATGTACAGCATAATCAGCAAACGTATTTGAAATATCTCTTCATACAATTGTTACCCATGTTTTAGAGTATCAGTTCTGCCAATATAAATGAATTTTGAAAAGTCAATAGACGCGAGCTCTATTTTGAAAATGTGTCTATTAAATTCATAAAATAATTTATATATCATAAACGAATTATCCAATTTTAATGAAATTTGGTGTACCGCCTATTCTCATATAAATACAAACACAGTAAACATTTCAGAAAAATCTACCAAAAAATGTGGAACTTTCAAATTTCACTCCCAGTGTCCCAACATCAGACACAGAATGAAAACAGGATTCGCATTCCTCTACGATCATTGAGTTCAGGGACACGGGCACTAACATTTCAAGCTTCTTTAATATGTAAGCTACTGACTTAAGATGTTGTGTGGGCCATAAGTAAGTTGTGCAGCAAGCTTCACATTTATATGATTGTTACTTACAGAGCTATTAATTATTTTATTGATCAATAATATAAAATATTGCTCATTTTCAAAACACACCTGGTGCTATTATTTTTAACTAGGTTTATAATGTTATGTGCTTCTTATTTGTTATAATTATGAGTACAAAATCGGTTATAACTTTTGTAGTCAGCACTATTTGCTAAGTTAAAAATTTATTTCTGTTTGCACATATTCTTATGTAAAATTAGCCAATTATCTGAACTTTTTTTTACTAAAACTATTTGCCATAAAGTGAAAATAATAACTAGGTTTGTTTAAGTGTCTTTTCACAACATACTTTTTACTACAATTAGACCAAAACTATTGCGCCAGCCTCATTTTATTTGTTGAAAAATGTAAATTTGAGAAATATTCAGTTTTCTGAAAACATTCACTTCAAATATATTTACAGGCTACCTGTATTCTCAGAACTGGCTCGTAGTCTTACAATATGATCTCAAACAGTGAAACTCGACCCAAACTAGGTTCGCAGTGTCGCAATGTGTACTGTAAAGCAATATTTGTTTTAAGAAAGGGAGTATAGTAATATGTTTCCAAACAGGTATCAAACTCGGTGCTTTCTACATGCCCCGTCAACTGCACACCTAAGTATTTAAATGTGCACTGACGCCTTAAAAATGGCGGAACTTGACATTTTATGTCTGCACCTGATTGCAGGTACATTTATAAGTAAAAATCTGAAATTCATAAATTTTGTCATTTTTGGTGGAAATTAAAGTCCCCGTGTCCCTTCATTGTGTTATTTACCTGATATTTTACTTTCTATATAATATACCAGACAAACACTAGACAAAGAGTAGCATCTATTATCTCAGTGCAAAACTTTCTTGCTTCCGGAAAGGCGTCCATTATGAAACCACACAAATATGATGTTCTTATCTGAGGGAAAAATGGATAATTTCAATGGCTTTAAAATTGCTGCTAAAGAATACCCATGGTCAAAACCAGTTTATTCTGTACATTATCTGAATGAAAAATCATGCTGATAATACTTATGTCAGTATTTTTAGTGACAAATCATTGCCAGTTATATTTGATATCTGTTTGAAAGCAACTTAAATGTACAAAAGCCCACTGGAAGTTTAAAACAAAGCTGAAATTGTATTTTCATATGTTAATCTTATAACTGCAGGAAATTATTTGATTTTGTTTCTGTGCATAGTTGCAGAATTATCCCCGCTATTTTTTCCATATTGCCTGTATATAATGTCTTTATGTTCATTATTCAAATCTAATGTTTATGTAGGCACATGTAATATAAACTATACATTTCCTTGAGATGTTCAATGTTCTCGGGCCTTTTTGGCTGGTGGTTAAGGTAACCCATCTGTGAAAAATGGGCAAAAATGACAAAATTTTTCATTTTTGGCTTTTTATACCACAAATAAGTTTAAACCTTTGGCTTTCATTTTCATGCTTTTGTTTACTCATCTGCGCCCTTTAAATGACTTCACCGAGGGATTTAAGCATGTAAAGCATGAGGTTCAGGGTGGAAATTTCAATGAAATTGGGGAGAAATTAAGTAAAATTAGGGAGAAGTGTCGTCTGAAGGATAAAGCTAGGCATTCAAAAAGGGGCTACAGAACTGCTAGGAAGCGACTGAAGTTTGAAAAAAACAGCTAAAAGGACCTCTGAGGGTCCCACATATGGTGCAGGCCAGTTTTAATCAAGTACATTTGTATTATATAGTTGCTAAACTTTAACTCCATTTTTCTCCGCTTATGATTTCCTGACACATGATTATGTACAAAATGCTCCTTGGTGCATAGTTTTGCAGATACGTTCTTGAATCTTGGTACACACATTGTTCAAAGTAAAAGAATTAAAACGTGGCTCTAAATTTTTGCTGTGCCTTAATACTAAAGTTTTTATTTAAAAAAAGGAGTGTGTAAAATTGGTAAAATTCTCAGAAATTGGATTATGCAATTTTCAAAATTTTTTTTCTCCCAAACAAAATAAATTATTAAAAAAACACCAGCCAAATGTTGTAGCACTATGTGTCATTGATTAGCTGTAGAAGTTGGAATGTTCTTTGTTGAAAAGTATGCACCGAGGAGCATGTTTCACATAAGCTTACAAAAAGTTTAAAAAAAAAACTATTCAAGACATAAAGTTCAAACTCATAATATTGTTTTAACTCTGAGCAACACGCCTATCCCCAAAATTTAAGAATAATTGGACGAAAAATGGCAATTTTTCAAATTTCACAAATGGGTTACCTTAAACACACATGTACGACGGGGATTCAAATGAAAACTTGAACTATTTTTGTTTTAATTTATTGAAAAAGTGTGAAGCATAGATGCGTCATTTTTCGACATAGCCTCCATGATGTTGTATGCAGGTCCTCTAGTGTAGTGGAACGCACGGATTCCTCTGAGGGAAGAACATTGCGATCGCGTGGTCAGACGCTCGTGCACCGCCTCGAGCACCTCTTCATCGGAACGAAATATCCTTGAATGGTCAAAACATGCGGTAGTCATTACCGGCGAGGTCTGGTAAGTATGGCGGATGTGGAAGTGCCGGAGTGAACGCATAGGAAACTTAAGCACGTCAGAATATGATCTACTGAACCATGACTAATGTTGAGATTTGCGGCTGTTTCATCCCCTGCATGAGGCGATTTTCCATCACAAAGGCTCCAAGAGCTGCAATAGATTCTTCTGTCACAACTTGGTGTGCTGGACCTGGTTGAGGGGCATTTACTGCAGAAGTCACATCCTTCCTGAACTTTCCACTTCCATCGTACAATTGTGGCAGTGCTAAACGTGCATTGCCATGGTGTAGCTCCATTTGCCTATATACTTTAGTGGGTTTCGTATCTTCACCGTTCAGAAAACATAAGGCAGATCTTGTTCTTGGTTGGCGAATGTCGGTGGCGGGGTATTCACTGGTATTATGGCAGCGTTTCGCTTGTTTCCAATGTGCTTCCATCTATTGTGCATTCTTTAAAGCATTGATTACAGTATTGCCAGTTTACAGAACAATGGCGCGTGATTTGAATTTTTATTACGTTCCTAAATATGTTATTTGAAATAGTAGTTGTACCAACTACTTTTCCTAGTATGTTTCAAACCCTGCTGAAATCTCTTTTATACCAATAAATAAGGGCACTATAGGTGATATGAACTGCCATAATCTAATGTTTTCTCTTTTTCATGCCCTAGAACCTGAGGATATTTCAATTAGGTTTCAAAAATTGGGTGTTCAATTACGACTTTTATAGCTGCGGGGTAATATCGTGCTGAAGCTGTATTTAACGTAATCCCCATCTAGAAATTTATGTGTATAAAAGTAATGGCAACAGAAAACTACACGAGGGTATGTTTATAATTAGAATGTATTACGATATTTTGATTTTTTCCTCGGAAGTCAAAAGCGGAAAGAAAAATCACATCAGTTTCATCTTCTAATCTTCTTCTTCACTTCAAGGATTAGGCGAATCGCCTGTTCCGAATTCACAATGATTCCTTCCACCTTTTTCTAGGTCTTCCAAAATCCCTTAGTCCTCTTGGCTTATATTGATATGCTATCTTGGGTAATCTTGTTTCTTCCATTCTCTGATCATGTTGTTCCCAACCAATCAATTCTATCATTTATTGAGTAAAAGGTACAGGGGCAGACGGGCAGGGAGACTTCGGCACTTCGACATCAGAGACCTTCTGTGCCTATGCCCCGAAGGGGCGCCCCCGGGAGGGAGGAGACAGAGGGCGGCCGGACCACGGGACAGCAGGCTGCCTACATTTTCTCAGTTAGAAACTCCCTCCCAACGAGTACACCGGCCCCCCGGTTCGCGCGGAACGCCGCCTGCAGGGGGCCCCACCGAGTTTCAAGGACTTCGGTGTGGACACGATCCGGAACCCGGCTCCCGTGACCGGGGACGGAGTCACTCAGAGCATTCCATCCCACCAGGCTGCACCCGAACACTCACTGACACTTTCGACCCTGAAAGAAACCAAATGGATGAAAGGATGAACGAAATGAGTGGGGAAGTGAATTGGAAGGAGAGGAAATGAGGATGGAGCAATTGGTGGGATGATGGCGGGGGAAACCGGAGAACCCGGAGGAAATCCGCCACTGCGCTGTTGTGTCCACCACACATACCACAAGCGGACGCCTGGGATCGAACCCGGATCGCTTTGGTGAGAGTCAAGCGATCTAACCGCTCGGCCACGGCGCGGCCTTTTATTGAGTATGTTGTCAATTCTTCTCTAATTTCATGCTTTATGTGGTTCAATATCGTGCATCCTTCGGTCCTTGTTAGAAAATTCATTTCTACGCCTTGTATTCCATTGAAGCTGTTCTCGGTCGTTACCTAGCACTTACTACCATGTAGGAGCACCGATGCTTCAATCTTGTTTTCTTTGTTAATGTTCTGTGAATAGTGCCACATATCATTAAAATGGGGACATTTTGATATAGTGAATAGTTTTTCTTAAAAAAAAATTAACACCGCAAAGTATAAAAATGGCATAAAGCAGCGCATTGTTATATGAATTATTTTTTTTAAAAAAAGGTATAAGCAATTACAAAATTCCAATGCTACATTTTGTTACACATATTGGAAAAGACTGTTAGATCTCTAGCAAGATTTAATGGGAGAAGATAGAGTTTTAATATGAAAAAGTAACAAAAATCGTTTCCGAGAAAAATGAGCTTAAAGTTGAAATGGAAGGTAGAAGGGCACCACTTTTAAAATGTGGTCCAAAAGATGCGTTCCCCCCTTCCTAGGGGATTAAAGCTTTGCAGAAAGCATGGTTCATATTTTGCAATAAAAGTCCAAAAATCGATTTTTCAGACCCAACAGGCTAAAATATCACTTAATAATTCCTTAATAATTTGTTTTCAATATCATTTCTTGTTTCATCTCCAGAGGACAATTCAGAACCTAGATAATTAAAATTACACACCTGAGATAGAAATTTATTTTCTTATATTATTCTCTACCTTATAGGCGATTTTGCTAGGAATGCCATTATTTTTGTGTCTTCCGTAGAAACTTTAGTCATACCCTTTACCTATTTCATTTAAATAATGTAGAGAGAATTGTAAGTCGTCTTTTGTGGTTTGCATTATAACATCATCAGCATACATAAAATATTAAAATTTGTTAAATTATTTAATCCTATTTTCTTCGTAAATTTTTCTCCAGTTTTGCACTAGGTCATTAATATCTCATTTTCTGATGTGCAGCCCTATTTGTAATGTTACTTTGAAGGCATACTTTCTGCCATTTCTTTTGGATATCTGGGCTGTTCCTGCTGTGCTACTTTTGTGGTTCTGTCGAGAAATTTCAGCTGTAAATACAAACCCAAAGCTTTTCAATTAGGCATAAATGAAGAAAAGGTATTATCGCTTCTTATAAATGATGCATTTGAAAGTAAAGGAGACCTGCGAGATATCCCATTTTCTGTTGGTAACGCTCATAACCAAAAACTCCCACACTGCTGATGAAGTAACTTCTTAGTTTTTCATTCTTTAGATGCGTGACCACTTCTGACGTTTAATTCTGGAAACTTTCCATAGCTCCAATTCCTTGTTAAACGTTACACAGCACGAAAACATAAATATCCCTATTGATACAAACACGCGAGGTATCAGTGGACATAACGGTCCACTCTTCAGTCACGTGTCCTTTACTTTAGCAGTTAACGTGTTCCTCTTTTGTACAAAGGTTTTCGATGGACGGTTACAAAAGCAAGCCTTCCCATAAACAGAGAATATTGCGGCACAAGAGGACATTTAGGTAGCTTTTGATAAGCTTGTATGAAACTAAAGAAAGTGTTCACAATAATTCACTTCTGCTATAATTTTGTGTTTTATATACCTCCATGTAGGCCATTTTGCTTAAATCAAAATCAGCGTAATCTGCAATTCCTAGCAATAGCAAAGTTGTTTGTGAAATTAGGTTTAAATTTTACATAATTTAGTATACTTATTTCAAATATAGCCACCACATATGGCATCCAGTTTATATGGCCCTACTTGAAGGTGAACAACCTGAAGAAGCTAGAGAACGTCAAAACGAGATTTCTGAAAAAGGGCTCTCAATCTGAAACGGCTATGTCTATAAAATAGCACAGGAACCCTTCTCCATTGAGCACATAAGAATCACCTTCGGACAGCCATACAGACCTGCCCTTGAGGAGAGACAGAAAAAACTGGTAAAATACCAGAAGAAATAATGGAGACTTAAGCAATGAAGACAGAAACCTGGAAGGGCCCAAACTTGGAGTTTCACTACCTATATACCCGATTCGCTGCCCACGGTTTCCACGGGAGCATCTGCTGAAATGAACCATACCACGAGCCCAAGGAAGACTGCTTTATACAAGAAATGCACCAAACAGTGCCCCAAGCATCACCTCCTGAATTCTAAAAGCAGAACTCAACCACTAAACACGCTAATGAAACACTGGTGAAAATTACAAAACTCAACTGTACACATTGTGTTTAAGAAATAAATTTAAATACAACCGCCATTTTGCTGTTTCACGTATGAATTTACCACAACATTTATTAGAATATCTGGGAAGAAAATAAATAAATCCACGTTGTGACAGAAACATATGCTTAGGAATGAAAATGCAATAAGTGTAGCATCGTATGTGACGTTTCATAAGCAGAATATCACGCCAGGGGTTTACTTATGTTTGTGGTGCTTTTGTCGTCGCTCCTCCTTTTGCTGTGGTATTTCACTGTATAGTATCCAACAGCAGTCCGTAATCATGTTGATGTTCCATCTCCTCTGGTATCTGCGATCCATTTATTTGATACTTTAGTGGAATCTTTCACTCTGTTCTTTGCTAACAGCCCCAAGATTTTCGGGACAGTACTCCAAATGAGAACGTAGGCTCATTGAACGGTCCATATCTTTGAACATCAGTAGCGTGTTATTCGCTGTGGATGTTTGGGTGCCTTCAGGAAACGTTGTGCAGCCCCTCTGAATGCCATTCAAGCCTATTTGTAAACCTTTACCGTTGTTTGTTGGAGTACTTCTTATCTAAGCAGTTGCCGATTATCTAGACCCACGAAAACACCTTCCTCACTGTTGTTTCTGAGAGTCCCTAAAATTAACTGCGCTAGTATTCAAAAAGGCTCTCCTTCGAGCAGCAAGACCTTCACGAATTATTGTTTTATTAGTCCGCACTTTTAATGAACGTCGATCAATAAAACTCTTTCGTAAAGTATTTTCGCTTCCAGGTTCTAACTGTATGGCAGACGGCCACTCTCTCTTGATCCAGAGCTGAACATTTCTCTAGTAATCCATAAACACAAGAAGCAGGGAAATTAGGTGCAGTCTCCCTGCTGTCCAAGAAGCATGACTTTTGCTTTTAGATAAGTTTTCATAGCATACATTCAAATGCACACAATGCCGTGCAAGTACTAAATTGTACTTGTTGCCATTGTATAGCTGCACTACTTTGAGACTCTCTTTCGTGTCGTACTGCACTTAAAACCCGTCAAACAGTCCAATTATTTCACTGGAGTAAGTCAGATCATTTTCATGTAAAAAGTGCGTCATAAAATGTCTCAACCATGAAAAAGTGACTTGGAGCCAATAAGTTTTGTCCAGTTCTGCTGAATCTTTATGAAGAGCTAAGCCTAACAAAGTCATTCAGTTCAGGTTGTGAAAAAAATTGGGCTCTGCACTACTTGTAATTTAACAGAATTCTCTGAGCCATTATCAGCGTCATGAAGCACTCTGCGTTTTCTAGTTCATCTGGTGGCGAAGGTATAAGCATACCTGATAGATGAGATACAGGCGTCTTGGTGATTCAATGTGAGGATAAACAGTCTCTTCTTATATTTTAGATTACACCCAGCTACATTACACGAACAGAAGTAACAGTCACTACTCTGATTTGTGTATTCCAATCATAACATTGGATCCCCAAAATATGAAGCTGTTTTCCTACCTTTAAAACATTGCCCAAGTTCTTCCAAACTGGTACAGCGTACCATATTTGGAGTCCTAGCCTAGTTCTTAGGTATGCATGGTAAAATGTTTTCAAAGTTAGTAATCTTTCTTGGTTCTTTATTAACAACATATTTATCAGGTGAATCACGAAACCTCTTGAGGTCATCTGATGTACCCAGTGCCTACTACACCTTAATAAAATAGCTCACTATGACTGCAGTAAAACTATTTCTTGCTTAGAAATATACACTGGAATAAACAACCATCCCATTCAGACTTCTAGTGATAACTGAGTTCAGAAGTGGACAACAATGGAAATGCATTTGTATAACAACATTGTAAAGAATATTTCCATTATTGTGAAACAAAATAGACCAAGGGTAACGATCGTATAATTTCCGTTTAGCTTGAAGCTAAAATACTGATTTGTGCACGTTTTTTCTCTGACTTCAGCACCCAAAATGCGTGTAAATTGGCAGTTATTTTGTACACTATTTCTCGCTTGCGATCTGTGTAATGTATGGCCATTTCTGGACGCAGAAAGTTAAAATATAACGCATATACACGTAAAATTCGCAGGCCAAGGCATAGCTGCAACAAAACATTCGCCATGACATTTGTGGATATACTGTGAACAGCCAATGAAAACTTTAGCTACTAGAAGTACATACAAGCCGGAAGAGAAAGCCTTGTGAGAGACAAGTGATAATATGCTTGTTTGATGTCGGCTCACCTGCCCAGCATCTGCCTGTTAGTGGTCTCTCAAATCTCCGGGGCGCTTGAAAAAATTGAGCCTCTGTAAGCGTATTACTCGTGCTTGAAGCAGCCAGGAAAGCATCTAGCATCTAGCTGCGGAATGTCTGTACCAGCTCATGGACTACCTGCTCTAAGGGAGCACTATAGCATTTTCTACTTTCTCTACCACATATAGTAAGTAGAGGAAGCATTGTATTCCAACCAAAAATTCGATGTCCAGATTTCACCGGAAATATGTTTTGAGACCCCTTGTATCAAAAAAAGCATTTTTTAGAAAAAGGTCCGCGCGCGCGCGCGCGCGTGTGTGTACCATAACTCAAAAACGAAAAGTTGGTTAAAAACAAAGATTGGTATTTAAGTTTAATGTCTTTTAAGGATGCGATACGAAGATTTTGAAGAAAATTGCCCCACCCTAAACTACCCTTTACATGGAACATTTTTCGAAAATTTTGATTTTCTGGTAAAACGGCTCTAACGATTTTGATTAAAATGCCGTATGTTTAAGATATTTTTATCACAAATTAAATGTATAATTTGAATTTTCTGTCTACACCCTATGTAGTCATGTTTACCCTGGATGACTTTTGCATAACTGGTAAACCGTAAGAGGCTTTTTCGGGATTTTCCCGGGTCACCAGGGGAATACTGAGAGGGTCATTTGCACTCCCTGAAATTCGCGATTCTCCATTTCAGTGCATGTTCCTTTCGATCCAGTCTTTTGGGGTCAGAAGTGTTGGCGACGGACGAGTTAGTGCTGCCGTGTGGGTGATTTGCGCACTGCAACTGCTCTTCTCGACCGAAGGGCGGCACTGTAGTTGCCAGGCGTGTAGGGCAGGACCGCTTTCGAAACCCACGTGACTGGTGGCTGCTTGGCGAACCCTGGTGTCGAGATGAAGAATGTACAGCAGACGTAAGGGACCCTCACGTCGGCTCGCTACTCACGCCCGTGGTGCACCCTAATGCCATCCCTTCTTCCCAGCTGCCTGTATAGGAATTAGAGGTCTTCACGGGTTCGGACCGGGCCCGGCCATGAAAATTAAGAGATACAAAATAACTTATTATGTGCTTTGTTCCCCAATGGCAAACTCTGACAATAGCTTAATTATCGCAGCATTTCTTTAGCAGGACTTCTATGTGATTATCCTGCTGAAATGTTTCAAATAATAATAACGATAATGATAACAATATTATAATACTCGTCCCCCCGTGGCCAAGTGGTTAGAGCGCTTGACTCTCACCAAAGCGACCCGGGTTTGAACCCAGGTGTCCGCATGTGGGATTTGTGGTGGACACACCGGCGCAGAGGCGGGTTTTCTCCGGCTCCTCTGGTTTCCCCCACCATCATTCCACCAATTGCTCCATCATCACCTTTCCTATCATCTTTCGCCATCATTTCATATTGCCCATTTCCTTGCTATCACACCAGGCTTCGGGCTGATCACCCATCTTGGTTCCTCTCTACTATCAACTCCGGTTACGAAGACCACATATACTGCCCAGAAGGGCTTGGGGCGCTGACCACGTCCCACTCTCCACCACTGGACTCCGTTCACGACGCCTGTAGTGAACAGAGGCGGGGGATCCAGCGACCGGGCGGTAGGCTAAGGCTACACTCAAAGGGCTATTGCCACAGGACAGGGCGGCACAATAATAATAATAATAATAATAATAATAATAATAATAATAATAATAATAATAATAATAATAATAATAATAATAATAATAATAATAATAATAATAATAATAATAATAATAATAATAATAATAATAATAATAATAATAATAATAACACCAACAACAATAAGAATCACCATTATCATAGTCATAAAGATAAAGACAAAATTAGACTGTCGGCTCCGGCTGGGCTCGGGCTCGGGCAGTATAACTTATCAGGTTTGGGCTCGGGCACTATAACTTATCAGGTTCGGGCCAATCCTAAGAATGCTGGCCTTTGCAGGCCACTAATAGAAATCTCCTACGCAGATATTCTAGCTCTACCTCATAAGAGGTGAATCATCTTTAGAGGAGTTTCCTCTTGTAACCAACCAAACAGATTGGTGCTTCTCTTAGCCAAATTGGTGACATATTTGTTGAGGTTAAAGACACGCAGTGATGAGTCGCATGTATCAGCAATGTACCTTACTTGTACGGCTGAAGGATATTGTAAGTAATGGTGCGGAAGTGCTGCAGGCGTGAAGAGATATACAAACCACAGTCTGTAAGTGCAGGAATACAGATATACAAACCACAAGCTGTAAGTGCAGGAATACAGGCATGCAAACCACAATCTGTAAGTGCAGGAATACACGCATGCAAACCACAATCTGTAAGTGCAGGAATACACGCATGCAAACCACAATCTGTAAGTGCAGGAATACACGCATGCAAACCACACTCTGTAAGTGCAGGAATACAGACATACAAACCACAATCTGTAAGTGCAGGAATACAGATATACAAACCCCAACCTGTAAGTGCAGGAATACAGATATACAAACCACAACCTGTAAGTGCAGGAATACAGATATACAAACCACAACCTGTAAGTGCAGGAATACAGATATACAAACCACAACCTGTAAGTGCAGGAATACAGATATACAAACCACAACCTGTAAGTGCAGGAATACAGATATACAAACCCCAACCTGTAAGTGCAGGAATACACATATACAAACCACAACCTGTAAGTGCAGGAATACAGATATACAAACCACAACCTGTAAGTGCAGGAATACAGATATACAAACCCCAACCTGTAAGTGAAGGAATACAGATATACAAACCACAACCTGTAAGTGTAGGAATACAGATATACAAACCACAACCTGTAAGTGCAGGAATACAGATATACAAACCACAACCTGTAAGTGCAGGAATACAGATATACAAACCACAACCTGTAAGTGCAGGAATACAGATATACAAACCACAACCTGTAAGTGCAGGAATACAGATATACAAACCCCAACCTGTAAGTGAAGGAATACAGATATACAAACCACAACCTGTAAGTGTAGGAATACAGATATACAAACCACAACCTGTAAGTGCAGGAATACATATATACAAACCACAACCTGTAAGTGCAGGAATACAGATATACAAACCACAAACTGTAAGTGCAGGAATACAGATATACAAACCACAACCTGTAAGTGCAGGAATACAGATATACAAACCACAACCTGTAAGTGCAGGAATACATATATACAAACCACAACCTGTAAGTGCAGGAATACAGGCATGTAATGGCACTATGTAGTGTCGATTGACAGGAAATGTACATCCCAAGCTCGCTAGGTTGGCCGTTGACGTGACGGTATGTTCTGTGTGGTCAGGATCGAACTGAGGAAGTGGAACCATCGAGAGGATCTCCGGGCGTGCGAATAAAGTTGTTAACGGCATCTTTACTGAGGAACACCACGACCTGAGATAAGAAACTCATCATTCCATCCACGCCTCTCTTGTATATCTTCCTTCCGTTCCCTTCCCTTTCCACTCCGAGCACTCATCCTGCCCCAGTCTGCAATTTACTTTAACATGTTAAACCACCAAACGTATGGAGCAGTAGATGCTTCTGTTCCTTGACTTTGGAAATTTACGGTGATTTTGCAGCACTCTGCAACGGTTTTACAGAACTAGACATCAATATCCCATAATGCAACATTTAGTAAATTAACAGTAAGAAAAATAGGTTGAATGCTGTGTTGCAAACCATTCCTCTGGGCATTTGCTATCCACAGGCAGCGGCAGTACAACAAAGGACGGTCCGGTCAGGGTTGCCATACCCCACTGGCGCTGCGCGTAACGTAGGTGCTCAAGGTCAAGCTTTCCCACACCACTCCGCTAGCAAACACGTGACAACAATGAGCGCGGCACGTCAAAAAGGGGTTTTCGAGATCGTTCGAGAAGTGCGCGGCGGCCAGCGTCTTTGTAGAAACTCGACAAAGGGCCGTGTGACGTCATCCCCGCTGTATAAGGAGGCGAGGTGACGGGAGTGAGTTCAGTTCGCTTGGAGTTTCTGTGTGTGTTTGTGTGTGTGTGTGTGTGTGTGTGTGTGTGTTTGTGTGTGTGTGTGTGTGTGTGTCAGCTGGGTATGTACCGGCGCGTCGTGGAGGAAGATAGCGAAGCAGTTAATGAGCGTTGTGTGACTGTATCGTCAAAGGCAGCTTCTTGAGAGATAGAAAAGAGTGTGGTAAGGTTATGAGAAGATAACAGTTGTTAGTTGTAATATCGCGAACAACTGAAGACTGTGTCAACTTAAATAGAAGAGAACTGTGTATTTGTGCAACAATTCTGGAAGAAAATAAAGTGAGAAAATGTAACTGGGGAGGCCCTTTATCATTTTGTGAGAATATATAGCCTACCCACTTAAGATAAGTAGCTTAGTTGTTTATTCTAAAACCCCGAAAAGGTGAACCACTTTATTTTACAACAAACAAATGACAAGCACGGAGTTCTGCTACTCGTGAGCTTCTGATTCTTTTCAGTCAATATAATTAGAGTGAATTCTGAACTAAGCAGTTCACAGCAGTAAGTGGAAGCAGCTCCTGTCGGGTCATTTAATATTTACTCCATGTGATTAAATTTAGGTTTGAATTGACTCCTACTGGATAGAAGCGGGGTAGCAACGAGTTCTACTCCAGACAATGAAGAATGCACTCGAGCGACCGTTGCACTACAGTCCCCTCTGGACCTTTCCCTCCTCCTCCCTCTTCTACCTCCTCCTCCGCTTCCTCCACCTCCTCATTCCCACCCTCCACAGGTGCATCCATTCCTCTCTTTCTCCACCTCTCCTTCTCCATCATGTTCCCAGTATCTGTTGAGCATCTCTCTGTCATGGCATCTTCCCATGTCATTCTCGGTCTTCCTACTGCTCTTGTGTTATAAAATTTACCATTAAGAAATCTGTTTGGTGTTCTTTCTCCTTCCATTCTTATATGCCCTGCCTATCTCATTCTCTTAATGCTAATTCCTTGGACAATATCTATATCTTTATGTAAACTATACATTTGTTCGTTTCATCTTATGCACCAGCGCCCTCCTTCCTGTATTGACCTATATGTTCTTCTCAGGATATTTCTTTCGAAAGTCTTTAGAGCATCTTCCAAGTTCTGTGTCAGTTTCCAGGCTTCACTTCCATAACACAGAACTGGCCTTATCAGTGTTTTGTATAGTCTAATTTTGTTATCTCTATGAAATTATTTAGATCTAAATATTGTATAGGGTGAATAGTAAACTTTATTGGCCCTTAAGGGTACATATGACTGAGTTTTGGTAAAAAAATGAATTTTTTTATTTTAGCGTTAAAAAATATTACAATCTTTCCTCTATCATATGCATCCATTATTTTTTCAGTTCCGCCATTTTTAAAGCCAACAGAAGCCATCCTTTAACTCCATGTGCGTGGTATTTAAATGTCCATATACGCCCACTTTTACGATATAATGTTATTGTGCACTGTTACTGTGCCATTTTACTCCTATTTTGATTATGCTGCTCGAAGTAGTGCTAATGATTGGCTACTGCCATTTGTAATGTCCTTGAAAATATAATCTGAAGAAAGAAACAAGAGGTCTGAGGGGGAGACATATGGTCCAGGGCAATTCTGAGGTCAGTTTATTTTCTTTTGCCTTTTTCTCAGTTTGCAATTTTTCAGCATTTTGCTTTATACAAAATGCTCCTTGCGGAGCATTTCTTATCAGAATGGCTTGAAACTTGCATAGTATGTATTAATATGTACTATAAATAAAAATTGTATTGGGTTTTGATATCAGATGGATTTTAGTGTGTTTTTTATCCTTCAGAACAGGCTGTTACTCCATATTTTTTAAAAATTATGAAATATAAATATTTACATTTTTCTGTAAGCCAAAAAAATAACCAGACATAAAAACCCAATACAATTCTAATTTATCCTTGTTTAAAGTGCATCTCTACAACATTTTAGAATGATTGGATGAAAACTTTGTCGCAAGGGACTTTTTAAGTGCGACTATTAATTTATTTAAATAATTTGCAATATTTCTTGAACCAAGCAACATACAGAGTTGAAACTTTGCACAGCATAATATGGTTACAATATAAATATGCACACACAATTTCATTAAAATTGATTAAAAAATATAGAAGTTGGAAAATTCAGTCATATGTACCCTTAAAATTCCTGTTTTTATTTCTTCCGTTTCATCATTTTGCTATTATTTATTGTTTGCAGATATTTAAAATTCCTTACTATACTTATATTATGTGAATCCACTACCAGCGTTCCTGTATAGTTCCTTCTCCTGATTTGTGCCATTGTCCTAGTTTTGGATGTATTAATTTCCAAGCGTATTGCTTTTGCTTCTGATAATTCTTTATATGCTTCAGTTAGTGCTGTCCTGGTTCTTTCTATTACATTAAGGCAATATATCTATGAAATTTGGTGATTTTCTTTTTTCTTTTTGCATTTTTATTATGCTTATACTTCGTACTTTAACGGCACACTGTAGTTTTCTGAAATATCAGCCATTTTTAAAGCTCCAGAAGGGCATTTAAATATCCTAGTGTGGGTGAGCATTCCTCTCTAAACTTCTTCGTTACAGCTTTGAAATGTCTTTTTTCGTTTTCACTAGCTTTGGTTTTATGTAGTCTCTTGCAGGGAATTTTGCTTCAGAAAGTTTAAGAGTTGGCTGTACTGAAATGAATTCTATATATCGAGCTGAATCTGACACATGTTTTGCTTCCAAAAGAGAAATGCAGTCAGTGTTCTGTAATTCTAATATCTTGCCGGGTCATTTCAGTATTCCGGTTATATATCAGGCATTGTTTAGGTAGTTAATAGGTTTTAAGTTATTCGTTTGCCTAAAGTAAATCAATAACAAGCAGATATTTTATGAATTCTGTATATAAATGAACAAAAGTGCATAGTGTAGAGGTTAGCTAAGAACAATAAATTTCTAAATTTTGTGAACAATGCGAAAGCGAAAGAAAAGTTTTCAGACTAAGAAACGACCAAGGAAACTTAAAATTCCCAAAAACTGCTACTGAGGTCAAGAAGAAAGCAATAGAGGGCCCCACATATGGTGCTGGGGAATTTTAAGTTAATTGGATTTACTTAAAGTTAAAAACATATTGTTAAACTTTAACAATCCATTCTTCTCAACTCTTTTTTAAGCATTTTTGACTGTTCACAATGCTCTTTGGACCCTTGTTTATAGCTTATTAGATTGAAATTTTCAGGAGAGCTTCACAGATGGAAGTACCAAAATGTTTAATTGAGCTGGTTAAAAATATTAAATAACTGAGCTGAAGTTAAATATTTTTCATAAGTCATGATGAAAAAATTTAAAATATCAACAAACTGTATACGAAACGTTTTTTCCTCTTAAAGTAATTAAATCTAAACCATGGTGATGTGTGTGTGTGTGTGTGTGTGTGTGTGTGTGTGTGTGTGTGTGTGTGTGTGTGTGTGCGCGCGCGCGCGCGCGCGCTGAGCTCAAATTAAAAGTTTAAGAGGAATACAATAAACTTTAGGGTCCAAGGGTCTTTTCATATTGGCATATCAAAAAGTGATTTACTATTAATAAATATATCAATAATTTAAATCAGGTAAACAACTGATCTTGGCATGGATACCATCTCACTGTAACATACCAGGAAATGATCTTGCTGACACTGCCGCAAAAGAAGCTACCAAGCATCCTCCAAGCTTACCAGATCTTAAGCTACCTCATGAAGACTATTTACGGCATCTTAAAAGAACTATCCTACACCGATGGAAGACAGATTGGACAACTACATCCAACAGCAAACTGCATGATATCTGTCCAATACCTAACCTGTCCACAACAATGAGAACACTAACCCGGCGAGACCAGGTACTAATAACCCGATTATGCATTGGCCACACTGCGCTTACTCATTCCTACATTCTGTCCCTTGAACTTCCTCCTAAATGTACTCTGTGTGATTCGAGTTCCTGAGAACCTTCAGCTAGCTTTGGCTGATCAACAATATCACAAGAAAACCATCAAGTTCATCAAGGCATGCAAAGTTAATGTTTAAATTCAATGTAAACTTCATGATTTGTTTACTCCTTTTTTTTCCTCAATGTTTAGTCGCGATATGACTTTAATGTTAAAGCGACTTCAAATAATAAATACATTTAAAAAAAATAATAATTTAAACACGGTTTGACATAGAACATTGAAATTTTGTGTACACTATATATTTTATGTCCTGGCTGTGTGGAAAAAATTCAAAGCAATCAGAAGAAAACTGGATTTTTTATTTTTCATAGATGCATTACCTTAATCTGCATCTATAGGATACAAATCAATAGACACTTATTCGCATAAGACATCTACTTATCGACTAATGACATTATTACTTCAGTCAGACGGACACAGCTCAAGAGGTAGGTTTCTAAGGACGCAGTGGCTGATGTAGCTGCAAATCAAATTGTTAACAACGCAGATAGGATAAGTAAGCATAACGCTGCAATGCAGGTGACAAAAAGCTGTGTCCGATCTTTAGCAAACCTCGACGTGGTCAGATGCGGTGAAACGTAAAACACGGCGAAGGAAAACGAACCGAATCTGATCCTAACTTAGCTAAATTAAAAGGTACACCTAAAGTGGTTTCTGACACGTGTACAGACGTGCCCCTGGAACTAAATTGAATTTCCTAATTGATTTTCTCAAACCTAATTCGCCTGAGGTCACTATAGTGTAGGAATCCTGATCTTTGTTCCTCATTCAGTGGTTATATATGGAGAACACTTAGCCAGTGCATTAGATGCTATACTCCGGCCACGTAATACATGTGCGTGCGTGCGTGTGTGTTTTGTGTGTGTGTGTGTCTGTGCGTGTGTGTGTGTGTGTGTCTGTGCGTGTGTGTGTTTGTGTGTGTGTGTGTCTGTGCGTGTGTATGTGTGTGTGTGTGTGTGTGTCTGTGCGTGTGTGTGTTTGTGTGTGTGTGTGTGTCTGTGCGTGTGTGTGTGTGTGTCTGTGCGTGTGTGTGTTTGTGTGTGTGTGTCTGTGCGTGTGTATGTGTATGTGTGTGTGTGTGTGTGTGTGTGTGTGTGTGTGTGTGTGTGTGTGTGTGTGTGTGTGTGTGTGTGTGTGTGTCGTTCCACAAAAGTATAGACTGGCAACAACGACGTAAACAAGCACAAATCTTGTGTTGTGCTACAGCTTTTCCTGGGAATATCTAATCCTTGCTAAATAAATTATGGCAAGTAGAGGATATTGTAAGTCTGGTGAATTATACCAGATAAGCCAGATGTTCAGTTTTATGCAATCCCCAATTTGTACTCCAGCATGAAAACATCTGCCTCTTGTTACAAGATCTCTCCAAAGTGAGTAATATGGAAGTCTTTGGTTTCACACACAACGAAATGACTAACAATATGGCAGACGTAATAGCATCGCCTTTTCGTACATCGTTATTAGGCAGCTGATATTTCAACTACTGAAACTATATACTGCGACAAGCAAATACTGCATAGTATGTTAAACTGATTGTCCATCTCTCATATTTCTAGACAGGTCAATTGCAAGGAACGTGTTTAGCGCGCTCGCCTACCACCTAGGCGGCCCGGGTTCGATCCCAGGGACCCGCATGTGGTATTCGTGGTGGACGGAGCGGCGTCAGGGCGGGTTTTCTCCGGGTGCTCCGGTTTCCCCCGCCATCTCATTCCACCGGTGTTCCATCTTCATTCCATGTGTCATCAGTGTCACCGCCTGCGGTGCCGTAGTAGTAAAAGCGGGCGTTAAACACAACAGCAACAAGGAACATGTGATTCCTAATGATCCCTCTGCAGTAAACGTGGCTCGATCACCTGCATGTATTCATTTATATTCCATATATTTATATATTTATATTCAATTCCAATATTCATAAATAGCCTTGGTTAAAACTATTATCATTACCATCATCATTAGTATTGTTATTGTTAGTGTTATTGTTGCTGTTGTTGTTGTTATTATTATTATTATTATTATTATTATTATTATTATTATTATTATTATTATTATTATTATTATTATTATTATTATTATTATTATTATTATTATTATTATTATTATTATTATTATTATTATTATTATTATTATTATTATTTATTATTATTATTATTACTATTATTATTACTATTATTATTACTATTATTATTATTATTATTATTATTATTATTATTATTATTATTATTATTATTATTATTATTATTATTATTATTATTATTATTATTATTATTATTATTATTATTATTATTATTATTATTATTATTATTATTATTATTATTATTATTATTATTATTATTATTATTATTATTATTATTATTATTATTATTATTATTATTATTATTATTATTATTATTATTATTATTATTATTATTATTATTATTATTATTATTATTATTATTATTATTATTATTATTATTATTATTATTATTATTATTATTATTATTATTATTATTATTATAATCAGCAGCATCATTATTACTGTTGTTTTAACCTGTAATTCAATAAGTTATGGTTGTCTAATGGTTGCTTATTGCTAAGCTACAAGTAAACGCGACATTTGTAATCTCACGTGTCTTAAGTAAGATTATACAAAGTGTAACAAAAATGCAGGTCACATTCCTCACATGTAGACGAAGAAATTATGTTATATGAAAATGGGTCTGGAAACGCTTCTAAATAACAGATTCGGTGATGGATAGGTAGAGGTGGACCGATTGCCTGGCCTCCGATCTCCGGACATAAACCCACTGGACTTTTGTTTGTGGGGATATTTGAAAGCTCTTGTGCATGTATCAATGCCCACGGAGGGCATATTGAACAACTCCTGTGAGAAAGAGTTGCATGTGCTATGCTGGTACGTTTTGTTCTTGTGTTTCCCATGATTAATGACTTGGAGAAAATGAGTCATAACATGGAAACAAAGAGTTTCCAGACACATGTTCACATAATTTCTTCGTCTACGTGTGAGGAATGTGTCCTGCAATTTGTGACGTACATTTTTGTTACAATCTGTATACATTTGATCTAAGCCAATAAGTAAGGTACATATCCACAGTTTAGTGAAGAGGTTCTTAGAGTTTCACAATTTTTCTTCTTTGACAGGTCATACAAATGAATTACATTAATATCAGCTCATGATGTTGGTATCTTATTCTGGCAGTAAAAGGACCTATTTTGTTTACTACAGCTCTAATCCTCGAACACGGCTCTTCTAGCGAAGAAAGTGTTCAGACTGATAACCTTCTTACGTGCTGTTAAAGGGGACTTCTGACTCTGTATAGCGTTGTGGGTGTAATGGATCTATAGACATTGCTGAAAGTTTCTGAATCTTCTAGCTCCTCTGTATAAACACGTCGCTTTCCTAAATCCCACAGAAAAGAGGCAAATCGGGTGATCTGGCTGGCCAGGGGACTTGTCCTTGTGTTACTAGTCAATGTCCAGAATGTGCTACGTTTAGATAGTTGCAGACGATCGTCGACCTGTGCGGAGGAGCACTATTATAATGAAACCACATGGTCATTTGCTCCTTCAGGCAGTGTTGCCAGATCTACTTTTTTGGAAGGTGATCTTATTTTTTGCACATCTACCTTCCTACTTTCGGTTAACTACAAATATGGAAAATCTCCTTTTTTAAAAATACAGGAAACTCCACTTAATTTTATCCTTTTTAAAGGTAATTTATAATTTCCTAATTGATAAATACTGCAGTCATATTCATCCTCTTATGAGAAACACAAGATAATATTAAACTACTGTGTAATGCCTCTACGCCTTAACAAACAAAAGGAGCTGCCCGTCACCTTATCAGTCCTATGATTTACAAATAAGTCGCTATCGCTACTGACTAAGAGCTTCACCCCTTCAGTAGCTTCTCACCCCACCTCAGTTTATTATAAATATTGCCGTAGTAACGTGCGTCTTTCACAGTGCACACAGTAGTGGTTTTCGTTGTGCTAAATGTATATGAAGTGCTTAGTGACCATGGACCGCCTCAGTAGCGCAGTTGGTAGCGCGGAGGATCCGGGTTCGATCCCCGGTACCAACATGGGGATTTTATCCCCTCTGGGAAGTCTGGCACGGGGTGTACTGAGCCTCGTTAGTCCCGGGGGGACCAATTGAGGAGCTACGTGATGGAAAAGTAGCGGCCCCAGGTCGTGAAGACCGCATAACTGGCCGGGAGGGATCGGGACGCTGACCACGTACCACCCTCTAGTAGTGCACCCCACCAATGACGCCTGTAGTGGGCCGAGGTGGAGGACGCAGCGGATGGGCGGTAAGGCTTGGCTCTTCATGGGCTGTTGTGCCGAGGCTCAGCTTAGTTTAGCTTAGTGATCATGAGTGAGGGACCAAGAAACAATGGGAACAATCCAGTAGTTTAAAGGGGTGGTTATTGAAAAAGGAGATATGTTTGCATATTGCAAGTCATGTGGCATAGGCATTAACTTTGCTTCTGTAGGTAAAACAGGACTAGAGGAGCCTACTTTGGTGTGCTGGATGCCATGAACTTCCATTGGCGAGTGTTTAAGAACAAATTATTGTATGTTTTCAGGCCTTTATTTACGTTTTAGTGTTGAAATTTAAGCATCATAATGCTCGTTCCTATGTAGTGACTGGTCTAAGAGCGGAGGCAGGTGGCGCCGGGTAGTGGGACGGGGGTGAAAGTCAAAACATGTCTTTGTTCAACACTGAAACTCTGACAAATAAGCTCTAAATAAATAATATTACTCGCAAGTTTCGCGTTCTCATATATACGGACGAAAGAGGGACATGGTTCGTTCCTGGTGCAATGCATTCGAAATTCTACTTTTTTCTCCTTTTTAGCTGGTTCGCGTCTACTTCTTTCGCTCCAACAAGAATGGCAACACTGCCTGCAGGGAGCTCATTATGGAAAAGTTGCAGATAGCGTGTTCCTAATAGATGCTCCTCCAAGTAAAATGGCCCAACACGGTGTTTACACAAGATTCCACACCAGACATTCACTCTCCTTGTAGTGCTACCTCTCTTATCTAGTGGGGATTATCAACACTACAATACTGCATATAGCAGCGATTTACGATCTTGATTCGTCAGGAAACATCATGTGCTTCTCGCACCACCATCCACTTACAGAAGTAGCATTTAGTATTCGCACTGCAGAAGACTGGCTGAAGTTGACCTCTTGAGTAACTGTGCTAGAAAGCGGATTATTCAAGAGAACAGTCGGTCTGGGTGGCTCAGTTGGTTAGACGCTGTCGTACTGATCCCAAGGTCGCGGGTTCAAAGCCGGTCCAGGTCGATGGTTTTTAGGTGTGCTTAAAAACGACAGCTCCATGTCAGTAGGTTTATTGCATGTAAGAGTACTCCTGCGGGACGAAATTCCGACACACCGGTGGCGCTGATATGATCTTGGGAATTAACAGCGCAGTTAAGCAACAAAATATTTTGTTTTCAAGATTACATTGAAAACATATTCTGCAGTAACACCGGATATGACTGGTGTATGTCTACCAAGTGACTCAGTAGTGCCCAGACATCTTTCAGCATTTCGAAAAGCTTATCCTGTTATCCTTGAGGCAAGCGTCGGACGGCACTCAACTGCGGACGACCAAGGACACCGTACAACCCTGGATGACATCTTGACCAGACGGGCAGAATGGATCACACACGCATCATGCTTGGTGACCAGATGCCTGTCTATTCCACCTGCGGCGTTCATCTCTCTGTGGCCCATGTCCTTCTTGATTGTCCGCAATACGCTCGTGCGCGCCAGTTCTTTGACCTGGGTTCAACTCTAAGGTCAATCTTAAGCGACGACCCGGTTGCTGTAAATACAGTGCTGCGTTTTGTCGCCAGTATTGGCGTCAGTAAGCAGGTTTTAACTGGTATATTATTTCGTGTTTTTATTTTGAACTTTTAGGACTTTTATCTCGTTTTCACGTTTAACTGCTTAGCTTTTAGGTAAGTTTTCAGGTTTAACTGTTTTAACTTTTATCGATTTTAATTTCCCCGTTTCAATGTTGTAATTCTGTGAGTTTGGTGCTGTAGAGCTTCCCTGTTCTTTATCTGATAACCTAGCTATCGACAGGTCCTTAAACCCTACTCACTCATTCACTCACTGTTATCCTGGTCTATTTTAATATGTCTCCTGGCATAGATGCTGGGCTGCTGGTGCATTGGCTCTCACTTCTCCGTAGATGAGGCGCGTATCAACGTACTCCTCTGAGGAATGTGCGACGCTTACACGTGAAGAGCAGAGAGAATCGCATTAAAGACACCACTTTGCTGTCTAATGCCGGTTAAATGGGACAGCAAGGCAACCTATTTAACTTATTGAGATAGAAGTAATCGAAATGTTGCCTCAAATTACTGTTTATGCCATTAAACCTATTCTATTAAAAATGTAGACAACAAGAACTATTTAGGTTGGAAGTACGTTGAAAACTTGAAAATGTTAAAACTACATTGTTCCCATTGTATTAACTTCCAATCTTTAATGGTAATAAGAAATAAATGTACAACGCTGAGACGCGAGCGCCAGTTAACCTACAGCACACTGTCCATTTCCAACCCTGCTTCTTGGACACTTATTCCTGAGAATATTCTGCGTGCCTCGACTTTTAGTGTAGGTATATTACAGACGATATTACAGCGATGTCCAGCTTTGTCTCTTGTCGCTTCACCCCATCCGCTACGTTTTGTGCATTAAGTATTTCCCCTTCACTCATTCAGGTAACCAAGTATTCGAGAAGTTTGTTTTGGGGTTCCATGAATACGTCATGGCTCGGTGAAACATAAGTGTTGGCAAATCGGCCTTCCCCAGAAAAGTTGGGTATCGTGTTATAGACGTTTAAGAAAAATAGAATTTAATTGAATGCTTAACATTATCATTTAAATGGCATTAGCTGTTATGTATACTATACGATATACAGAGTTGAAGGAACTCTTTGGTCATACGTTAACCAGGGAATCTACACGACGAGTGTAACAAATATGTCTAATACAATTATTGTCAATAAAGTACCATTTCGCTGAAAAAAATCACTTGTATCAAACATTTGGAGTCATGTAGCTTCTTGATGAATGGAAATAAATGGTTTATTATTTCACTTACTGTCGCGCAAACATTGTGTGAGCAATGCTGCAATGTCTTATTACTTCATTCCGAATGAATTCTCCCACAATTTACTGTTACAATATGTCATGTCTATCTCTTACGGTTTACCAGTAATGCAAAAGTCATACAAAGTAAACAGGACTACAAGGATTATAGGCAGAGAATTCAAAATATACATTTCATTTTTCATACAAATATCTTGAACATATGGCATTTTAATCAAAATCGTTAGAGCCATTTTCGAGAAAATAAAAATTTTCGCAAAATTTTCCATGTAAAGGGTAGTTTAGGGTGAAGGTGTTTTCTTAAAAACCTTCGTGTCGCATCCTTAAAACACATTAAACTTAAATGCCAACTTTGGTTTTTAACCGACTTTTCGTTTTTGACCTTTTTCTAAAAATGCTGTTTTTGGTTTCAGGGGGCCTCAAAACATATATTTCCGGTGATATTTCGACATAGAGATTTTGGGTGAAATGCAATACTTCCTCTACTTACTATACGTAGTAGAGAAAGTAAAAAAGGAATGTTAGTGGGGAAGACTATAGTGCTTGCCTTGACAAGGTCAGAAGAACGGTCTTAGCGATGTTGCACCAAGCAAATGAGGAGCACTGGCAACACCCTGTATAAGAGCAGTTGGGACTAAGTTCTTTTGCTCTGCTTCCGTTTGCCGTCTGCGTTTCCACAGAAGCATTAGCATAAGTCTGTCGTTGATGCAGTATATACAACACGGAAGGATGCCGGCAAACTTCGCCATCAACGAGAAGCTGGGGGAATTAAAAAACACATAAGTAAAACGCAGTGGAATTAAGGCAAAATGGAAACAAAACAAAAAGCATGAGAGAGGTGAGGTAGAGGTGACGTACGGGAACGCGGATTAGATCAGTAGCAATGTACGTACTGACCCAAAAAATACAGAATTAACACACTGCATAAAAGCACTGTAAATACCTGGAAGAATAGAGACCAGTATTGCAACAACGAGGGAACCATTTGAAAAGGCCGTAAGGCATGTCGACCATGATCTCTGATTAACCTAAAATAAGCATGGCTCAGACTTGGTTGCAGAGTCAACAGGTGTTGACTCAGTAATTGTGTGCTGGCTGGTGTTGCAGTGCAAAAATCAACAATAGAAGTGGAGCAAGTATACAGGGGGTTATTCATGAGGCCAGGATGCAAAGCAAAAACACAACACGGTATCACAGATGATTACACATCCATATGGTAAGTCGCGCCAAAAATAAAGGGATAATTGATTAGAAAACGAATATAGCACAACTGTGTATCACGCTTCAACTTCAAAAATAATTTAGTGGTAATTGACTTTGCACACTGCTTCTAAGTTATACCTAGGGAGCTTTTCAGAGAGATTCAAATACATATCCGCTAAAAAAACAGTGTCAGCAATGCTTAAAGCTCAATAAAACGTTGCAAACTGCAATACATACACTTAGATGACAAGATCCTAGAGTTTGGAAGTTCTGTTTACTGTGCATCACTTCCTTGCACATTACAGCAGCAAGCAGAATTAGGTCAAGAGTGCAACACAGCAATAATTCGGGCCTCCAGAGGACAGAACACGGGATGTTGGCCGGTCATTATGTAGTGATATTATTTCTTTACAGATTTGTGTATTTGAGCTCAGAAAACTTCTGGCACATCCATGGAAAGATTGTAGTCTTTGAACTATGGGCAATCGATATTTAGGCTCATAGTGTTGGAATCTTACATTTTCTTAGATTTATTGATAAAAGTACCTGATATGTAAGAAACGCATTGGGTACTTGAGTGCCATGAGGAACAGTACCTGGGCGACCGAGCTTCGCTCGGCTTTTCTTATCTTTTCCTTTTTTTTTAATCGTGGTTTTTTTTTTTTGGGGGGGGGAAGCAGGAGAAGATGCTTATTTAGATAAACTTTAAAAGCAAAATGTGAACTAAATATAAATTTTCATCCTGATTGTTGGAGCCGTTTCCGTGACGAGACCTTTAATATCCTGGCTGGTTTGTTGAAATTGACCCTTTAACAGGGAAATGATGGCCAAAATAATGTTTCGACTAATTGTGACTGTTACCGTAGACTAATATAGCTAAATCAACTTTCTTTAGGTTTTCTGAAAGCTCTTGACGAGACCTTTAATATCCTGGCTTGTTTGTTGACATTGACCCATTGACAGAGAAATTTTGGCCAAAATACGGTTTAGGCTAATTGTGACTGTTACGCGTGAAATCGCGTTTTTTCACGAATGACACCTATATAGATAAACTTAATAAGCAGACCCCTGTCTGAATACAAATCTGATCGAAATCGTTAGAGCCGTTTCCAAATTGCGCGGAATATATTTACATGTATACAGGAATTGCTCGTTTAAATATATAAGATATGAGAAAGGTTCGTATAGAGTTGCAGAAGCTGCATATGACATTTTAACACTCTAGTACCTGGGAGGTCGAACTTGGCTCGGCGTTTTCTTTCTTTTTTTTTTTTTTTTTTTTTTTTTAAGTCGTTTCTTGAGTAGATATAATACATTGCATTTATATTTTAATCATAGAAAATTGTATGAATTGTATGTTGAAGAGCGAGCAGAGAAGGAAATATGTCTTACGCAAAAGAAAAGCGAATAGAGAAAACCATGTAAAAGTAATATATTGTATAGTAAGATGGATAGCATAAAAATCTTCTCCATAAAAACTGCATACACGTGCTGTATTTCGTGGTGATCGGTCAAGCGGTTGTCGAGATTAAAGGTTACATACCACCTAAAGATTTTGTAGAAGAGTCAGGAGAAAAAGAGATACGAATGTGTTACCTAGAAGTGAGTATAGAAAACAGTATGAATGTAATATGTAGCAATTCTATTTCAAACCTACAGAAAATTGTATTAATTATTTGTAGAAAAGGGAACAAAAAATGTTATTTTTGTTGAAAATCGCGTTTTATTTTTCAGAGAAGATCCTAAATAGATAAACTTATCCGAATACAAAATTTGATCGAAATCGTTAGTGCAGTTTCAGAGATACGTGAAATATATTTATACAAGAATTGCTATGTAGAAGAGGGAACACAAAATGTTTTTGTGTAAAATCGCGTTTTTTCATGAAAAATTTATATAAAGCAAAACTTTATTTGAATACAAAGTTTGATATAAATCGTCAGAGCCGTTTCTGAGATGCGCCAAATATTCTGAGTGTCCCATAAAAACACCGACAACGCTTAGTATGTTGTGCGGGATGGCAAACTGATTGGTTTTCAAGCAGAAACCCCCTGTCCGGAAATGCACGCTTTGGACGCTGGAGAGCGTCGAAGTTTGAGAACGAACAGTTGTGAAAATTTCACATTTGTTCTGGTGTGTTAATATGGAAGTTATGCAATATTTAGCCATCTGTTTACTGGGATAAGTGATCTGAGCTTAATAACATTCCTGCGCATGCGCTAAATTCCTCCATAGAGTCCTTAGTGCGCATCCTACTGCGTTATTTGTGTAGTTTCCAGTAGAGTAACGTTTCAACAGCAGTGCCACACGCACCAGTACACAGCTGCTGGAATGACCGACTTGAGCTCCAGCACACTGTGATGTAAATGTGCGGAATCACCGCAACGTCGCATATTCAAATCGATGGAAGGGTAGAGGTGGGTCGGTTCCATGGCCAGCACGGTCACCAGATCTGATGCTTCTCGACTTCTTTCTGTGGAGTTGTATGAAGAGTATGTTGTATGACACTCCTGTAACGTCAATGACGGACATTATGGCTCGATTCCATGGAGCGATTGAAAATCTTCAAACACAACCGCACGTATTGGGTCATGTACATGAGGCCTACCACCGCCGATATAGGCTCTGCAATGACGTAAGAGGCACACAGTTCGCATCCCGTTTGTACTGTAGACAGCTCGATGTTGGTTTATTGACGAAATGTGAACTTATATCCATCTCACACTTCGATGCGCTACAGCGTGCAAACCGTGCATTTCTGGACAGCGGTTCCTATTAAAAACTGGTTAGCTTGGCCTCTCGCACAACATACTAAGGGTTGTCGGAGGTTTGTTTGTTTGTTTTTTTTTTTTTTTTCTTGTATTTATATACAAGAATTGCTCATTTAAAGATATTAGATACTTGTCAAATAACAGCGTTCCTTCATAAGATATATCCTTCTAGGGTTTATATATCAAAACATGCCAATATTGAATAAAGTTATAATGTTCAATAATGGGAAAAGTTTCTATAATTATTTCGTAAATGACGTTAAGGTAGAAACAGAAACAAGTGCTGCCTCACATTATGGGAGAAACTTGGTTCAGACACTCACTGAAACTTTGTGGTAGACAAGTTGAACTATTCTAGCGACTGATATCTGATCAGAAGATAACCAAGCTTGGAGCTTTACGGAAGGATAAACACGAAATGCCTTCTAAGTTTCTATCTGACGGGAACAGAGCTCGTATCCTACACTCCAAGGCAGAGCAAAGTGACTCTCTTTTGTCTGCCACGCACTACATTGTAGAAATTGATCCCACTGGTGGTAAACCAGACATGTCACTGTTTCATAACTGTGCCAAACGAGAAGTGATACTTTTGATCAGCTATTGTCATTAAATTACACAACTGATCGCTTGCCATGTCAACCAGTACTTGAGCTTCCATCTCCCCAAACAAAAGAAAACAGTCATCTCCACCTTATTTCACCGGGCTTTTGAAATAACGGATGAGGAACATTTAAAACAAGAAATAGAATAAGGAAAATTGAAGCTATTAACAGTGAAGCAACAAGATTCCAAAGTAAGAACAAATTAGAAACTAAAAACTTCACTTATCTTAGTAATGTTGCATGTTCTCCTTGAACAAGCAAACCCAGGGTTTCAAGTTGTCTCCAACTCATTCTCAAAGCTATACAAACAAATTCGTTACCAAAGCTACAATCTTTCTTTTTTTTTCTGAAAACAAAAATAAATACTGATATTCAATTTTTATTTGCCAATCTCTGAAAACAAAAATGTATAAATACAATCTATAGATGGTAATTCGAAGTTCATAACACGGTTTCTGTTTTTTAAAATAAAACTTTTTTCCCAAACCATTAAATCTATCGGACCACTTAATTGTTTTAATAATTTAACTTCTGGATTAATTTCATGATTAAATGACCAAAAATGATCTGCCACAGCTGATTTATCAGTTTGTTTATATTTAATATTTCTAAAATGTTCTTTTATTCTGGTTTCTAAATGACGTTTAGTTGTTCCAATATAAACCTTATCACAATCTAAACAGCTTAATTGATAAATGCCAGACTTTTTATAATTTGGTATTTTATCTTTTTTTAGAAAAATTAAGTAAATTTTGTATATTAAATTTATTTTGAGGGACCAAATTTCTTCCATATTCTTTAAAAATCTTTGTAAATTTTTTATTGGCCCATGGATGGTAAGTAAACTTTTTAAAAATACAATTATCTTTTTGTGTCTAAAGTCTCTATTAAAACCATTAATTACTGCAGTGTTAATAATGTGTTTATATTCTATGTCAAATTCATCTTTATTAAGGGGTATATTTATTAACCTATAAATTAAACTATTGAAAACAGCAAATTTATATGGAAAAGGATTAAAACTTATATTTTATGTAATTATCAATGTGAGTAGATTTTCTGTAAATACCAAATTTCAATTTATTGTTATGTCTTTTAATTTTTAAGTCCAGAAATGAAAGGTATCTATTATTTTCAGTTGCTTGTTCAAGGAGAACATGCAACATTACTAAGATAAGTGAAGTTTTTAGTTTCTAATTTGTTCTTACTTTAGAAGAAATAGAAGTTTTGCAAAACACTCTAAAACAGAATGGCTATGCAGACCACGATATCAAGGAGGCCCATAGCAGAGACCCAAGCCACCACCTCCTAACAACACAAAGAGTGACAATATTAAGGCCTTCATACCCTTTTTGGCGCCACAACGACCAAGATTTCACGCATCCTCTCATTACAGCCCCCAATATTTAACACCAGTTTAAGTCCCCGCGGGACTCAAGGTTCCGGGAGTCTACAGTATAACATGTGAATGTGGAAAGGTATACGTCGGCCAAACCGCACGGACCATTGATGGGCATAAACGAAGCATCACACTCCTGCAATAAAATAATATAGAATAATAACAATAATAACAAATTAAAAGTCCAGTCCCAGGAATCTTGTATGTTGTTCCTTAAAAGTAAATATGACAGTAGAGGAATGTTGCAGAGATAGGTTTCTCTCTCACTCAAGTGCAAATATGCCCAACTTTGAACTCTTCCGACCTACGTAAATGTTTCAGTTTACTCAGAACACTAAAACAGAATTAAAGGGGTTCGTCTGTAGATTACTTGCTCTACTACGCACCGGAAGTATTGTATTCCACCCAAATATTCGATGTTGAGATTTCACCGGAAACATGCTTTGAGGCCCCCTGAGTCCAAACAAAGGCATTTTTAGAAAAAGGTCCGTATGTGTGTCTTTTAAGGATGCAACCCTAAGATTTTGAAGAAAATTGCTGCACCCTAACCTACCCTTCACATGGAAAATTTTGCGAAAATGTTTATTTTCTCGAAAATGACTCTTAACGACTTTGATTAAAATGCCATGTGTTTAAGACATTTTTATGACAAATAAAATGTATATCTTTAATTTTCTGGCTATAGCCCATGTAGTTCTGTTTCCTCTGGATGAATTTTGCATAACTGGTAAATCGTAAGAGATAGACCAAATCTTACTGTACAAAAATATTAATCATGCCCAAACACACAATTTATATCTGAATACATATTTTTGTAGAGTGAACCATTTCGGAGATATTACCTGTTATTTGTGTGAATTTTGCAAAACCTAAACTTTCATCAAATGGAACATCTTTATTCATTTGTTTATGTTAGCCGTGCAAAAAGAACGAAATTGGAAGGCTTTAAAGAATTGACTATCACTCAAAGCCTACTGTGTTCCCATATTCCCCTTGTACCTACAAGGAAATAAGCAATAACAATTTCTGCAAATGTTTATCTCAACTAACATGAAGAAAATACAGGAATAAGAGCTTGAAACAATGGGTAGTACAAAAGTAGAGAAAGTCATGTGAGTGCAACACATCAGATGTTTTTAAAGATTGTATAGTTCAAAATTTATTCCACAGGAGATACGTACTGATCGTATATACACCCGCGCGCGCGCGCACACACACACACACACACACACACACACACACACACACAGACACACACACACACATTTTTTACTGCGTGCCATTCACAATGAAAGGTCAAAGCCTTCTTGGGCATGATGTTCTTTTACACTTCAAAATGTTGGCGCATTTAATTCAGAAATGTCCAAAATGGAATAAGAGATTAGAGGACGGATTTAGCGTTTCTGTTAGTTGTGAAACTTTGACGTGAGTGGTCCACTTGAAGTAGACGAAGGAACGTCATCCCCTTCAAGTTTAGCAGGGTGATGAACTGTGCTTTAGGAGGAGCACTTCAAATTTGAGCCTCTTGTACAATCCAATTATATAGGATAATTTTGATTAATACTTCATTTCTAACTACTTCAGTTGGTCCTCAGGAACCCTCAATTCAAAGTGAAATTGGCTTTATGCTATACTTTATGTATGGACATTCATGATGCACTGCCTGAAACAACTCGCTCAGGAAGTGCAATGCCTAATGATTTAGTGGAACAATTTGGACGTGATATATTTCTTCGAGGAGGTGTTATATGTGCCGTGTGTAATTTCAGATTATTACGAACTGAGAAGTACTATATTAAAATATACTGTAACAGAAAAGGACATAAGGAAAACAAGAATGAATCGAGTTCAAATAATTGGTCACAATTCAGTAAAGGTTTATGTGACATAATAATACACGCGAACATTCCATTTAGAACTTTGTGCAATACCTACTTTAGATCACTTCTGGCAAAATACACAAATCAACATATTCCAGGAGAAGTAACAACACGTAAATCATACTTACCAATTTCGTACCTGAATACAATTGCCAAAATTCGAGAAAGCGTCAATGATCAGAAAATGGATGGGTCTGCAGACGTAAGTAGTAGATACGTGACAAGTTCCAAGACCTGTGTTGGGAAAAAAATTGTGCTATTTAAAGTTTGTGTAATACAGGAAATAATGGCTATGTAATGTTGAACAGTTTGGCGAAAAAGCTGGACAATAACTTAAATGACAATGTAAATGTTTTCACGTACGCTCCATTAACCTCATGCGAAGTCAAAAAGAGGTTCTCGCAGTGGAAACATGCTCTAGTCTAAGCACAGACATTTCACCTTTGACAATCTACGTATGTACAGAGTTGTGCATTGTAATTCCTTCCTATTATGTTGATATATATATCTCATTATGTGACTTATTTTCTTGGAAACTTATTGAATAAAACAAATACGTTTCCTAAGCTTTATTTTATCTGTTTTCGGAGCTACTACCGCCTTCTAATCCGTAACCAACATGCACTAATTAATATGGGAATTATAGTTTTGTACGTCTGCTAATAACGAACTAGGTAAGCTATTTCAAGAAGTCAATTATTCAAACCTCTGCATCACTCTTCTTTACTTGGTTTTCTTTCCCTTGTGCGAATGTTATCGTTATGCGAAGTGAAGTTGCTGCAAATTCTTGTGTTAGGAAAGTATAACCAGACCAATGTATATACGAGGGTCGGCTGATAAGTCCCGGGCCTCACATAGAGATTGCGCCAATGGGCCAATTTGACGGATAGCGTGTATCCATAGATACAGGACAATAGTTTGTATAGTTTTTAAATGACAGCATTTTAAACAAGACAAGTGTATAGGTCTCACGAAAATGGAGGATTTGGAAAAACGAGCAGTGATTAAATACTTCCATTTAAACGCCTCAAGAAATCTAGGAGGAAATGGACAGTACATTGAAAGACTCTGCCCCTTCATATACAATGATCGAAAGGTGGGTTGCAGAGTTTAAAATGGGACGTATGAGCACTAGTGATGAGACTCGCTCTGGACGCACTGTCGAAGTCACAACTCCAGAGATCACTGAAAAAAATTAATCGTTTAGTACTGGAAGACCGCAGATTAAAGTTGTTTGAAATAGAAGAGGCTGTAAACATATCAAAAGAACGTGCAGATGATATTTTAAATAATGTTTTGGGCTTTCACAATGTCTGTGCAAGATGGGTGCCGCGGTTGTTGATGAAAAGTTGCAAAGAAAAATTGTTTCTGTTAAGAATTTGGAGCTCTACCGTAAAAATCCCAGTGAATTTTTGAGACGCCTTAATACCATGGATACATCACTACACTCCAGAAAGAAAATCACAGTCAAAATAATGGATTGCGCCAGGTGAACCAACTCCAAAAAATGCGAAGTTAATTTTGTCAGCTAACAAGGTTATGCCGAGTGTTTTCTGGGATGCACAGGGAATTATTTTTATTGATTACTTGGAAAAGGGTAAAAGTATCACTGGTGACTACTCTGCAAGCTTACGGCAACGTTTGAATGATGAGATGAAAAGAAAAAGACTTCGTGTGGCAAAGAAAAACATCTTGTTTGTTCACGACAATACTCCGGCCCATCGTTCAGTCATTGCAGTGAGAAAGATGTGCGAATTGCTTGAACATATACCCTATTCGCCAGATCTGGCACCTGTTCCCGAACCTCAAACAATTTCTTGGAGGACGAAGATTTCACAGCAACGACGTCATTGACTCGGAAACAGCTATTTTGAGGACCGTGATAAATCGCACTACATAGATGGTTTAATTAAATTACAACACCGATATGACAAATGTATTAGCCTTTCTGGAGATTATTCTTCGAAATTTTTTGTGAGGCCCAAGACTTATCAGCCTACCCAGGTATTTTCTCACATATCACAGCATGTGATTTTTCCTTTGCGTTCTTGTGTGTATGTGTGTGTGTGTGTGTGTGTGTGTGTGTGTGTGTGTGTGTGTGTGTGTCATTTGTTCCATTCATCGTCTGATATGCAGCCAGGAAATAAAACGAAAGGACGGAACTTAAATACTCAGTCGCATCTGTCATGTTAGTTGGCGATATACGACCCTGCTTCAAAGGAACGTGTGATTGATTATCGATACAACCGGTCTCATTTAGCCTTTTCGCTACTAACGACGTAAACAGACCGTAAAATACGTTCGTTAAAAGCATGTGTATGTACATATTACGTTTAGGTATCACACCAATTTTGTTTTCTCTACCATACACCTAGTAGAAGAGGAAGTGTTGGATTCTAATACTTTTTATTGTTTTTTGTAAACTGCTTTCTAGCACATCGTCAGTTGAGCTCACCGCGAATAAAGGAAATAAAAATACATGTGACAATATCTGAAATAAATAAAATATCACTACAATGTATGTAACATAGTGCAACAAATGACCACTTAGACGCCTAGGGTAGTGCAACTTCTTCGCTTCCGTCAGATATCGACTGCATTTGACTGTCTCTCTTATTGAAGTAAGTTTACACGGCGCTCTCTCAGATTGAACTCAATTCCATATGGGCGCTTGCAGTATTTATATAGCCCCCAGCGCAAAAGGGAACGTTCTCGTAGGAGCGGTTTCTCAAAGTTTTCGTCGCCAAGGAAATTTTAGGAAATGTGGGGAGAGCACATTAAGGGTCATTATTAGGCAGGCTATTTGTTCTAAAGGGCCGGCCGAAGGCTCTAAAATTCAGGCGGATTAGTAAAGAGGCCGGTATGGTCTCAAACTACTTCCTCCTCAAGGCTGTTCCTTCCGAGCACCACCGTTGTAACAGGATAGATGTGTGCCACGTGTGTCTGTTTTTCTCGGGATAGCCTGTGAATGCGATTGACCACATCATACCATTGTTGAAGAGTAATCTCCTTCATGCACGGAGCGCAGAATTTCTAGACGAGTACAACTTTGACCAGTTTTTTAACATTTGATCATCACTTTTCCTTTTGTGTTTATATTGAAGTATATAAACAAACTGATCTTGCATACATTTGACTCAATTAAATTGGGCTAAAAGAAGAATAAACTTTTGCTTATGTAAAGGAAGACGGGTAGAGAAATTCCTATGAATGTTCTACTTCAGAGTGTTCTTTTTTCAACATGCGTGGTATTACAAGGGAGGTGAGGACAAAGATACGTTTAACCGGACGTGATAAGTGTTTCTCAGACTTGTAAATTTGTTTACGGGCTCCCGTTACTTCAATTTAAACAGGATGTGAACATATGTTTGTCCAAATGGCCCCTCATTTAACTGAATATACAATTGATTCCTGCGCTCTCCCACTGTGAGGCGCTGTTGAAACAGCACTGCTTTAACAAGGTTTCAACATTTCTAAACAAGATCTTCAAGTATGCATTCAAGGGACCAAATACTTATGAACACTAAGCGTCTAAATGAGCTAGAGAAGTTTTGTCACATATGGTAAGAGATATCTTTTTATCTCGTCCTTATACGTATAAAACAGCGGTGTACAGCCTTTCCGAAAAAAGGGAGTGTAGATTTACCTCCTTCCACTATATGCTGACGTTGACTCTCTTTAACCCCCTACCGTGCCTTCTGTTACAGTGGCGGGTTGGTGGCATGTACGTTGTGTTTCATTTACGAAAGTATCAGCGATGCCCAGCCTTGCCTCTGAACAAATGACTCGCCTTAACTCCACCTCCTTTGTACCCTTCACTCACTCAGGTAACCAGATATTAGAGAACTTTGTTTTCGAGTCCTGTGACTCGGCGAAAATCAGATGGGGAGGTAAATACACCTTCCTCTATTTTCTATTAGGTTGGGCATCTCCGCTATTGACTTTCCGTAACATTATGATGGAACAAACAGAACGTGGAGAATGGCAAGTCGCTGCATGTTGTGGTCTCCCAGGAAGACAGTGGGAGTCATATCGACGTACACAAGGGCTTATCGGAAAACTTAAACGAGAAAAGTAATAGAAGTATGCGGTCTCGGATTGCGCGGAAAGCGTTTACCATGCAGCGCACAGGTATGAAGATCCCAAATGGGAATCCAGTACCAGCGAGATGGTGCAGGTGGTAGTGCCCGAGTCAAGTGGCATTCGGGAGGGCAAGTGGCCGGCCTTCGTGCCCCATAGCTTCTTTCGCCGGTTTCCGCGGGTCGCCAGGCGAATACTGCAAGGGTTCTTTTCATTCTCCAAATATTCCCTTCATCTATTTTATCTCACATGCTGTTTGACTTCGCCCTTCATACCTTGGTTCTTTCAAGGTTGCTGCATGTGGACAGTGGGCAGCTGCATGAATGATCTTAGCAAGTCTGTCCCCGAAATCAGGTCTCCTGGTCTCTACTCCTCCCAATTTGGGAGGCCCTTGTACGAGGCTGCAGTGGGCAGCTGCATGAATGATCTTAGCAAGTCTGTCCCCGAAATCAGGTCTCCTGGTCTCTGGTCCTCCCCCATTTGGTAGGCCCTTGTGCGAGGCTGCTTGAGGACTAGTTGTACTAGCCGGCGCCGGGAAGTTTCAACTTTAATATGCTAGGGATCGCGACCGTGCACTCTGCTCTGTCGTGGCACCTGGATCGGCCATCCTATGTCTTCTTTCTCCTCAACTTTGCCACCCGGGAGCGCCCCGAGGCCGAAGTCCGTCTCCGTTCCCACTCTTCTTACTAGCAACCAAGCGAATTGTTTGCGCGTAACAGTTTCCATCGACCGCCTCACTTTGTGTTTCGTGGTCAATAGGAGAATGCTGTTTCTCATTTACCACAACGCCCTTTCCTCGTTTCTCTTTCATTCGGTTCCCTTCTTACCTTTAAGATGTGCTTTTAGGTTCGCTGGTGTATAACGTGGCCGACAGATGTCACGGATGCTTGCTCCAAGTAAAACGTATAGCGGATTCCTCACGGACACTGGAGGGCTGCTTTGTTGGACGGGTCGTTCATCGCCCTCTTTGGCATACTCCAGTAACGGGACGGGTTTTTAAGCCAAGGACTGTTGTGGACTGCCGCGTGTCTGCCTGCGGGCTGTCTGCTGTGATTCCTTCACGTCACTCCTGGGAGTGGTAGCCGAAATAGAACTCGCGTATATAGCAAGAAGTAGCGGGCGAGGTGTCCTCTTTCGTATTTCTCCCTATACCTTATGTGGGTCAGAAACACGTGGTCACCGGTTGAGTTAACTTTCGGTGAGTTAAAGACAGTGCTCAGCACCCGTTCCTATATGGGTTAAACTGTCACTATAAGTAGCCTTCCCGTTTTATGCAACCGAAGAAACGACATTTGCAGCAATGAAACATGCTGTTCATGCCACGTCTAGCAACGCAGTAGTCTAAATTCATATAATGCAGTCCAGGAGTGATTATAAACGATTACGTTTCCTACTAGCAAATTTGCGAGGTAACTCAAGAATCAAATCTCTTAAAATTAACTTGTCCGTTTTACTTTTGCGCTTAAATTACTTGATTCTGTTATATGAAGTATAATCAACTAACATTCGGGATTACATTTTGCACACTGTAAATGCTATTTTCTTTTCCATTTTTTTTTTTTTTTTTCAAATCCATTTACTTTTCCTAATCCTGTTTTCCTTTCTCTACTGCGTATAGTAAGTAGAGGAAGTATTGTACTACACCCAAAAATTCGATGTTCAGATTTCACCGCAAGTATATGTTTTGAGGCCCCTGAATAAGAAAAAAAAAAAAAGAATTTTTAGAAAAAGTTCCGCATGCGCGCGCGCGTGTGTGTCTATCAGTATGTGGACAGCATAACTCAAAAATGAAAAGTCGGTTAAAAACCAAAGTTGGTATTACATTCAATGTCTTTCAAGGATGCGGCACGAAGATTTTGAAGAAAATTGCTCCACCCTAAACTGCTCTTTACATGGAAAACGTTTCGAAAATTTTGATTTTCTCGAAAATGGCTATAACGATTTTGATTAAAATGCAATATTTTTAAGATATGTTTATGACTAATGAAATTCATATCTTGAATTTTCTGGCTAAAGCCCATGTAGTTCTGTTTACTCTGGGTGTCTTTTGCATAATCCATAAGAGACGGACCAAATCTTACTGTACAAAAAGTAGATCTTGCTAAAATACACAATTTATGATTAAATAATTTGTTGTAGAGTGAACCATTTCGGAGATATTCCTGGTTATTTCTGTGAGTTTTGGAGAACTTACACTTTTGTCAAATGCAATATCCTTATTCATTCTTTACATGCTAACCGTGCAAGAAGAATGGAATTTCAAAGCTTTAAAAGGTTTGACTATCGCTCAAAGCCTACTGTATTCCCATATTGTCCTTGTACCTACAAGGAAATAAGCAGTAAGGTAATTTCTGCAGGTGTTATCTCAACTAAGACGAAAAAGAAGAGAGGAACATGAGATTGTAAGAATGGTTAGTACAACAGTAGAGAAAGTCATGTGAGTGCAACACATCAGAGTTTTATTTCTCGACTTATAAAATGTAAATTATATCACAAAAGCGCGTTTGCTACTTTGGTACTAGTCCCGTTTCTTCTTTGTGGTTTCCCTGCTTCCAAGTGCCACTGCAACCACTGGAAGCTGGAATCTGAACAAAGGATTCCGTCTATAGGACTTTAGGATCTGTGAGCTTGCCGAAGTAATGCTCAATGGGCTACTCGACGCTATTCAGTGGAGCTTTTCGGCAGGAAGATCATTGCACTGCTGTATAGAACGGTGGCGAGTCCAGCGGAGTCTGTAGGGGCCATTCCACGGAGAAAAGCTCGGGTCCTGGATAGAGGCGCCTCGCTTCATGTACCAGTCGTTTCTCTATAGAGGGAACATTGTAGACTGAATCCTATACTGCTGGAGGACCACAACAGTTCAAATCGTTTCTGTCTGAAATTTTAAATGTGGACAATTAATTAAGTACAAGTGTGTATTTTGCTGTTCTTTTCTTTGCTGGGCCATACTTCAGCTGCATTTGATGAACACATTTTGCAGGTATTACTTCAGATCAAAGGCAGTTGATAGACTGCGATCACTGCCTCCTCTGCAAGCTACTGCGTGTGAACCATACTACCAATACGACCTTGTTATTCACGACCCAGATTTACCATTAATGTTAAGTGCTATTAGCTTTGAATGCCCCTTCTGCAAATGCTGCCAATACTCCCACCAAATCAATTTGCATGCAAATACACTTGGGTGGTGTTCAGTAAAAACTGGTAATCTCTCAACCAATTTGATAGCCATCAGTTCCTCAAATGAAGAACACTGATATGTTTTACCTTCGGTAAAAAATCGTGATCGAATACCTGGCGAAATGGAGGAGAATACTTATTCGTCTGCCTCTTCCACTTATAGGGAAACCGACGATAATGAAACAAATATTTCTTTACCAGAAGATGTCTTCTGAAAATATGTGCAGGCCACGAAGTGTGTTCACGAATAGTTGATGTAATGATGCCACATAACTTAGGCTCCAGAATGTTCTGAGCCACCGATCTAGTCGCGTAGAAGTCTATCAAAAGTAAGATGTATTTCAGTTGTTGACTTTCCACGTTAATCCTATAACAATGTGTTGAAGTCAATCACTGAAGTTTTAATATGAGCCTTCATGTGCTTATTACATAGATGCGTTATTGACCTTTACGAGAACGTTAGTTTCTTCGTTGGATTATTGCTTCCACACACCACAGTAAGGAATACTCAAATGGAAAATAGGATGAGAAGTGTTACCATAGTATTGTTAACAAAATTGGCAAAACGCGAAATTCTGTTACTTTTCTAGCACTTTATTTTGCTGTAAAAATAAATAATACAAATGCACAATTTCCTTCTCGTTACTAACACAATTTATAATATTATCTGCTATTGCAATTCACAATTGTTCTTCTAATAATCTCTCTCAGTCTTTCAGTGTCTTTCTACACTTTCACTGTCTCTTATATACCTACTATTACAACGCAATCACTCGACGACACACACGTACTCGCTGACAGGCTGACCAACTTAATTTTATCAAAAACAGCTCTAGTGATTTTGATTAACATACCACATGTTTAAGGTATTTCACAAATATTAATTGAATTTTTCTAGGAATAGTCTCTGAAGTCCTCTTCGTTCAGAACGACTTTCTTAACTGACAAACCGCAATCGCAAAACAGGCAAGTAATTACTTCAAAAGAGAACTTTTTGTGGAGCTGTTTCCAAGATATTCCTTTTTACTGGTTTAAGTTCCCTAAACGTATACCTTTCTCAAATGAGAAGCCGCTATTCCTTTGATACTCTGTGTCTGTCTCAATCAGAAATTTGAAGCCATCACATAACAACCAGCTCTTAAAGGATTCAATATTGCTTTAAATTGTCTTAAATTGTATTCTCCTATTTCTATTATAGGCACCTACAAGGAAATGTATAGTAAAACCATTTCTATAAATATTTACCTTGAATGGCATGAAGCCTTTGTAAGAACTGTTCATTGAAGAAGGGTGTAAAAGGTCACATGAGATCTTTCTCTCAAGATTCCATCATTCTATCTACTGACCAACCAACAACTTCAATGTTCTACATTTTCCTTCTTAACCTATTAATATGAAATGCTCCCGTGCTCCTTTGATACAGTTTGTGTTTTTCTTCACAAAAAGAGTTCGATGAGGCTTTCATGTGCACTTCCTCTGGCAAGGCGAGGTATCGGCCATGCATGAGGAAGGAATTGCTTATCTCCTGGTTAGAAGTGTTACAAGATAGCTACTTGAGGTAAACAAACGTCCCTAATATTCTGAGCCTTGCTCACGGATTTTGACATCATGTGAAAACGTGCCTTCATACTACATGTTTGAAGCGTGTAGCCGTGAGTAAACATGGGTTTAACACCCTGCACCACGGTCCAAGAGCAACACGCCCGGAGCCCCATGTCAACATATGGCATTTTCAAGTGGGATCTTGGTGACGTCGTCTACAGAACCTGTTGGCAACGATTGGGTTTCAGTCCATAGTGATAAATATTCAGTCACGACGATAACAACTTTCTTACCATTCTTCGACCAAGTGAAGGGCCGTAAAATATCGACCGCCCATCTTTCACCGATATAATTAAAGGGAACGGGTTGTAATAAGCCTGCCTACAGTTTATTGGTTCAACCCTTGCAGGAGGGACACGATTTGACATATGTTTCTATCTCTCGGCGAATGCTGATCCTCAATAGCGTGAACTAATCCTGCAGGTTTTAGTAAATACAAGATGGCAGCTTAAGGGATCATCATAATTGATAACGTAATCCAAAGTCTCTGGAATGAACAGGAAGTGAAGCTGAGTTGCAGCTCCTGATTTAGGGAAAAGGGAGACTTCTGACAGTGAACTTTGGGGCTGGTGAGGTTTTCGTAATTCATTGAAGATAGGCTGTAAAAGGGGGCCAGCTTTCTGAAACTGACCTAGCTAACTCCACGGCTGGTGTGTATCTGTTCAGACACTACCTTTCAGTCTTCAACAGAAAATGGCGATAAAGCAGGCTAATTCCTCGAAGACGAGTAATACCGGATATAATGATCAGAAGTTCCATCCCAGGTACTGTATAGTTGCATTCCTATTCATGTAAGTTTCTGGATGCATAACGCTATCAGAGGCGTTTTGTAATTTTACACATTTACACACACGGCTTTTCCAGTCACATGTACCCTCCTGTGCAAAAAATCGTGCGGATTTATGTTGATCAGGAAATACTAAACCATCTCTGCCTTACAGCTACCCTTTTCCTTCGCCCTTGAGCCTGTTCATTGGTTATAGTCTGAGTGCCACATTGTGAGCTTCAAACCAATACTCAGACTCGTTCTCAGGCTGGTGAGGACAGCCGTGGTCAAGCTTGCCTTCCAGCCACTCAGGTTAAATGTTTCCCTGCTTCCTTCCCAAAACCTAACCTTTGCTGCTAAAGTACTGCGTTTGTGTCGGACTTGAATTCAGACCAAATATTGGCTCGTCCAGGACTGGTGTGGAACACGGGGGATAGGAGATTCTGCCAACCACAAATAAAGAAAATATCTAATGTGTTGCTCTCACATGACTTTCTCTACTCCTGTACTAACTATTCTTACGAACTCTTATTCCTGTATCTTCTTCGTGTTGCTTGAGATAAACATTCCTAGAAATTATCTTATTGCTTATTTCCTTGTAGGTACAAGGGGAATACGGGAGTACACTAGGCTTTGGGCGATAGTCAAATCTTTTAAAGCTTTGAGGTTCCATTCTCTTTGCACTGTTAATATATATAATTGAACGGCGATGCTGCATCTGACGAACGTTTAAGTTTCCGAAACTGACACAAATAACAAGGAATATCTCCGAAATTGTTCACTCTACCAAAAATGTATTTGGACATAAATTGTGTGTTTTTGCGAGATCTACATTTTTGTATAGTAAGAGTTTGTCTATCTCTTACGGTTTACGGTTATTCAAAAGTCATCCAGAGTAAACAGGACTACATAGGCTATAGCCAGAAAATTCAAAATATACATTTCATTTATCATAAAATTATCTTAAACATATATCATTTTAATCAAAATCGTTAGAGCCATTTTCAAGAAACTCGAAATTTTCAAAACATTTTCCATACAAAGGGTAGTTTAGAGTAGAGCAATTTTCTTCGCAATCTTCGTGTCGCATCCTTGAAAGACATGGACGTTAAATATCAACTTTGGTTTTTTACCGACTTTTCGTTTTTGATTTATGCTGTCCACAGACTGACATACACACACGGACCTTTTCTAACAATCTGATGTATTGCACTCACATTACTTTCTCTATTCTTGTGCCAACCATTCTTACGAGCTCTTATTCTTCTATCTTCTTCGTGTTACTTGAGATAAGCATTTGCTTATTGCTTATTTTCAGGCATGTGCAACGGTAATATGGAATTCAGTAGACTTTGAACGGTAGTCAAATCTTTTAAAGCTTTAAAATTCTGATCTCTTTGCGCGTTTAACGTATAAAAATATGAACAACGATGTTCCATTTCACAAAAGTTTTAAGTTTTCCGAAACTGAGACAAATGACAAGGAATATCTCCGAGATGGTTCACTCGACAAAAAAAATATTTAGACATAAAATGTGTGCTTTAGCAAGATCTACATTTTTTGTTCAGTAAGATTTTGTCTATCTCTTACGGTTTACGAGGTATTCAAAAGTCATCCAGAGTAAACAGTAGTACATGGGCTATAGCCAGAAAATTCAAGACATACACTTCATTTGTCGTAAAAATGTCTCAAACATATGGCATTTTAATTAAAATCGTTAATTTTGAAAAAAATCAAAATTTTCGAACAATTTTCCATGCAAAGGGTAGTTTAGGGTCGAGCAACTTTCTTCAGAATCTTCGTGTCGCATCCTTGAAAGACATTAAATTTAAATACCAACTTTGGTTTTTAACTGACTTTTTTGTTTTTGAGTTATGCTGTCCACAGACACACACGTTTTTTCTAAAAACGTATTTTTATTCAGGGGGCCTCAAAACAGGAAACCAGAAGCATGTGCATTTTTCATTACTTTCAACTGATACAAGGGCAACCAAAGTTTTCGTTGCACGGAATCCACTTGATTGATGACTGCTTTATATAGAAGGAAATCCATTCCTAATAGTAAATGATGAGCAAAATTAGGCATAATTAAATGTCGCTCAGACAAACAGTTATCCCCTGGCTTAAAACTACAGTAGCTCCAAGCAGCTTACTGGCTAACGTGCGTAGAAAGAAACGTTGTAGTAATTGCATTAGAGGAGTATGTTTCTGACTTTGATTCACAATGCTAATAACATTACCAGTATTTATCATGTATTGGACCTTGGTTAACAAATTAACAGGATCAATGACAGCGCAATTGTGCATATGCTGATCAGATTACGACTGCCGAGCGACAAATCCTGTGTTCGTAACTGGCTTACGATATTTGGGTGTCTCTGTGCACGTGCACAATTATTCAGCTATATGTCCCAGTTTATTAAAACGTCCAAAATGTGTGATAAAATGTCCTGCCGTAAATGTACTGCAAAGTGAACGAGACAAGATTCTCGTCCTCGATTTAATCGTTGTATTTATTTCCTTAACCCTTAAATGGTAACATGTGAAAATATGTCGTTAACAATAATATCCGTCTGGGAGACTAAGATGAAAATCCTGCAGTTTAGGTCTACTTTAGTGAATCTAACAATTTAAAAGCTTGATGAATTATTAATACTGATATTTTGATTCCGTTTACATCATATGTTTGAATAAATCATGCAAAAATTTGCAAAATCAAAGATTAGTATATTAGGTACCTTCACAGTAATATCCGCCTGTGGGACGGCGTGGCTTGCGTGTATATTCCGCTATTGCGGAACTAAATCAGAGACGTCCACACAATTCAAAGTTCAACTCTCAACTGAAGCACAGCTGAGCTATCAGATCAGACTAACATTGCACATGTGCTCACTATGCGTTGAGAATTTTGATATCCATCTGAGAGACGGATATTACCATTTAAGGGTTAAGGTTTGAATATTGGCGGATACAATATCAAGTTGCTGCGACAAATTGGTGTTTGAAAGAGAAGTTACTGCAGAGGTTCTAGTGTGAGCTTACAGAACAAACCTTTGTCCATTTAGATACAGGGCTATTTCAAGAAGACAAGCGTGTTGCAAGAAATCGTGCATTGTTTGAGGATTTGCTGATAAAGTATGTTCCCGAAGATAAGAACCTAGGTAAAATTTGGCCTTTTTGTTTGCTGCTTCGGTCATCTGAACATTAATTTGATTACACAAAGACAAAACGAGAAGAATCCAGTCCTGTTACTTTTCTATCACTTTATTGTCCTTTAAAATGTTCCTACAAATGAACAGTTTTCTTCTCGTAGTTCACACAGTTCACTGTATTTCCTGCTATCACAACTCACAGCTATTCTTCTCATAACCTTGCTCTGTCCTTTCAGAGTCTTTCTTCACTGGCCCTTATACACTTAACTACGGCACTACAATGACTCGCGACGACCGACGTATCTTCCAGGGCGACACACACACACACACACACACACACACACACACACACACACACACACACGCTGACATACAGACCGACTTATTCCCATACCGCTACTCTCAAACTCATTCTCTGTGCTGCTGCGTCATGTCCTTTTATACTGGAGATGACGTCACACTACTTTTCGAGAAACTCTACACACGCGCACCGCGATGACTCAGCTAGAAACCTCGCGGACGTTCTCGATTCCTTTTGTTTCTGCCGCCTCATTGTTTACAGTCATGTACACGCGTATACCAAAAGTTTAACAACACATGCAGGCGGAATTCTTTGTGAACCTGGCATATGCTTCTTACTATGAACAGCATTGTCAACATTAGCTTGTTTCAGAATTCCGTAAACAGGTTTGAACATTTTGATCTGGCTTGACAAGAAAGGACCCTGAGTCTAGAATGGGAATTTGGCTTGGGCAGAAGGGGTAAACTAAGAGAAGTGGATGGAATATTAAAGCATCCTGTCATCTCGTCGTCTGAGAATCACCAAAATAAGGTCTCTAGGGCCCTAATGCCGCCCAGAAATTCACAGCGTTCAGATGTCACGGAAGATTGTGCAAGGAAGATATAGAAGGTTAGGGAGCACCTGTGTTCGGCTGAGCATTTAAATGAGAAAGCTACTGTGGAAGTAGGCAAGTACGAATTTTAGTCCTATGTGCAGATGCTGAATCCAAGCCTTTTGAAACTGCTTGAGCATCATTCATAGTCTGAACATAGGTCATTGTAATGCGGCAAAGGATTTTGAAAGGAATTACAATATTCAACAGAGAGAAATTATTTGCATAAGTATATAAACGATCCATTTAGTGAATTATATATATATATATATATATATATATATATATATATATATATATATATATATATATATATATATATATATTTGGACACAAATTGTGTGTTTTAGCGAATCTACATTCTTTGTACAGTAAGATTTTGTCTCTCTTACGGTTTACGAGTTAATCAAGACTTCCAGAATATATACGACCCCAGGGGCTATAGCCAGAAAATGCAAGATATACATTTCATTTGCCAGAAAAATATCTCAGACATATGGCATTTTAGTCAAAATCGTTAGAGCCATTTTCAAGAAAATAAAAATTTTCAAAAATTTTTCCATCCAGAGGGTAGTTTACGGTGAAGCAATTTTCTTCAAAATCTTAATGTCGCATCCTTGAAACACATTAAACTGAAATACCAAATTTGGTTTTTAACCGACTTTTCGTTTTTGAGTTTTGCTGTCCACAGACTGACAGACATACAAAAACGCACAGACTTGTTTCTAAAAATGCTTTTTTGGATTCAGGGGCCTCAAAACATATATTTCCGGTGAAATCTCGACATCGAATTTTTGGGTTGAATACAATACTTCCTGTACTTTACTAGATGTAGAGAAAGTAAGAGTAGGTGGACTTTACCTAGTTACTATTATACAAAATGTTATCAACTATTTAGTTAATTATAAACATCGCACGTCTGTGTAAAACATGGATATAAAATGAATAGAAATGAACACTTTTCTTTGCTAATCACAAAAGATGTTTTAATATAACTTAAACACGTATATTGCAGTGCAGCAATATTTGAATTGGGCTCAAGCTGTAAATTAATATAAATGTCATGTAAATTTAATTTAATAGCTTCTTTGTTCCTTCAACTGGGAAGTTAAACTAATATAGTCTCAATCTGTCGCTGATAGATTCTGAACTCTCGCATGTTTTCCTTCAAGGAAATGAAAGTGAACTTGGTTCAAACAGCAGACATTTCCTTCAAGTGATTTACCAAATCAAATGTTGTATGGATTCCAAGCATTTCCTCCTCAGACTGGAAAGTAAACCCAGTGAGACATACTGCGGAATATAATCCAATCTTAGGTTTCGCTTCCCTTTTCTCCTTTTATCTGTTGATCGTTTAAGTTGGTCATCACTACGTAAATGGTGCATAATTCGGCCGTAAAAGTCCCAGAGCCACTCTTTCGCTACCGTCAGAGCCTTTCATTTTCTTTAAACGCTGTCCGTTGCACCGCCCCAGTAATTTCTATGATCCCCGCAGTGCGGAAAAATGTCTGCTTGTGAAGTCTCCGTGAAACTGAGAATGGCTTTTGGCAATGGCAAACGAGACATTCTATATGAAAATACAATGCGTTTACCGTTGCACTGAGGACAAAGTGTTGCTATCATCAATATGTGATATTCACATTTCCTAAGGAACATACTTTTATCTTTGCTGGATATTAGAGTTTATATTATTGGTCATGCCGTTCCTTGTGATGCATGCTGTCTAAGAAAGGCCATAGGAACCATGCCAGTATAGCAGAGCTAGCAGGATTGTCGCCGTTAGTATACCAGACAAGTTATACAGAAGTTCAGCATTACTAACGTGTGAAAAAATAATCGAAACTTAGACTCTGTGAACACATCCATATCAGATGAAAAAAAAATTGATTATTGCAGATGGTTTATATCCTATTTGGTATTACAGGAATAGTCTTGATTCATCAAACCTACGCCATCATTCATGGATGTGACAACCTCGCTCTGTGGGCATGCTAGAGACATCGAATGGACTTGCTTTGAAGCATGTCCAACGATCAGACATAGGGAAAAACTGTCATCCTTATTTTGATACGAAATCTGATGACCAAGTTCCCGTTGTTTAGTTCCCAAGTACCCGTATTATAACCGGTTCTAAGAGTAGCAATATTAGTGTGTCAGTTTCTCAAAATACTAGTTACGAGTACTTATATTATGTGAGACCTTGGAAGCGTCCTCGCTGTAGTGCTTATATGCTTTAACACAAGCCTCCTATGTCACAATTAATTATTTAGTGCATGTAGGAAACCACATGTCATTAAAACTCTAATTATTTTTAAATTACGTCTACATACAGTAACAGAGCCATATTGGAACAAGCTTCGCTCTTCATCACTAGTCGCCATCGAGACTCAAGATGATGATGTTTTCTCCCTTCCATCCACGAACACTTTTGAAGCTCGTACAGCTATTTTATATCGGTGAACATACTGCCGACGAGCAAGCGTATCAGTGAGGTTCTTGTTGCGATTTAGTGTACTGGTTATTCAACAAGTCCTGCGAGCATCAACGACCGGACCGGCAGGCCGAGAGAAGAGGATTCCTCCGTTCGACACTCCAGTGGTTGGCTGGAAGAGATACTCGTAGGAGTCCTGCGTTCGACACTCCAGTGGTCGGCTGGAAGAGATACTCGTAGGAGTCCTGCGTTCGACACTCGAGTGGTCGGCTGGAAGAGATACTCGTAGGAGTCCTGCGTTCGACACTCGAGTGGTCGGCCGGAAGAGATACTCGTAGGAGTCCTGCGTTCGACACTCCAGTGGTCGGCTGGAAGAGATACTCGTAGGAGTCCTGCGTTCGACACTCCAGTGGTTGGCTGGAAGAGATACTCGTAGGAGTCCTGCGTTCGACACTCCAGTGGTCGGCTGGAAGAGATACTCGTAGGAGTCCTGCGTTCGACACTCGAGTGGTCGGCTGGAAGAGATACTCGTAGGAGTCCTGCGTTCGACACTCGAGTGGTCGGCCGGAAGAGATACTCGTAGGAGTCCTGCGTTCGACACTCGAGTGGTCGGCTGGAAGAGATACTCGTAGGAGTCCTGCGTTCGACACTCGAGTGGTCGGCCGGAAGAGATACTCGTAGGAGTCCTGCGTTCGACACTCCAGTGGTCGGCTGGAAGAGATACTCGTAGGAGTCCTGCGTTCGACACTCCAGTGGTTGGCTGGAAGAGATACTCGTAGGAGTCCTGCGTTCGACACTCCAGTGGTCGGCTGGAAGAGATACTCGTAGGAGTCCTGCGTTCGACACTCGAGTGGTCGGCCGGAAGAGATACTCGTAGGAGTCCTGCGTTCGACACTCCAGTGGTCGGCTGGAAGAGATACTCGTAGGAGTCCTGCGTTCGACACTCCAGTGGTCGGCTGGAAGAGATACTCGTAGGAGTCCTGCGTTCGACACTCCAGTGGTCGGCTGAAAGAGATACTCGTAGGAGTCCTGCGTTCGACACTCCAGTGGTCGGCTAGAAGAGATACTCGTAGGAGTCCTGCGTTCGACACTCCAGTGGTCGGCTAGAAGAGATACTCGTAGGAGTCCTGCGATCGATAATGAAGTGGGAGGCTGCGGAAGGGCAAAGTCTTGTGTGCCCAACACTCTGTGAGAAATAGCACTTCGTGTGTGGTACAAAGGTACAAACTGAAGCAAGTCTCACTGGGGTCAGGATTGAGAGCTATAAGTGAGGTGATTCAGAAAATGCTTCAGAAGGTAATAGCCGGAATGGAGAAGATGGAAACAAAAACAAAATTCAGAATGGAGACATTGGGAATTAAAATGAACTTCGTGAAAATAAATTACGAAAGAAATGGAGGATATTATATTGGAACTCGGTTTTGACATCGACTCTGTAAATCCTGAGATAAAAGCCAGAAGCCGCTACATCCGCCATAAATATCACATGTGGGTCCCTGGGAAACGCGTAGTGTCCATTTTCAAAATTTGGTTGCTGCTTTTAGGTAACTTTTAGCATAAGTGGCTTCTGTATGTTGATGATGGTTGTGATGACTACGATGATGGTAATGACGACGGCGGTGGCGACAGATGAACGGATGAATGGGTGGATTTATGAATTGATTGGAAATGGAGAAAATTTCTGAAGTCGGTTATGTCAAATGTCCCTCGTGCGTGCGTCATTTTCATTGCGGTGTAAACATATAAAGTTCAAAGTAGGTATATAGAGCTAGAACACACAAATATTACCCCGTGCGTGAACAAGGAGTAGCGCATATCAGATTTGTAAGGCTTTTAACGTTCAAACACGTCTCAGCTTAGTTTTCAAAGTTTAGTCGATATAAGGACCTGCTTAGAGAAGTATCGTCTAATTGTCTATATTTGCCTGTGTGTTTGTGTGTGTATGAATGGAAGCATGTTTTACTTCCAGCGCTTCCAGCAAGGTCCTGCTTTATCGGACATGAATCACCTAGCGATGAACTGTTAGGTGAAACTCGCGCTTGAGAATAGACGATGTACGTTTTGGTGTATACATCTCAAGTTCCAATTTCACGTTAAAATCTCTCGGGGTTTATTGACCTACTGTGATGCAACAAACCCGTTCTTAATGTCATTTTAGAAGACATAAATTGTAATGTTTTCGTTTAAGACACGTTTATGTTGAAAATTATATTTGTTTACATTTCTTACTTTCTCTACTACGTTTAGTAAAATAGTGGAAGTATTGCATTCCACCCAAAAATTCGATACCGAGATTTCACTGAAAATATATGTTTTGAGACCCCCTAAATCCAAAAAAAAGCATTTTTAGAAAAGGGTGTGTGTGTGTGTGTGTGTGTGTGTGTGTGTGTGTGTGTGTGTGTGTGTGCGTGCGTGGTTGTCTGTCTGTCTGTCTGTCTGTCTGTCCGTCTGTCTGTCAATCTGTCAGTCTGTGGATAGCATAACTCACAACCGAAAAGTCGGTTAAAAACCAAAGTTAATATTTAATGTCTTTCAAGGATGCGACACGGAGATTTTGAGGAAAATTCCTCCACACTAAACTCCGGTTTACATGGAAAATTGTTCGAAAATTTTTATTTTCTTGAAACTAGCTGTAAAGATTTTGATTAAAATTCCATATGTTTGAGATATTCTTATGACAAATGAAATGTATACATATCTTCAATTTTCTGGCTATAGCATATGAAGTCCTATTTATTCTGGATGACTTGCATAACCGGTAAACCATAAAAGATCTACAAAAACTGTAGATGTTGCTAAAACACAATTTATGTCTACATAAATTTTTTGTACAGTGAACTATTTCGGAGATATTCCTTGTTATTTGTGTGAGTTTTGGAATATTTTAACTTTCGCCAAATGGAAGATCGTTATTGATTTCTTATATCTTGAAATATCTTGAAAGCTTTAAAAGATTTGACTATCACTCAAAGACTACTGTATTCCCATATTCCCATTGTACCTACAAGGAAATAAACAATCAGATAATATCTGCAGATGTTTATCTCAACTAACACGAAGAAGATAAAAGAATAAGAGTTTGTAAGAATGGTTAGTACAAGAGTAGAGAAAGTCATGTGAGTGCAACACGTCAGATTTTTTAGTGTCCTATACAATCTACCTTAAGATAAATCTTTGGAAACGGCGTTTTCTTTTTTCAAAACTGTTTTATTTTTGTGCCATATAATAGCCCTGACTTTCTAGTGTTCAGAAATGTATAGTTTGCATTCTAATTATTAACAGAAGTGTGTTTAATTTAGCAATTTGTACATTCAGGTTAGCCTGAGCACATAACATTGTACAAATTTCGTTTCAATATTTCTTGAAATATTCAACATTTTACCTTTTTCAATCCCAAGGAAGTACTCTCAAAAATTATGGTACATACCTCATTCATACATCATTTTGAAGCTTATTAGACAAGCAATGATGTGAAGCAACAATTATGTTCTCAGCATAAATCACAAAAACCCTGCAGGCATTTAAACAACAATTCAGTTGGTAAAACGAGGAATTTCGAATTTCAAGGTTCGTAGCTTTTTAAACAATAAGTTTACTTGATATAATTGAGGTTAAAATAATTGTACATGATCAGAGAAACAATGGTAATTAAAGTCTGAAATATCTATACTTTTATAGAAGCTACAGAATTTGAAAAAGTATATGAAATTTTCAATTTTGAATTTTTTTTGTGGTTACCTCAAAAAATATTAGTGTTGGTGGTGTAAATATTTAATTAGCTAATCATTAGCCAAAGGTTTTAAAGAAATTCTGGTTCAAACTTACACAAAAAATTAGTCGTGTCTGGAACGCCAGGCAACTTTAACGGCAGAGTACAACTCCACGAGTACCAAACAACTTGCAGTTTTGAACAAGTAGGCATGCCTGTCTGTGATGGATGTATGTATGGACATTAATGACCCTTTTCCCACTTGGGCCTGTTAGTCCTTTTTGATTCTTGTTTTTGTTTCAGAATTATTTGCGGTGGTAGTTTTAGATGGCTTCCTGCATACTACACACATAAACAAACTGTTAAAAGTGTCATAATTCATAGAAATAAATTGTGAAAATAATTACTACAGTCGTGCTAAAATAGTGTTCCATAAATTCCATACAAAGTTTGTTTATTTAAATAACTGTTGTTCATTTCCACTTTCCATTTTAAGGATACCCATCTGTGAAATTTTGAAAATCTACAGTTTTCATTGGATTGATTTGTAATTTTAACAAAAAAATCACTGTATAGTGAGGAGTAACTGTGTTAAATTTCACAAATTTAGTCAGATTAGTTGCTAACATATTAATATTTTATTATATTATTTTTAATATTTGTATAAGTGGTTCCCCATGATGCAATTTTGATTTGAGAAACTTAATAATTTTCAGTTGTCCTGTAATAGAATGTTAGCAAATTTATGAGATAATTTCTTAATCTTGTTATTATTAAAATAAATTTTAAAGTTTAAATTCATTATTTTTTTCATTTAAATTTCGAAATGTAAACTTTAATATTTAATTACTCAGCAGTTATTCACGTTATGAAAAAATTATCTTCTCATTTCTTTTTAATGTTATTTCTAAGCAGGTACACCAAATTTCTTGCACAAGTACTGAAAATTGCATCGTGTGGAGCATTTTAAAGAGCAAACAGTGCTAAAAATAAAAACATGGAAAAACTAAGTTTGAAGTCAGAGCAAGGATAATGGAACTGTATGGATTTAAATGGACACGACCACTTACAGGCAATCAGTTAGACGGCCATGTGACATAGTTAAAAAGGCTGTAAGGCTATAAAAAGCATATCAAAATAAAGCAGAAGATTTATACTATTTGATAAAACAAAAATCCATTTTTGGCAATTTTTGAAATTTTTAGCCTTTTTACACAGATGGGTATCCTTAATGTTGAGTGATGAATGTCCGAATCATTTGGATTGAATTCTTGTAGACATCAGTCTGGAAGTGTACAGTGAACAGTGGTTACCTATATGTGTGATAAAAGCTGTAGAATGTAGAGGAATAAACATTGGCTGCTAATGAATGTAGAAGTGCAATAATCAATGTGAGGAGCATATCGTGGAATGGTGATACGCACTACGGTCCGGGTTGGAAACAGGCTAGCACGCAGGGCCTTCTAGAGTCACAGGGATTCCAGATTGAGAAAAATGGCGCCGGTAATTGGTAGAAGGAACTCCCTGAGGTGTTTACATAGGTACGCTGCTATATCGTGTTTTCAATGCCCGTGATTTATTGCTTTTAGCAACTCGGGCATAGGAATATAATCACATTAGCGAAGCATTAGCGTTCCAAAACCTTTATTTGTGCGAATTAGGAAACGAGAATAACTGCAGTCGTCTGCTTGTGTGTCATGTGACCTCCACGTGTTAGTCATGATTACTATTCCATGTAGACTATGGCTGCAGTATATACTATATGTTCATTAATTTACACATTTGAGAGTATGATTTGTATCCGGTAACTGTAGCCATATAAAGAAGAAAATGTTACAGTAGGACTGCTATTTTTACTTCGTCTACTTACTATACGTAGTAAAGGTAGGTATTGTATTCCACCCAAAAACTCCATGTTGAGATTTCACCGGAAATATATATTTTGAGGTCCCCTGAACCCAAAACAAGCATTTTTAGAAAATGTGTGTCCATGCGTGCGTGTGAGTGTCAGTCTGTGGACAGCATAACTCGAAAGCGAAAGGTCGCCATAAAAACCAAAGTTTAACATCCTTTAAGGATGCGACACGAATATTTTGAAGAACATTTCTCCACTCTAAACTACCCTTTACATGGACATTTTTTCACAAGTTTGTATTTTCTTTGAAATTGCTCTTACGATTTTCATTAAAATGCCATATGTTTAAGATATTTTTATGGCAAATGAAATGCATATTTTTAATTTTCTGGCTATAGCCCATGTAGTCCTGTTTACCCCGGATGACTTTTGCATAATTGGTAAACCGTAAGAGATTGACCAAATCTTACTATACAAAAAATGTAGATCTTGCTAAAACACACAATTTATTTCCAAATAATTTTTTTAGAGTGAACCATTTCGGAGTTATTCCTTATTATTTGTGTGAGTCAAATGGAACATTGTTATTCATCTCTTTAAACTTTAACCATGCAAAGAAAACGGAATTTGAAAGCCTTAAAACATTTGACTGTCGCTCAAAGCCTACTGTATTCCCATATTCCCCTTGTACCTACAAGGAAATAAGCAATAAGATAATTTCTGCAAATGTTTATCTCGATTAACATGAAGATATAGGAATAAGAGTTTGTGAGAATGGTTAGTACAAGAGTAGAGAAAGTTTATACCAAATTACTCCCGGTCGGCGGCGCCGTGGCCGAGCGGTTAGCGCGATCGCCTACCACCTAGGCGGCCCGGGTTCGATCCCAGGGACCCGCATGTGGTATTCGTGGTGGACGAAGCGGCGTCAGGGCGGGTTTTCTCCGGGTGCTCCAGTTTCCCCCGCCATCTCATTCCACCGGTGGTCCATCTTCATTCCATGTATCATCAGTGTCACCGCCTGCGGTGCCGTAGTAGTAAAAGCGGGCGTTAAACACTACAACTCCCGGTCGGATAACACTCTCGGCATTAAACCGCTAGCCAAGCAAAGACAACAGACATCATGTCCCATTTCTGTGGTGTAGGATCCTGAACCCGAACCGCTAAAGTGTTCTGGGTTTTGCACAGTATTCTTCATTATGTAATAAACATAAATTATTGCTACGGTTTTGCATTTTGAAATTGAAATGTATATTGAAGCTGTCAGATAAATATCTGCTGAAACTGATACGCATACACTTTGACTGTTTTTGTGAAAGTCTACATAGGTATACATGCATCTACTAATGTTTTATATACGCCCTTTTAATTCAGAATGGATAGGACAGATGAGCACTTTATTCTAGGCTGTTTAAGTTAAATGTGCATGTGATAAACCGCCATATCTGGAAATAACACAGTCGTGTGAAAATGGTTTGTTTTTAAATGTCAGAAATGTACAGAGTGTACATAAAACGCTTCTATGCTTTGTTAGGGGTTTAAGCTTCACTTTTGCATACACAAAGCCCAAGTGATTAAATCTTCATATTGGATGTTGACCACAACAAGGAAGCCGCTAATCGTTGGAAGACTCGAATAAATTATCCCATTATATGCCCTTTCCACGTATTGGCGAGTTGTCTGTCTTTCTTTCCAATTATTGTACTGTCGGTTCCTTTTGTTTCATTGTTGGATGATGTCATGCAATTCCAGGCTTATTTTCCAAACATGAGTAACAGAAACAATTTAAAAATAATTATTTAGAATTGCTCTTCCAGGTTTAAAGAAAGTGGTTAGACTTTTCAAGACAACAGAAGTTTAGGGTAATGTGTGGCTAACGAAGTATAAATGAAACATTCAGCGGCGTTTAGATGCAGATTACATGACTATCAACAAGAACGGCATTGATCTAAAGAGGAAGTAGACCATAGAAACTAGATAACACAAATAGCTTCTTCGTCCATTAAAACCATATTCTCATAATTGTATGAAATTAAAGCACAAAATTTCATTTTAAATACAGAGGAAAATACTATAATTCAAATAATGCGGCAAGAAATTGATACAACTATATGAGTTTGGTTGTTTCAAGTACGAAAACTTTTGTGTACCGTACTAATTAAGATTATTAACTTAAATAAACGCGAAAATATTATTGCAGAGCAATATAAACTGACAAACATTAAACGCTTACCCACTTCATGGCGTGCTTCTGTAATAGTACATCCAGAGAAAAAAACTATGCTTTATTCATAACTACCTATTTTATGTTTTAAAAGACAAAATTTAATTAAAAGAATACTAATGTGCCTAGAGAAAAATGACCTTACTCATTTCATACTACGATATTTAAATAAGTTGTTAAAGTTTGAAGCCACTTGTGTAAACCTATGTTGAGCAGAAATTTTGAGAAATAACTAGCGATGAAACGCGTTTCAAATCTTAACAAAATCAGCCATGGGCACGTGAGGAGAGGTAGCGATTGAACTTGCCTTACCCACCCCACATTCTCTTGCCGAGTGACAAAGGTTGTTTGGACAACACGTGCAGTGGTGGCTTCGTTCCACCTGCGCTGTAGCAGTAATTTCTACACTGATGTTAACTATTTTGTTTATATTAAACATATTTTTGCATACAATAATCACTCACAATAAATAAAGTAATAAAGTTCCATTGCTATTTAGCCTTAAATATTTTAAAATTGTTTGATCAACACAATAAATTCTTTGGTTTTAAACAATATTATGTTGAAACTTTGAAACCCGAAATACAATAATTTATGTTAAATAAAGTAATAAGAAACTAAACCACTAAAAAGTGGGATCATTGTTTCTTTATGTGTTTACAAATACGAGTATTCAGAAAGTACCTTTTGAAATAGTAACTCGACGCTCTCTTGGTCTAGACTTCTCTCGTTTACACTTGCCAATGACACCTTTTAATTTTTCTAATGCTCTATATAGTTAGCTTATTCAATCCAACAATCACAGAACACCGGAACCAACAACAATCTCTGCGAATATAAAGGGAGAACTTATATACATACTCAAGCCATAGAAATGCAAACATATATTTTTGGTTTGGAAGAGTATTATGCATTTCGGTTTCAGCATATAATTTCCAAATAATTCAACGGGAGACGAGCGGGATGTCTGTAGTCCGAATTCGGGAGGTCGTGGTTCGATTTCCGTGATCCACTTTCCTTACTCATGGGTTATCTCGGTTTCCCCGGGTTACAAGGTAAATGCTGGGAAAGTTCATTACATCCCCCAAATTTCCTCTCCCTCCATTTCACCTCAATTCTCATCTCACTTCACCCTTGATTCACAAGGTTTACTCAGGGTTGACCCCGTCGATAGGGCACTACATGGCAGGGAAAAAGGATGATCTCTGTAAACCTCCGTCACTCGGCGCTGCGATCTCCTATGGGGATATGTCCATTCCAGCGGGGAAGAGTTCTGGGTGCACGAACCGCGCAGATTCAATCTGGAACTGTTAGGAACCCTACCCTCTGGTTTGTGATAAACTGTCAGCTCTCTGTCTCCTTTCACCTCACTCCTCCCTCTCGGGGTGCCCCCTTGTGGGCACAGATACAAAAGGCCACACGGTCTTACCTTGCTAGTTGTGTTATATCCTATGAGAATGAAAGACCAAATCGACATGGAATCGCTACACATTAGTGCGGTTTAGAAATGCCTGTTTTCTAATCCGGTTTAATGAAGGGATGTCAAATAGCTGTTGTATGTACTCAATGACCAGGAACGTATTTCTATTCCATAATTGTACAGCATGAAGTGCAAAGCTCAATCGTGTTGCTGTTTGTCATTATTATACACACAAGCGGCTTTTGGCATTGCTGATTTTGCTTGATGTGCCCGGCTATCCGTGTGGGACACACACACAGAATTAAAACGATATACAAAAGCTTGCCCTTAAATACTGGATTTTGGAGGTCACTGTGGAATACACTTCCATGATTGCTTTAAATCCTTTGAGGATGTTCCACGCGCACGTATATAATTAAAGTCTAATTATAGTGACGCATGCTTTGCTGTTACAGCTTTGAGTTTCAGGTCATACTGCTTGGTCCAAAGGTAACACTAGTGTCCGAGGTCACGGATTCAAAACCGGCGGGGGGCATTGTAGCGGGGGAGCGGGGCGTAAGAATCTTTAGTATGACTTCATTCGGAGGGGAAGTAAAGCCGGTGTGTCATATCTTTTACCGCCCAATATAGAATGGGGCACTGAAAATCATAGTAGTTAACACAGCGAGGGTTATTTTCCTTTCACTCTCGGATAGAACGTGAAATCAAAACCAACAGATAAATAGTTTTATTGGCAAAAGGTCACAGTTTGTTTTCAGTATAATCACCATTAATATTGAAGCCTTTGTTTTGCCTATGCACCAGGAGTCCAATGGCTTCTGTAAAAGCACTTGCGAGCTCTTCCTTTAGCCAGTCTGCATGGTGTCCTTCAGATCATTGAAGTGGAAATGCTGTTCCCCAAAACAGCTTTCCATACACTTGGTGCTAGGTCTGGGCTGCAGGGAGGGTGCTCAAACACTTCCGTCCCTGACCATCTTCATCATGAACATTTGTTTGACCATTAGGGTGGATTTCCACTAAAGTATGCCCCTATCTCTGTAAAAATAAACATTGCATAACTTGCATTAGGCGGGGTATCCTATGGAAAGGGATGCTTCTAAGCGCCCTTACCCAAGCTTAACTGACCATTTCATCTTGGCAGTGATGCTGATTGCAGCAACAGCCAAACAGCCAATCACATCACACGATCCCCCATCTCCTATCACTACTTGGGCCACCTGTAGGCGCTATTTCAGGTTGAAAAATAGCCCTCCTGTAAAAACTTAATTAAATGTTTGAATTTGAGGTTCTAGTGTTGATGCTGGAAATAAGTGAGTGTTTGTACTTTGTCAGCTGTTGGCAGGTGCTGTACAGTAATGCTGTGGAATGCATACAGCTATGTTTGTTCGGTACTTCTGCAAATCCTGGTCAAGGAAATCTTTATTGCAGATGCTGTTGCTTTTCATGCCCCGCTGTTTTCCTTGTTTCAAATTGCTTCACTACATAAGTATGAAAAGATCATGTTGCAGACGTTCTCTTGCCCCAAACTGGGCACAGAAATTGCTGTTTTTAAAATGGTCATGAACTGATAACAATAATAGCTCTTCCAGAAATACTATCAGTTGCCCAAGCTCGGTAGATTTCTACTGCCGGTGTTGATACCTGGAGTTAAACAAACTCCCGAGCTTGTAGGTAATGGTCTACTGGGCTCCTTCTTCTTCTCAGACGTTTCGTCTACTGCTGCGGTGGACATCTCCAGTGACAATGGCGCGATCGGAATATTCTCACGGAATTCCCGACAGTGACAGTCATAACTTCTACATCTTAGCGACACAGTAACAGTAGAACCAACACAACCAAAGAAAAAATATAATTACCTCCATCAAATGGCATGTATAGCAGACACAACATTTAATGGTGGGTGGCAGAGAGGAGCTGGTCAACACAACATCCAATCAGAGGCTTGCCATGTCTTGCTGTGTTGTATAGCGGGAAATCACGCTGCCAGTCTTGTATAAATACTCGTATCATTTGCGCAAGGGGAAAGAGAATAATCTGATCTATCAGTCGCCATTAAATGTTGTTTCTGCCATAGTTTAAAGTCGATGCGTATACCCTCTTTGTAGTCAAGATCACTTGAATATGCACATCTGTACCTTTGTTTATTACATTAACTCCACTATAGACCGCTGAGATAATAAAACTGTTACCGCACAATGTAGGTAAGTGCTAAAGTTATTCTAATGACTTTTCTGTTTTGTTTTTTTAACTGAAATGTTGTAACTATTGTACCCTGTGCTTGCAGTTCCCCTAGACATAATCTCCCCTATCCTTGGATGCGATAGAGTCTTAATCATGGGAACCAAAATGTCTAGTGAAGGATTAAGGACTGTTACACAGTGGAAGTTCCGCTTGCGAGAGAAAGCGATGGCATAATGGTAAACTCATTCGACAGTTGCCAAAACTTTATGACGACTAACTACCGCCTAATAACCCGCCATAAGCTTTACAGTAAACTGAACTCACATTCTCTGAAATCCCTTATCGTTCTGCACGAACACACACGAGGAAGAAACAGCACATGCAGTGGCGTACTATCTAGTAGAGTTACAGACTCTTTCCCTTTGCTCCCCACACAGAACATTGCTTTTACTATTATTATTTATAATCATACATTTTCAGTTAATAAGCATATAATAGTGGAACATTTTGGACGTATCTGAAGAGCGAACGAACTCAGTTCTTCATATCTACCATATGAAATACGTTTTTTTAAGTTAAACTTCTTATGGAAGGCTTTGAAATTCTGATCCGCAACCTTTTTGTGTGACTTGTGAAAAGCGGTGGGGGTAAACACTGTGTCGGGTAGAGTGGGAGCAGTGTCTGGCTTACCTTAGGGTATCGGAGAAGAGTGAGACATACGCTCTTCTCGCTTTCTTTCATTCTCCTTGTCCGTGGTTGCGTGGACTACGTTCAGGCGGCGTGGCGATCACTGAGTAGCGCTGTTGGTTATCAATAGAGCATCCGTTGAAACACGCGTGTATAACCAACGAATTCCGAGTATTGTTTAGTGTTCTCTTTGTTTATAATCTATTTTCTTCATTAAAATATACAATTTTGTTGCGAATATGCCTAAGTCAGGCACAGAAAGAAAAAGAGCGTGGCGTAAGAGAAAATGTGTGGGTGAAGCGACAGTTTATAATTTTAAAAAAAGAAAAATTAGATGTGAAATTGAACGAAATAGTAGAAAAAGGAGAAGAATACGTGCTAGTTTGGGCGTATAGTGTAAATAATGAAGTCAATGAACCAGCAACTAGCACCTTGACTCAGCCACCTCCTCTTGCACCAATCAGTGATGATTTACAATATTCTGATTTAAAAAAATTCAAGATTGCACATAATATTTTCCATCGAGATTTTCTAAATAATCCTTGCGGTTTGAAGTGGTGTGTGTGACAGATTCTGGTTTAAAATAATTAAAATGTTTCCCTGTAATACAAAGGTTTCACTTCTATCGTGTGTCTTTAGGATACACCCTTTTTAAATGAACTGATATTTACTATATTTTTCTGTCCATGTTAACCGAAATCAATAGCCTAACACCTGTAACATAGTGCATATGAATATATTTTTATGTCTGTTTGCACTTAGAAAGTTATGGACTTTAGAACTTTGGCTAGTAAGGAAAATAATCTATAATACCATGGTAACAGCTACAGTGATTTGGGTATTATTCACTGGAACGAACGTCGACCTGGGAAAGGAAAGCGGCGAAGAAAAGCATATGTCCATAGGTTGTAAGTGATCAGTTCAGAAACAGAGGCAATCGAGAGTTTACAGCATGTGAAAGGAATCGAATATTTGTATCAATAATAAAACAAAAGGCTGAACTGAGATGACTGGAACATATTGAGCTTCTAGAAGAAGCTATATTACTTAAGCGGTCTTTGTATGGACACGCGTAAGTCGGAGAGGTGGACAGGTTGGAGTTCAAGACAATGAACATAATAATTAGGGCTCGCATTTTTATGTAAATACATATTTTGTTTGCTTCCTAATACGAACTTGAAACTAAGTTTAACGTTCTGGATATTCACACTGCAGCAAATATTTTGAGTTTAATTACATATAAAAACGCATATTCCTTTGTCTACTAAGTAGAGGAAGTGTTGTATTCCACCCAAAAATTCGATGTCGAGATTTCACCAGAAATATATGCTTTGAGACCCCCTGAATAAAAAAAAAAAAAAAAAAAAAAAAAAAAAAAAAAAAAAAAAAAAAATTAAGTCGGCTAAAAAGCAAAGTTTATATTTAAGTTTAATGTCTTTCAAGGATGCAACACGCAGATTTTGAAGAAAATAGTCCCACCCTAAACTACCCTTAACATGGAAATTTTTCGAAAATTTTGATTTCCTTGAAAATGGTTCTAACAATTTTGCTTAAAATGCCATATGTTTAAGATACTTGTATGACAAATTAAATGTGTATTTTGAAGTTTCTGGATAGGGCCTGTGTAGTCCTGTTTACTCTGGATGACTTTTGAATAACTCGTAAACTCTAAGAGAGACAAAATCTTACTATACAAAAAAATGTAGATCTCGCTAAACCACATAATTTATGTCTGTATAATTTCTTTTGTAGGGTGAACAATTTCGGATATCTTCCTTGTTATTTGTGTCAGTTTCGGAAAACAAAAACTTCCGTGAAATGGAACACGTTGTTCATTTTTATACCTATGTTAAACGTGCAAAGAAATCGGGATCTCAAAGCTTTAAAACATTTGACTATCGCTCAAAGCCTACTGTATTCTAATATTCCCCTTGTACCTACAAGGAAATAAGCAATAAGATAATTTGTACAAATGTTTATCTTAACTAACACGAAGAAGGTATAGGAATAAGAGTTTGTAGGAATGGTTAGTACAAGAGTAGAGAAAGTCATGTGAGTGCAACACATCAGATTTTTTAAAATTCTTTTATGCAATATTTTCGTATATTCACACAAAAATTGCATAAAGTAAACCTCTTTTTAAAATAATGTTCATATATTTACATAAAATCACATAAAAGGAGTAGTATTATTTTAACAAGTCACCATCCAACTTATTTAATACTCACATACATGGACCAGATGTCAGAATTTGTTGTTCATTATTGATATGTGAGCCATAGAATCTCCTCAGTTGGAAGAGAATATAAATATCCTGCTTTCTCAAGCTACATGAGCCCGCAGATAACAGCGGAAAACTCCTCCACTGCAATGCACTTGATTAAGCAAGTGCTATCCCTTCACAACCCACTAGTCTATACAGTGATACTCGTAGCTTGCCATAAACTTGTACGTTCAATTAGTCATTTATGAAACCTCGACCATTTTTAGATCACAGTGGATAAAACATACCCACAGTGAAAAGTAGTGCAAATTACTGTGTGCAACGATATGGTGCAGCATTTCAGTGATAACAAATAGTGAGGGTTCAGTATGTGGAAACAAAACCGAATATTTTTTTGCAGCAAAAACTCAAAAAGAGGGTAATAGTGGATTTAACATAATGTTTAGAATTTCAGATGAGTTGTATAGGCAAAATGAGAAATTATTGATGTAAGGGACATTCCAATTTAAAATTATGCTAGACTTACTTCTTGTGACGTGGAGCGATCATCTTCGAAATTCAAAGGCAATTCTTCGTGACAATCGACAATCTTTTGGAATGGAACCTTTGAGGAAGCACGTGGTCTACAGTACTTGGTGATCTCTTCCAAGTATAAAGAATAAAATATTTTATTTGTTTCGGCACATGTTTCTGACACTTTCATTATATAAACGACAAATCTTTCCCAAGTTTTTATCACTTAAAAATCCTAGTCCTAATTATAATATTAGGCAATATGGAATCAGAAGAGCCCAAAGGATTACAGTCTCAGTGAAGAAGATTAGTGCATTTCTTTTTTTATGCAAAAACTATTTCTGAATTTTTTCATTTTCAAAAGTATTGGTCGAAAGCTGTACCAGAAATGATAATAAAAGGCCTGGACTTAAACTATTAATTTTATAGCAATATTAATACACTGAGTGTCCCCAACCTTTAAGTTCAAATTATGCAGATGATAGAGATCGATAAACAGATCATTTTAAAGGAACCTGTGCTGAGAATATTTTGTATGCAAAGCTATAATAGGGGCACAATTGATGCTCCTTTAGCAGTTTCCACACAGAAGTTTTGGGAACGTTAAGCAAGTGGACATATACTTGCTGCTGCACACGATCAGGCACCATCTTCTCAAATTCTAGCTCTTTGCTTTGCTCCCTGGTCGGCTCTCTGTGACTTTAATGTGCCAGTCTCTCCCAAGTTCCTATCCACAGCAATAAATTCCTTCAAGTTCAGATGATGCTTGTTGGGAAAGTTTTCGCTCTCCGGCTGCTACATTCTGCCGCACCATACATTATATTGCGACATTGGGTCGTTCAAAAATATACGGACGAGAGGGGACAGTGTGGCCTTGGATACAGGGAGCGGCTGTGTGTGTATGTGACCATGATAATGACGGTCAAACACAAAGGAAAGGTCCAAGATCACAGTGACTGTGTGTATGTGATTGAACAGCGCGATAACACCGTGGTGTCCAGAAGCTTCCAGCTAATTCTGCTGAGTCATGGCTAGGGCTCGGAAGTTCATGCCCTAAAAAACACTGAAATATGCATGCAAATATGCTCTTAAAAATTTGAAAACATGCCAAGAAATATGCACCATTTAATTAAAACAATTAATGTCCCTTTGCAGTAGCTCTGACTTGGGTTTTTCCGTGGTTTCCTCTTGTCACTTAGGCGAGTGCGGGCCTACTTAACTTCATACCATGATTTCCTTTCTATCATTTCCTTCATTCCACTTCCTTATCATCTTTCAGGTGTGCCTTCAAGCACATGGAGTATGGTATGGATGCATGCCTGCGCATTGTTCTCGGCGCTAGGTGGTGTCGTGCATTCGCCGCCCTCTCGTGAGTGAACACGCTTGTACGATACCGTACCAATAGGATGGTGACTGTTCGGTGAGGCCTGGCGCCAGGATGAATAGAGTTCAGCACTTGTTAGGGACTTCTGCGCGTCTCTGCGGTATCCTTCGATTCCCTTCCTCTTGAGGGATATTTGCCGCAATAGATCTGCGCGGAGGTTGCAGTGCGCAAGGTGTCCCCCTCACTCGCTCAATGCCTTCGAGAAAAATACAAAATAAGTATAAAACATTAAGATATATGGTATTGCTACACCTTAGGTTATTCCTTTTAGTCTCTAAACAGCTGCAAGTCTTGCTGTCTTTCCGAAGTATACATCATAAATAATTCATATTTTATAACATTCCAAAGTTTTAAAATGGTGTAAAGGCCAACAAAGGGAACATAAGTTCTAAAGATATTAAACCTTCGTCGTATAAAACACAAAGTGTTATATCTAATTTTACTCTGTGATATGAATGTTTATACTTTAAAATGCTTGAGACAAACAGAAACAAACTTCTAATAGAGGCATTTTCTGTTTGTGGATAAGAACATGTTTTTTAATAACAAGGGATGCTGTAGATGGACTCCTCCGTTCAAAGACATTTCACTTGATTAGATACTTTGTTCCGAAAGAAATTGAATTACCAGCAGTAACGCAATTAGGGGAGCGGATTTCATTCCCTTTTCACTTCCAAAAACATTGTTCTGCGCTGCGAGACAAATGGGACTCTGTTGGTCTGAGCTAAAGAGGAAATCACTCTTCCTCTTTTACAAAAGAAGAAACAATAGAAAACATAACAAGGCATAACTAAAGCGGGTTCTGAAAACATATCGATCTATCTGCGACTTCAAATGTAAAACCCTGACATGGTTAAACATGATTTCATCTTTTCGGCAGGTATTGAAAGGCGAAAAAGCAAGCCCACGAGTGCTAACTTTGAAGGTAGAGGAGTATAGAAATACACAAGTCATAGGATTGCTCCTTTATTAGATTTTTCACACCACTACGTTGCTAGGCAACGCTCGACGATGTCAACTAAGAACAAGATGGATTCCAGACAGTTCGAGAAGCATCGAGAAACGTGGGTTTCCATAGATATCACCGGTACCTAATTCTCGGCTATACATGCGAATCGGCACGGACAGTGTTGAGAGGTTTAGTGAGTTTATCGTCAGTCATTTTTAGTTACTAACTCAGTGAGTCAGTAGAGTTGTCAGAACGAACTGTGGACAATTGAATGGTGTTTGTGTCATGGTTACGATAGAATAGAACAGCTATGAGCTGCAAAGTCACGAGTTATGAATTGTGATTCAATTTTAGAGGAAATAAAGTGACATAAAAGCTACTGGAATTGTCATTTGACACAATATTGTGTTACCTGGAATGGTACGGTGGATATTATAGTTCAGCTTGTCTATAACATATAATATTAGTGTGAAGTTTAACCACTCAGAAATATATAATTCTATTACACGTTTGATTTTTACAGCATCTAAGGTTTATCATTAATATTTGCCTCGTTTGAAACCTCTGAATGAAGTGTCTGGCAATTCTTATGCCCAAGTCGTCATATCATTCAGAGGAAAAAAGAAAAAAAAAGAAAGTACGATGTGTTCCACTCATATGACTTTCTCTACTCTTGTACTAACCATTCTTCCAAACTCTTATTGCTATATCTTCTTCGTGTTAGCTGAGATAAACATTTGGAGAAATTATTTTAATGCGTATTTCATTGCAGGTACAAGGGGAATATGGGAATACAGTAGACTTTGAAGCGATAGTAAAATCTTTTAAAGCTTTCAAATTCCGTTCTCTTTGCACGGCTAACATATAAAAAGTGAATAACGATGTTCCGTTTGACTAAAGCTTGTTTTCCAAAACTCACATAAATAACAAGGAATATATCTGAAATGGTTCACTCTACAACAAATTTATTCGGACATAAATTGTGTTTTAGCAAGATCTACGTTTTTTGTGCAGTAAGATTTGGTCTAACGCTTACGGTTTACCAGTTATGCAAAAGTCATTCGGAGCAAACAGGACTACGTGGGCTATAGTCAGAAAATTCAAAATATACATTTCATTTCTCATAAAATGTCTTAAACGCATGGAAGTTTAATCAAAATCGTTAGAGCCATTTTCGAGAAAACCAAAATTTTCGAAAAATGCTCCATGTAAAGGATAATTTAGGTCGGAGGAGTTTTCTTCAATATTTTCTTGAGGCATCCTTAAAGGACACTAATTTAAATACCAACTTTGGCTTTTAACCGACTTTTCGCTTTTGAGTTATGCTGCCCACAGACTGACACACAGACACACACACGCGCGCGCGCACCAATACTTCCTTTACTTACTATACCCAGTAGAGAACGTAATAAGCATACATTTAGATTAGCTTTATTGGTTTCACTTATTAGAATCAGTTTAAGCATCTTAAAACAAACATTTTGAGCACGTACATACTTTACTACGATTACATTTGTCATTTGTAACTTTCAAACCATTATATAGTGTTAACTTTTAGCGTTTGCGGAATTCCTTTATACAGTCATTTAAGTTACGCTTGCAGGGAGATTTTCTACCGCCCCTACCCAACGAGGTAGGTTGGGTAGAGATGGTGCCGTCGTGTCAACCTCCGCTACTGCCAACAAAGATGAAGTAGAAACGGCTACAGTAAAGTAGCTCTCAACCTAACGTCGTTTGCAACCGCGACCGAAGCCTATTCATGACATAGCATGCGGAACTGTCTCCCCATATTAAGGGGTTATTTTCTTCCAACAAATGTATATATACCTTTTATTTTCATTTTTCCTTCTTCTTAAACACTAACGTTCACCAACGTAATGCTATATCGGACGGTGAATGAATGAAAAGAGTGAAATGATGCTCAAATGATCCCGAGGTCCACAGGGCTTAAACTTACCCGACTTTCGTATTCTCAGGTTAAGGCAAAACCTCAAAAAAAAAAAAAAAAAAAAAAAAAAAAGAAGAAGAAGAACCACACACACACACACACACACACACACACACACACACACACACACACACACACACACACACACACACACCTTATCCGGATAACTCATCCCAACTGGGATCGAACTCGTGACCTCTTCGATGTGGCAGACATTCTACCATCACACTTTCTTCTTGTTTCAAACCGCTCGTTTTATTATACTAGTAACTTTAGTTCTTAGATTTCTATTTTTATTTAACCAGACATGCTTACTAGAGAAGAAAGCACCTTTTTGCTCAAAGTCATCTTCAAATAAAATGAGAGCTCTAAATAAATTATTATTTACTTTTAAATTTTTGCTGAACAGTTATTTTGACACTTTAGTAATATTTTTACGACCTAGAGATTGTTAATCACATATAGATTGTATAAAACCTTAAATACACTTTTTGTTAAGTGACACATTTATTTGATGATTTTGTTTGTTTACTTTTCCATTATCTTTAAATATTGCATATTGTAGTTAGCATAGGTATAATTCAGAGTGTGATATGTGAAATCTTACCTTGCATTTTCCCTCTTACTCAATAATCCTGTGAAGAATAAAAGAGAACTGTGTTTTGTGATTCAGTTAGAAGGAAAGTAAAGTGACAGAGGCAGTAACTGGAAAGTGTCATTTGTCAGACTGGTGCCATGAGTGGAATTTGTTACGTTGTCGTTTTGTCGCAATATTTTTAATTGCGTGCTTTACATATTACACATTCTGTGAAATAAAGCAATGTTTGAAATACTGTATAATCACTACACGGGCGGATGCCTATTTGGTGCTTTCGTTTATAAACTAATAACCTGATAGGTAGTCCCATAATGCTTATAATGTCTTACTCCTATAAGTGCTTCAGTTACCTTTGCGTATGCTAATTTTTTTTTCTTCTTTTTTAAGAATGATGTCACTGTTTTGACATAAAATTTTGGTATTTGAATTTTTCTTTAAATATTTGCACATCAACCATTGGTAAAAATTCTCTTCTATTGTTTGAATTTACAAAAACTGCTGTATTACTGATAGAAGCTGTTTTACTAGGAAACACATTAGTTGTGTTTGTTAAGGGTATGTTGATGGGCTGAACTGATGACTTAGGAAAATCCTTGAAATAGACATGAGATTAAATAAGGAAAAACTTTACGAAGTGTGCTATTAATAGGTATGAGACTGGCATATTTAAAAACATGGATTTTGTTCTTTTCTGCTTAAACTGCACAGAAAATGTGTATTGTAATTGACGCAAACGTTCCTCTCTGTCGAAGACGTCGCCTTTAAGATCTATAAGATCTCGTCACCAGGACAGCTCCTATCCTGTGTTTGGTGTCCGAACTAGCTCTAGCAAGAGGTCCTAATCTACAGAGTATGCGTGAGTTGTGGTAGGAATGGAACCAAACGAAGAATTAACCAACATTTAACTTTATTTGCAAATTTCCAGATTTGTAGAGAACTGCCTACGATATTTAAATAGAATGTAACTTTGTAACTTCAACTACAACGTTATAACACTTTAACTTTGTCACCCTTTAGCAACCACCGAATTATGTATACGCGCTGCTTACGTACAACTCCCAAATTGCACGTGCGTTATCTCGACTCGATTCAAGACGAGTGTGTCTTGCGTTGCATTTGTTTTTGCGCGAGCAACACGAAGGAAGCGATTTCCATTGGCTAACTTTAGAGCACGTCATGGTAAGATAGGAATCAGCCCGCGGAATCGTTAGAGCTTTGTACATACAACAATTGTAACCTTATCACTCATTTAAATCTGCCTAGGCTTCCATTCTTGAGACTTTGATCTATTCAGCTTTATTACGTCTTCCCCATAACTATCAACTAGAATCTCCTTTTGTTTCTTTCTAGTATCAATTATATATACTTATATATATATATAATTATATTGACATTATAATTTCGGTTTCATAATTTTGAGAAACACCATACTAACCTTCAGCATACAGAACAATGGGAAGACTAACCTACATTTAAGAGCTATACACATCGTGAAAAATGCGGTTTAATTTAGGATCCAGACTTTCAGATATATAAGCTTGTAGACGCTAAAATGTTTTGCTTTTCAACTTTTTAATATCAAAACCAGAAGATAACATTATCTTCACAATTTTAGTATTGTTAGATACGTTTCATAAAGGATTAATTGGATTGTAATAAAGAAAATGTATAAAGTGGAACAATTTGGCGATTTTTCCCCTAATACCTGTTAGTTCGCACCCTACTCACTACATGTTTGTATCTAAATAAAACTGTGTCACAAGTAAAGTAGGTATCTTGTTCTATTTGTGTTCCATCTCGGAAGACAGCAGCGATACTCGTGTCCTTAAGTCTGCACGAAGACAGATGAAGGGAAATGTGACATCCCACGAGGGCACTTGGGTGGCGGGATTGTCTTGAGACCACAGATGGGGTTATTTCCTCTACCGTCGGTCAGCACGGCATCCAATATCCTGCACAAATCGATAGGAGGGGGTGGGGGGGGGCATACAGGAGCTCTGTGTCTGCGAACACGATTGCTTCTGATGGAATTAGCCCTTTTCCCCATGTCACCCATTTTTTCTTTTATAAACGCCAGAAAACGTTTTCAATTTCTTGTCTCCTGCTGCACATCACAAGGAAGTGATTATTTATTTTGGGTTTATACGTACAATTTTTAAAGGTTTCGTAGTGATGAACAAAGTGCGTTTATATCCACCGATAGCTCTGCGACAGTTACATGAACCCTTTTGGTATAGTCTTCTCCGAGTGGTAAACTTGGTGGACTTTGTAATTCAGTGCTACGACATATATAGGATGCTCCAAATAAACAGGCGCAAACCTTCCTGTACATATATAAATTGCTATAAACTACTTAGGTGTACCCATAGCTGACTTTTGGAAGAAGTTTCAAAAATGCAAAAATCAGTTTTTATTTCCAAAAATAGTTTGAAACTTTAACTTCAGTTACGTACCATAACTTGTGTCAGTGACATTGACACTTGAATACGAGCAAATCGCCAGTACTGGGCCTAATGACTTCATTTCCTTACAGTACGTTTTACTTGACTTTGACTTTTCTTGACTTTTGAGCATTAAAAATGACCCACGTGATGAAGTGTATAACCAATCTGGTTGGCATTTTCATGGCTAACTCAGAGAGAATGGCTTCAGAGTGTGGGGTATGGTATTTGCTGGTTTCTTAAATTGTTCCACATACAACACAATCTATTAGGTCACTAGGATAAATTATTGAGAAATTATATTTTAATGCTTAAAGACATTTTCTGAGGCCACTAGAGAAGTGGATAATATCATATATGCATATTATGGTCTCTCGTTGATTCCTTGCAGAGCGTTGGTGAGAACCCAACTCGCCTGATATGAGCCAGCACCAGCGCCACCACCTCTGCTACCACTAAAACTACCAATACCACTATTTTGTAAACACCTTGGCCTTCCCTATAACGATGGCCATATATCCATTTCCTGATACCCATTTTGCTGAAGTTTCTACTCATTGTTTCATCCAGTCCTGTAAATAGCAAGCTCTGATAATGTTGTCGACCATACCACCGGAGCAGTGCATTTGTCCCCTTTCCAGTAATTCAATAATCATGGTGAATCAGCGTCTCACCAACTGATTGATCTCTCACACATAAGGTGACAGCATTATTGATACTAGGTGTCCAAAGGATTTTGCAAAATTACACTTCTAACCTCCTGTGAAGTATTCCGATATCTTTGGTAATACCAGCGCATCTCAGAGCTCTTCCTCAATTCATAATCCCCTAATTATTTGTGATTAGGTTTGTGGGTTTTATTTCATCACTGTAAAGGAAATAACAATTTTAGCATACATACAAAAGGGGTTAGTTATTTTATATCGATGTCTGGCGCACTCCACATTGACTTTGAGATTTTCAGAAGGAATAATCTTCGTAAAGCCGATATTTTATGTAAAGTGCTCCTTCGATTAGGTAATAAAACATCAATTATTTACATAGAGGTGTTGTAAATGAGAATAAAATTAGTTCCCCTGTTTAACATAGCTGATGTAGTACGAAAAAAGGTTTTGCCATAGATACACTCCTTGGACTGTGATGTTCTTCCAATGTCCCTTTCGCTCACGTGCAATGAATGAACTTCAACAGTGTCGTTGAAAGTTACATTATTGTATGCAGCTTTGCTTCTTTATAAGCATTACAATAGATTCATTTCAAGTTTTGCAATATATGAAGCAATACTCTGAATTCTGAACTTGAATTATGGTTGGCTTTGTTGAAAAACGAAACCTTGTTCACAAGGAAAGCATTGTGCTTCAGTCAAGTGTCTACAGCTAACAAACAGATACTGAACCAGATGAAGGATAGATGAAATACTGTTGCTACAAATTTTGGTATGAAATAAAAGCAGAAAATGTATGTATTATTTTGGAGGAGGGTCGGTTTAATAACTTCACCATTGCTTCACGATAGATCTAATCTGATCTAGAAGACGTGAAGAACAACTGCTTGAAGAATAATTGCTTCTAAAACTAGTATTGCTTTACATTAGTTTTGATATGAAGCTCCGTCTATAGTTTGAAATAAGACGACTTAAGAATACGTTGATATGAAATAAAAAGAGAAGAAATTTATAGAAGTAGGTCGGTATTGTTGGTCGCGGTTTGGGTTGATCTGACATCATGTACTTCCACTAATTATATGCTAGATACCTGCTAATTAATTAAAAATTCGCCCTCTCTTTCTTATCCGGTTTTGTTTAGCTCTTAGCTGCTTATCCGATGATGTAACACTTCTTTGTTTCAAAATGTATGCAGGAGGAAGGTAATTTCTGTGTGATGTCAGTACGTCGTAAGTCAAGACGTGCTCCTTCCGATAAAAATAACGCACTTAATGATAGGTTCCGGGTAGATCGCTAGGCGTGGTACAACGTGTTCCACATTCCTTCCTGGCGGCCTTCACACATACACCTACCGGCGTGAATACCCTTCCCTCTTCTTATTAACAAATCATTTAATGCATATTATTATATTAAAACAATTTCATTTTTACAGCCATAAACCTTACCCTCTCTTACTGTCATGTGCTTACTTCTCCGTGTTTTAAATATTTATAGCGTAAACAATGTTGAACATTGCCGTGTGTAATCTGGAATTACGAGGTGTACCCAAAGTTTCCATTGGCGTCACTGTTTACTTGATAGATTTGGAGACTACCATAGGTATTCAAACATGAATATTTTGCATCATTGAAGGACTTGGTGAAAGAACCAGTTTATCTCATTGTGAGAGGATCCAAGAACACTAAATAAAAGTGTAGTTTTTTTCGATGTCTTAAACTTGGAATATTGATAGAACTGGGATGAATAAGCTATACTCCATTAAAATTAAGAATACATTGCACTAAACTTGAATGTATGAACATTTTGAGGGCATTGGATCTGCCTGACTTTTTCATCAAAGAGACACTGTGTTTAGGTTTCGGTTGTGCTCTGCTTATTGGCAGAATCTCTGACGTTTAGCGAAACAAATGTATTGCATACCTAAATGTATCATAATCAAAGAAATGGGTAAGATATAAGAAGAATCAAATAACCAAGTACATAACTTCTAAACTCACTAAGTCTCTAAATGTATAAAAGGAACTGCAACATTTTGAATAAACATAAAAGTACATCTTGCGCAGATACTAGTGCTGTGTACTCATCATCCAACTCGGGCAAGGTAGTGGCAAGTTGTCAGATGCTTTATAAAAACACATGTCGGATGGGGCAATAAACTGCGTTACTAACTTCATCACGCCACAAAACTTAATTACTCCTACCTTGATTGATATTGCACCCTTATGAAGGTATTCCGTAGGTTATGAAACATGAGTATGGCCACATTTTATGGCAAACTCTGAGATTATTATCAGTCCATCTAATATTTTGCTACACTGAACCACTTCTTGCTTATCTTGAGAGTATTTAAGACGTAAGTAATGGGAGACAGCAAACTTCTTTTTGTGCTTGTTCGGGACACTCCTTTCGAACAAGGGTGAGAAATGTCCTGCAAAATCTAACATCATGTAACCGGAATCACAATAAACTTCTTACAGCTCCTTTCATTCCCAGTAGCGTGTTTGTGTTACGCAGCCTTCTGGTTCTCACATCAATTGTTTTCCACCAGGATCAATATATAACTCATTTTGAACCAAAAGTGGAGTTACTTGGTTCATTCCCCAAACCCTTCAATGAATTTATGGGCAACAAATGTAAAGAAACGATTTAGTAATCTAAAGAACATTAACTCTCATAATCATATATAGGAATATACCCAGAAAAAGGACCTAGGTGGTAAATGAAATACTTAACTTTCATCAACACACTAATCTGCCATCATAAAAATCAGTTATTTAATGTCACTCCCATTTAAGGAACATTAACGATTGTTAATTTCTTGAGCATGAACTGGAGAATCTATGTTGATTTATCTGAAGAAGTGTGTTAAATACTGCATATGCCTCCATAGTTATAACGTCAACTCCTTGTGTGGAGGCATTCTCAATCAGCACTGCTTATCACCGTTCCAATATGCTTATCACACCTGTGTACTACTACGATCGTCGAGTTCTGGCAGCAGCTTCTATAGAGCTCAAAGTCACACAGCATGTGCCCTATAACTGGAAGATCAACCTTAGAAAAGATACCTTATTCAGATAATTCACCCTTTCAGACTGGAGCCACTCCAGATTATTGGGAACACATAAAAGTACCTGTTTGGACCTTAAACGAATTAAGTATCCTGTAATTTCAGTTCTAGATATTTTGGAGTTTTCCTTTGCCATTTAACCATGTAGCTGCGGCATACTTCGTCTAGCCAGTGACCACATGATGCTATTATGACCACTCCGACCTTGCTCGCTCTAAGGTGAATGCTTTCCGCACGCTTAAGTTGCTTCCTTTGTTTATTTGGCAACAGGTATGCTAGCTCTGCTGAATGGCTCTCGCTAGCTTTCTTTGAACGCAGGACAGAACAAGTATATCAGGAACTTAAACGCGATATGATAATGTAGCTTTGTCCATCTCTTCAAACTGTCACTTTACTCAGTTTCCACCGCCACATATTCACCTAGTTCAACTTTCACTGAGACTTTACTCAGTTCGCACCCCCACTTCAGTAATGCGAACCAGTTCCACTGTTCACTGTCACTTCACTTTCTTCCGCGACATAGTGGCGTAATGAAGTACACCCGACGTAGCCTCTTCTTCCGAACGCTTCACTCTCTCAGGAGTCGAGCACAAGAAGTGTGTTCTCTACTGCAGAAACAGCACTCATTGTACGTCGTCGCCTCACTCGGAGAAGAGCGCTGTTTTGTCGCACCAGAAACGCAGTCACTGTCTAACTCAAGTACTCACTTCGATACTCGCTTAGCCATTGGATGTTTTCAGGACGTTCGAGATAGCGAAACATCCAGGTTTTAGTTATCTGGCAATATCACTTATCTTGTTTACCTTGGGCGAGTCCGCGACTTATCTGTTTACAGTTCCCAATGTCCAGTTCCGATCTCCCGATAACCTTGCGCCATACCCCCTACATTAAAATACATAAAACATATTTAAAGAGGGGTGCTTAATTGTGCATGTAACGAAGTCCCAAATTAGTCATTAGTCCCAAAAAGGGCAGAACACAAAACATGGACTAGGACATAAACACATATTTAGAGGACTGACAGTACGATCACAGTATGTCTCCACAAGGGAAGAAGACATCAAACTGAATCACAAATGATAACTGCGAAAGAGGAGAGCTCTCCAATGGAAATAATGTTTGTACTTGTGTAGTTGTGTTTGTTTATATCGCCATTAATCTCCTTGATGTGATGGTTATTTATTCTTCTACCTCCGATAGCGTTGTCAATTGGTCGAAGTAGTAATAGGCAAACGGCATGCTTAGCTATCTTCTCATCACTGACAACGTAAAATTATGACTTAAGCTTAGCTATGGCCACTTAAAATTGCCTGTTGCCATAGGATCTCCGCAAGTGGAAGTTACGTAGTGTTGTAGGGACATAATGTAGTGGAAATCCATGGCAGAATGAGCCGCCCAGCTTCTGATGTATTTTTACATTTTCACGTTTTCACTTATTTCCATAACAACTGATATTCTGTAGAAATATCCACGATTCTCACGTAAGAACCGTGCATCTAGTTAGAAACAATTGTGCCAATTTCACAACTATCTAGAAAAAAACAGCATTTGCGATTACGGAAGTTGTCAGCAGTTGGACACCACCTATAAGTACACACTGCCCTCGATTGCTAATTTTGGCAATGTCTTTAGATATCATGTGAAAAATACAACTGTTTAAGGGCACCTCAAAAATGATCAGAAACCAGGTTTCTCAGTGAGTGTTAGAGGTGCATGAGGGCTACGTTAGAAGGGAAATTAAAGGCGAACTGCTGAAACTGGCGAGGTTTCTTCTGTCTACCAGATGGTCACCATCCACAGCTTGCTGTATAATGATAAGCCTGTACATAGAAAGGTGCTGCAGCTTCGTTCGGTCTTCTGGCCGTGACGTAGATTTCTCTTTCTGCTGCCATAATGTTTGTATTAGGTGTGCATCTGGGAGAGTGCCCTCCCACAAAAAGAAACATTGCACGGTGAGTTCATCCGTCATGGTACCTACAAAACGTGTAATTAAGGCAATTCTCAAGTATAAATATTCTCCTTCAACATGGCTTAGGTCATTAGCCTGTTCCGGCTCTGAAGTCTTGTTCCTTACACCTTTTCCTTGCTCGTCCTATGTTCCTCTGTCCTTTTGGGAATTATAAGTTCTTCCATTCTATTTAAGTGCTCTTTCCAATCGGTTCCCTATTCTATTATTGCTTTGTTTCATTCTTCTACTTTTAATTGTTGTCGTACTTGATAATTTTGTTTTTTGTCGTCTTGTATATCCAGCTATAGCTTCAAGGAATTTCATTTCTGCTGTTTGTATATTTCTTTTATGTCGTGCCATTCTTGTCCATATTTCTGGGCCGAATGTTAAAATTGGGACAGCCATTGCTTTTATATTTTTTTATGAAATCGTCCCTTGCTCTTTTCCTTAAGATTACTCTTATTGTACCTGCTATGTAGCTGCATTTATTTAATTCTTTTCAATATCTATTTCTATTTTGTGTGTTATTTCACATCCGAGAAAACTGAATTTTGAGACTTCTTCAATCATATTATTTTCTAAAGCTATTTTAGGTCGAACTGGATGGATGCGTTTAAATGCCATTGTTTTTGTGT
>CM060962.1:13478199-13588199 GCA_030765045.1 Tenodera sinensis | reverse complement strand
GAATGTTCCAGCAATCCTTTGTTATGCGCCGCGCTCATTGTTGTTAGTCACGTATACACAAACAGGCAGCCTGAGCTTAAGCGCCTTTGTTTGCCCGCCGGTCTGGTATGTGGTGTGAAGCAGCTTAGCCCCCACCGTTGTTTGTTGTGCGCCGTGCCCAGCATCACAGTATTAACCTTATAAGCTGCTGAAAACTTAGGTCCCAAGACTAAAAGGCTTATAAACAAAAACTGTATTTTTACGTTAGATATTACATCTCGTAGTTTATTTACTTTCTATTTGATAGATTTCATACAACAGGTTCGGGGAATAAATGTGGTTTTTACGCTTTATATTTTTGTTCAAAAATATATTTTGAAATTATCTGTCTAGATATGATATAATTGTATTTATTTCCACCATGTTATCGTTCATTACAAGCTGTACAAGCAGCTCCGTACGAAATGCCACCAAATGATGAACAGGGTGGAGTTGGTTATTTCTCTCTGAAATTATCACCCTAATTATATAATCCACTTGGTTATTAGAGAAACATCGCAGCATGATCATTAGGGATCGTAATGAGCAACTTTCTTGTGTCCTTTTTCCCCCTAGCTTTGTCACATGCATTTATTCAAGCCCACTGTAATTCCTGGCTGTTTTAAAATGCATTAGCTCGAAAATGTGTGGCTAATCGGCATCCATTATCATAAAGGATTTGCATTTTTAGTATCTTGATACTTGGTGATGCATTCAAGGTTTAAAATATACAGCATCTACCTTGTATCACATCTTCATTATTGTTCACCTTATGCATAAGTGCCATCTTTTCAACCTTCTCTGCCAAAAGCGATAATTTGTTTGTTTCGCCCAAAATAACATTCGACAAAGGAGAGGGACACCTCGCGCAATGTGAACTGTACACACATCTATTGCGGCTAGCACCCCCAGGAGGAAGGGATGAAGTGAGGTTACCTCAGGGTCGCAGAGACGCGCGGAAGTGCCTAACAAGTGCTGAGATCTCTTGACCCCGGCGCCAAGCCACGCCGAGCAGTCATCATCACTCCGGGTCCGGTGTCGTACAAGTGCGAACGTGGTGTTCACCGCATTCACACGACAGCTGGACAATGTTGTGTGGCATGTACTTCGGTGTTGGTGTTGTTAAATATTGCATTGCAAATTGCAGTGCAAATATTGAACTTTTGGCGGAATTCGCTGGGTGAGTTTTGCTCCTTCATGGACTGCTACTCACAGTACCACAGTGAACTTCAGTCTGTAGGATCCTGCCATAGTTTGTCCTAGATTTTCGGTTAGATTCATTTTCTTATCAGAATATATATAATTCTGCCAGTAACTTATAAACAATTAGTTTACCTTACTTTGTAGCGGGGTGGTTCAGACAGTAACATCTGTGGTGTGCATTCGGGAGGTTGTGGGTTTGTTTCTTTACCCATGGGTTTTTTCGGAGGTTTCCCCGAGCCACTCGCCAAATGCTGGAAAGGTTCAATACATCCTCCGAATTCCCCCTCCCTTTGTTTCTCCTCACTTCTCAGTTCACTTCACCCTTTATGTGATTGGTTCTTTCGGGGTCGAAGGTGTCTCGGCGCTGCATGGCAAGGAAAAAGGATGCTCTGAAAAGCTCCGTCCCCCAGTGGTGCAGTCTGCGGCTCCCGAGTCTCCCAGAGCCTCCAGAAGAAGGAATGCGATTGTACTAGGTAACGCCGGGGAGTTTCTATCTGGAACCGTAGCGATCCTGACCTCAGCTCTTTAGGGGCTCCTGGATACTCTCCTTTGTGTTCCCTCTCACTCTCCCTTGTGGGACACAGGTACGGAAGATCTTATGGCCGAACGTACTTTATTTGTCTCAGGAGTTTAGCTATGAACTTGTGGTTGACACAAGCCAACCTGAGGCATCGCCCTGTTGTGTTTTCCTCTCACGCTGACGTTTTACACCCAGCTTTAAAAGCAACTTATGCTTTCTGTGCTGTTACAATAAATGTTACGCGAAACAGCATCACTAATACATTACATTACCGCGTAAAACAGAGCAATTATGATCATACTTTGGATAATCTCACTAACGAATTAAGTTTATTGGGAACTCGAGAACCACAGGATATAATATTGGAGTAACACTGGCACTGTTTACCATCCAACTGCATTGCAGACAGTAATTTTGAACTCTGGTGTTACTCTGTTTACATCGTACCAAAGGCTCACCACTCCTCAGCGCAATTGCACGTTCAAGGACAAAGGCATTCTCCTGAGCTAATAACACTATGTCCACGTCAGTAGCACTTACCTTCGAGGTAATAAATTGTTCTTATAAAACACAACAATAATACTTAGCGACATGTGTAGTTGTTGGTTTGAGAACATAGGTTAAACCAGCAGCCGCAGCAAATCGTATTTAAGAAATATTTTATATTTTCAATGGATTGCTAAGTTTTTAAGGAAAATGTACTGATACAAGCTGGTGTAACTGCTGTTGTAGATTCGTGTATAGGCAACGCTCCATTCTATATAATATACCAACATAGGAAGTAACGCTCTTTCTCCCTCCCTCACTCTCTCCCTCTCCAGCTGGCTAGGCCAAGAGACGCCGCTTTTCTGTTAGCCTAACAGTCAGCGGGATCGCCTCCGTAGCGCAGTTGGCAGCGCGGTTGCCTCTGGCGCGGAGGACCCGGGTTCGATCCCCGGTACCAGCATGGGGATTTTATCCCCTCTGGGAGGGCTGGCACGGGGTGCACTAAGCCTCGTTAGGGCCCAGGGGGACCAATTGAGGAGCTACTTGATGGAGAAGTAGCGGCTCCAGGTCTAGAAGACCACATGACTGGCCTGGAGGGCTCGGGGTGCTGACCACGTCCCACCCTCCAATACTGCACCTCACCAATGACGCCTGTAGTGGGGGACGCAGCGGTTGGGTGGTAGGCCTTGGCCCCTTGTGGGCTGTCGCGCCGGGGATTGATTACATCATGCATTCTAATTCCTCCCCCATCATAGTTGTATATTTATTCCACTCTTTTAAATTTGGGAAGCTAATCTCTACTTGGAACAACCCTTCGGTATCCAGTCAATCACTTGCATGAAATATTCCATTTGCCTACATGCGTAAAGTATTTACATGCAGAATATCATCCGTTGGTCACCAGCTCAAAACTGTGTTGGTCATACGGTAAATAATTAGTTTCTTTATGCTAAAACATATGTTCAAAGTTCTCTTCCTGTTCGTAGTTCATATGAATAGAAGATAATTAAAAAATGTATATTAAAGGTATAGCAGAAGAATAGTTACCTGCAAGAGTGTCTGTTTACTTGGAGTGATTATCCTGAAGAAAAGAAAGCCTGGTCTCTGTAGGGCATAAAGCAGAAAGACTAGCACTGTATGAGTAAAACAGGTTCTTGTAAGGGAATACGACATTTTATTAGGTCAAGCTGGATGGTCTTCGCCGTAAAATTAAGATATTCCCTCAGTGCTCAAACCACAGATTCTTTAGTTTATTACACTAGAATTCAATGTGCAGAAGTAATGGTACGGAATAAAGGCTCAAATATGTTTACTTTGCATATTGCGTAAAATACCCACGAGCAAACACATCACATTGACTGCTGAGCTCAACCAAGTACTGCTGGTATCAGAGCAGATGGAAAAGCCAGTTCTACGCCAGTTGTATGATGTTCTCATTCCGAGGAGCCTGGGTTTTGGAATGGGAGTAGCTGTTTAACTTTAATAACAACATCCATCGATAGCCATACATTGAAAGTGGTATGCAAATAACAAATATGATAAAATCAAAATACTGGGTGTAAAGCTCTGATGATTTGATAGAGGACCTGAAACCAAGCAAAAAAGCTTCATATAAATATATCCTCAATTAATGTAATTGATGTTTTTTCACACAATAGCCGTGTGTAGGACATGATTGGAAAGGGTAGAGTGAGGCCGAAAAATTGAATGCTATGACCGGGATTTAAACCACGGATCTACCGGTATATCCTCAATTTCCCTTAATTTCTGATCAACAATCACCTTTGTGGTGTGCAAATAAACAAGCTGTGTGGAGGTAATTTTCTTCTCCATGATGTTTTCTTCATTTGTTGCTCATTCAAAGCCAGCTGATGCAATTGCTATAGCAAGATAATTTCACATACATAAGTCATAAGTATACCTCGGACCTCTAGTTCCTAAAAATCTTAAATTAGGTACCTAAAATATGCTCTGTCACAAATCAAAATAGGTTCCATAATTACAAAAATAGGTGAACAAAATATGGCATTATTTCACTTCCTATTACAAATTAGCCGAAACATTAGACAATGTGTTATAGTACATGTCTATAATTAGAATCACAGTAAGCAACACCTTTCCTAAGTTTTCCATTGAGGAACTGCATCACTTGTCAGACAACACCATCTTATGAGCCGAAAATGAATGTTCCACATCAACTGATGTCACCGGAGCATATTTAAATGTTGGTGTTAGACTCAAGAGAACAGCACATTGATTTTCAGGCGTTTCTTGCCAAAGAAGGTATCAGCAACTGTGCGGAGAACTGTCAGTCCCTTTTTTAAAGACTGATTTGAGTTTTTTATGAAACTTTTTCACCAACATAACCAGGAACCATGTTGATTTTTCTGTCACTTCTTCTATCAGTCCCAGACCGGTTTGCCTGAAATCTAGAGCACTAATAGTGGGGACTAGAAATACATAATGCGACTTGGTGAATGGAATATCATGGGTGAATGTTAGGTCCAGCAAAAGTTCTTTAGCTTACACAGCGTTTTCGTATCGCCAAATGAAATTGAAAAATGTAAAATTAGGTGAAAATAGCTTCTAACATGAAATTAGTTACTTCTAGGTCGTATAGGACCACCATTTTCGAACATAATTTTCCATAATTAGTATATATACAACTTTCATTTTCTGTATATCATGAGGAACAAAATAGGTTTTTTATCTAACATCCTTTATTGGTAATTTTGTGGTGGAAACTTAATATTTTCTGTGTAATTACACAACCATTGTAACCAGTACTCTGATCAGAAAATGATAGAAATGCACCTAATCTATGGATAAGCTAATTGTAATTAAAATGGAACAAGACTGAACGGCTTCCTTGTAGATATTTGCCCAGTAACAAGATGTTGCAAAGAATACACGAGTATCTTATGGAAACAAGGTCTTTTAGAGGATGCGTTTCTGACACAGCACAGAACACCTAACACAGACGAACAAATCCGCATGCCTATTGGGGAAGATAGCAATTCCAGCAGCAGATGCACGGCAATAATCGAGAAATTGGGTCGTATGACAATGTGGAGAATTTTATGAGAAGAACTGCATTATCCATATCCCTATTTAGGCCTCCAAGATCTTAGTGAAGCTGATTTTCCACCCAGAGCAGTATTTTCTTCCTGGTTACAACGAACTTGTTTCCAGTATTTTCTGTCTACTAATCTTAACCGATAAGAGGAGTTTACAATAAAAGATCTGTAGAACAGCAAAGACGGTTCAGCTCGAATATCTGGGTTGGAATCATTGATCAGGTATTATCAGTCTTTTAATTTTACTAGGGAACATTCAAAGCAATGACGTTTTCACAGGTTATATGTTTTCGGAAAACATTTCACTTAATTCAGTGAATGTGGTTCATGCATGATGAGGCAGCAGCTCATTTTGCTCTTGCTCCTGAAGCAATTTTAGGTCAGGGACTCCCAAAAAATGGATAGGTCGTGAGGGACCGATTTCATAGGCTGCTGACTCTCCGAGGTTCTCATTATTGTGATACTATGGGGTCATTTAGAAACTACTGTGTATTCCAGACCCATTCCTAACGAGAACATTCTTTGTCAGCAGATACGCCAGATGTCTGGAATATGAGAAAGAGTTGGGCAGTCGATGATGCGTCACTTAGGACCCTGTATTAGAGTGCTCTTTCTGAGAAACAAATTACTGTATATTTAAGTTACAAATTCAATTAATTAATTAAAGTTTATCATCACAGTTGCCACCACAAAAGATGACGGTTCACAAAGGAATTGACCGTACATGTTTTGCTTGTTTTGAGGTGCTCTATGAAATTCCCAAAGCTTCCCCAAGTATTTTGATACACCGGTACATTTAAGCTTAAATAAAGGTGAAAATGAATTATAATGAACATGTTAACGTCAGTCAGAAAAGTTACCTAGCAATATTTTTCAATAAGCAGAACACTTAGTATGAAAGCTTATATTTAAAGTAAGCCGAAAAAAAGGAATAACCATTGTGAAAATGTTTCCCACTTTGCCCACCTTTCCATTATTTGGCGAAACCGTATCTTGGTTCACTTGAACACACTGCACTTGTGATATCTTGCCCTGATTCCTGTGCTACAGAAAACCATATGTGCCTTGGTTTCAGTCTTACTAAAAGAAAGGCAGTTTTGTGTCTCCCAGGCACTGCATGGCATGCCACTTTGGACGTCGGCTCGACTCGGCTCGGCTCTCTTGAAGCTGCAGGGCCAGAATTCATGAATATTAACCATCAGTTCCGTGCAACACAGACGGCCATCTCACTAAAATCGTGGTTTGTGGACCACTACACGGAATTAAGAAACCCATGCTCCTCCTACATCAAAAGCCTATTTCATATTAGTTAACCCTAATAAGGCAACATTCCCGCTAACACATCTGTCAAGTTTATAATTACATATTGTGACCTCTGTTGTACTATTTTAATACGAAAATTTTGTAATATTTCCTTGAGGAATTATTTCATATGATTTTATTTTTTATTTTACTTTCATTTATTTTTCTACCTTTTCTTCTTATTCCTCTTTCTCTTCTTCTTCCGCACGGCAGTTGCCTGCTATCCACAATTAGTTGAACAAGCTGCCCTCCTATATAGCTGAAAATCTTCTTTGACATATTATTCAGTTGTGGAGGCTTCAATGAGTAGCGCATGACAACCCATTTCTGAAACGTTCGGGTCTAGAAACCTGTAGCACAACTGGCCCCATTGTTGCCCTGATGCAAGCGGAAAACAACAAGGAGGTCCTTACTCAAACTGCCTCCTCAAGGCGGTTCACGTTGACCAGCACCGTTTAGTACACAGTCGATCAGATATATCAAACATCTACCTTCAGGTCTTTCTCGATCCGATATACCACATTGATCCCAATTATGTATCTACCACGATTGTTGGAACTTGAGATAACAGTTAAGATGATGTAACTAAACCAGATAATCCACTTAAAAAGTTCAATAGATGATGTTTCGGCTGTCAAAGCTCTCCTTGTGAAGATACGTACAGACCATCGTGTAATCTCATGCAAGTGCTCTTGTAATTTCTATTCATTCTTCTTCTTCTTCTTCTTCTTCTTCTTCTTCTTCTTCTTCTTCTTCTTCTTCGATTGCTCTGGGTCATGTGCACCTCCTAACACAATGTTAAAGGATATATGGAGATCACTGTCGCTAGCAAGTCTATTGTCTTCGGAGCGGTGGTATCATTTTTGACGACATATCAACATTTGTGACAAACGACAACTCCAGTTTCTCTTTATGTCACCTTTTTCCTCTAAAACTGAATCACAATTCATAACTCGAACCTTGAAACGCACAGATGTTCTGCTCTATGGTAACCTTGACAGGAAAGCATTGCTCAACTGCCCACAGCTTACTCTGACAATTGTCCTCACTCACTGACTCATTTAAAGTTGCTCTACACACTCTCAGTCCCTGTGCAGGCCGATTCGCTTATATAGTCAAGAATTAGGTACCGGCGATTTCTCTGGAAATCCATGTTTCTCGAAACTTCTATTAAAATCCCGGCATTCGAAAGCTTCTCGAACCGTCTCGAATCCACCTGTTCTGAGATAATATTGCCGTGCGTCGCCTAGTGGTGTGAGGTAGCTAGCTAGTTCGGTAGGCCGGCCACTGGGATCGAACCCACGACCTCCAGAATGCGAGCCTCACACGTTACCGCAGCGCCAACTCGCTCGGTTATGGATGAGAAGCTTGTAAAAACTGAATTCCCAATATTAGTCAACAGAATTTATTCAAATCCTTATATAAAGCAACTGGAATTACTTCCTAGCGTGTGATATGCAACATGGAACGAGCATAACTATAGGTGTTCACCTTTAACTCTTACACCGCTACACAGTTGCCGCAGCCCTAATGACCAAGTTGTCGACGGGCCCTTAAACCCGACACACTCACTCAGTTCCCGCAACGAACGAGGCGTTTGTGCTGCCATGGTCTGCCGAATTTTAATTCCCTGCGCTGAATGCCATCCGCGAGGGGCGGAAAAAGATGCTACACTTAGTGGGAACTTTATACTTGCCTAAATTTATACAAATACAGGCACTGTTGTGTAACTAAGGAGATTCAAAATAGCGCACATACGAAAAACAAGAAAGAAACAAGCTAAAGCCAAAAGAATGAAGATAAATCTTTCAGTGTGCTAGATGGACATCTCAGAGAACGCAGATTTGACAGAGGGAAGAAGAAATTAAACTCAACACAGATAACAGCTACAAAAGCGCATAACTTCTATGCATATATTCCATACAAGCACGTTGACAAGGAAGTTCCAACACTATCGATGCCGTCCCCAATATCTCGACCTTCAATGAATCTGCTGTTGGGTGCTACAGTTGTGAACAATTTTTTCCTTACTCTTCTTAAATTTTAACATCATATTTCAACTCTTAATCCATTAAAAATATCTCATGTGGTGCATTCACATGACTTTCTCTACTCTTTTACTAATCATTCTTACAAACCCTTATTCCTATATCTTCTTCGTGTTAGTTGAGATAACTATTTGCAAAAATTATCTTATTGCTTATTTCCTTGTAAGGTAGCTACAAGGGGAATATGGGAATACAGTAGGCTTTGAGCGATAGTTAAATCTTTGAGATTCCGTTCACTTTGCACGGCTAACATATAAAAAATAAACAATGATGTTGCATTTGATGAGAGTTTGTTTTTCTAAACTGACACAAATAACAAGGAATATCTCCACAAGATATTTATTGTGCGTTTTAGTGAGATATACATTTTCTGTATAGTAAGATTTTGTCTATCTCTTACGGTTTACGAGTTATTCAAAAGTCATCCAGAGTAAACAGGACTACATAGGCCATAGCCAGAAAATTCAAAGTATACATTTCATCTGTCATAAAAATATCTTAAACATATGTCTTTTTAATCAAAATCGTTAGACATTTTTTCAAGACAATCAAAAGTTTTCCAAAAATTTCCCATGTAAAGGGTAGTTTAGGGTGGACCAATTTTCATCAAAATCTTCGTGTCGCATCCTTGAAGGACATTAAACTTAAATACCAACTTTGGTTTTTAACCGGCTTTTCGTTTTTTAGTTATGCTGTCCAAGGACTGACACACGCACACGGACTTTTTTCCAAAAATGTTTTTCTTTGAATTCAGATGACCTCAAAACATATATTTCCGGTGAAATATCTACATAGGATTTTTGGATGAAATACAATACTTGGTCTACTTACTAAACGTAGTTGAGAAAGTAAAAATATTTAAGTACATGGGTCAGATGCGCATAGCAAAAGCAGAGTCAAATCTCCTGAAACTGTACCATTAAGCAAGGGAGGGGGAGAAGAGGGCTAAAAGAATGAACCAAGATGATGATGATGAGGAGGAATGTGCATATGGTGGTCACTGATCATTGGTAGCTTCTAAAAGTAAGGATTTGTTGTTCATATGCTCGAAAAAAGCGTTTAATTACTCATTTCTGCAATTTACATTTTTCATTCTGTGTGCTCCTCTTCTTCAGCAAGCATGAGCATTGGAAACTTCTATGATGTCTTCATCACTTAATATTGAAGCTTGTCCTCTCAAGAGAACATAAATGGACTTCTAGAACCAGGTTTATGCTACTTTTACACACTTAGATTATGCTAAAAATGTAAACAGAAAAGGTTTTAAAAGTTTAATTAATTTTTATTTTAGTAAGTATTTATCTCACACAAAAACCTATAGAGGCCAAAGCTTACCAACAGGTAACAGTAATTCAGTAAAAAGTCAGATAAATTGCTTTATAAATTTCAGAGAAAACTGGAACATAATTTCTAATCATACTTTCATTTTTTAGCTTTACTATATTGCCCAACCTGTGTAAGAAAAATTTACCATTAATTCTTTTACATATATATTTTATAGCTAACGTGTGCAAAATTTCAGAAATATATCTTTCATAATGAGCTAATGGCAATTTTTAAATACCTTGGTGTCCTCTGAGTTACATTCCCCTTAAGATATGCTGTCTGGGTTTGAGGATAGACAGCGGTTATATTGGTTCCTACTTTTAAATGAGCTCTTTGGAGCGAGTTGCCGACTGTGGAAGGTTGAAGAATCAAACCGTTTCTAAATCTGGACTTAGAAACTGTAACTATCGAGGTGTTAGAACTTCTAACTTCTGAGGTATCAATAATTTTACGGTTTAAAGTAAATCCTTCCGTAATAATAATGAAAACCATAGTTTGCTATGAGTTGCTTAAGTGTTAATTGGAAAGTTTCCTTGCGGCAACCGCTAAATATGTTTAACCCGATCGCGTCTTTAGGCGCTGCGGAGTGTCGCTAATTGATAGGAAAAACACTTCGCTAAGTAATGCAAAAACCGAAAAAAGACACGAATCTTAGAAATATACGCTTATCACCTTAAGTCCCGCCTACTTAATGACTATACCATCAAAATTCTTACTTCATATATGTATACGTGGTTCAATTGTCTTATTTCTGCACAGGTCTACGTGCCCTCCTTTAACAGATGGTCACTATGTGATGGCTTTGAAGTTCCATTGTATCTGCATGATCAGGAGACAAAGAAGAAGGAGCAGGAAACAAGGAAGGAAAGAAAGAGTCAGAGAGAAAGAAACTGAGTGAGAGAAAAAGGAAAGAAAAAGAAACCGAAACAAAGGGAAAGGGAGAAGAAAAAGAAATAAAGAAGAAAGAGAAAGAAGAAAAAGGAGGAAAAAAGAAGAAAGAGAGAAGGAAGAAAGAGAAACAAAGAAGAAACAAAGAATGTGAAAAGAAGAAAGAGAGAGAAAGAAGGAATGAGAGAGAGAAAAAGGGAGAAAGAAATAAAGAAAGACAGATAGTGAAGGAGAGAGAGGACAGAGTGAAAAGGAGAGAAAGAAAGAGGGAGAGAAAGAATATGAGAGGGAGAGGTTGAGGGAGAGAGAGAGACGGAGAAAGGGTGAGGGAGAGGGTGAAATGAGAGAGTGAGGGATGGAGGGAGAGGGAGGGAGAATGACTAGGGGAGAGTGCGAGAACGTGTGAGTGGGAGAGTGTGTGAGTGACAGGGAGTGTGAGTGAGAGAGTGTGTGTGAGAGTGAGTGAGTGAGAGAGAGTGAGTGACAGTGGGAGAGAAGGAGAAAGAAAGGGAACAACTACTCCCCATTCATGAAAACTGTAGGTATCGGAAAAGTCAAACTAACAACAACGAATACCGTGGAAACGGTTAACTCCACAAGAAAATGTATCTGACATAAATAGTTTGCTTTAATGAGATCTACAATTTCTGTGCACAAGACAGTCAATTTCTTACGGTCCAACAATTATAGTGATTTAAAATTAAGAGGACTTCAGATGCTGTTTCCAGAAAATTCTAAATGTACATTTAATTTATAATGAAAACACCTTAAACATGTGGCAATTTAATAAAAACCGTTAGTCATCGTAGAGAAAATCAAAGTATTCAAAATATTTTCTATGTAAAGGTTAGTTCTGGGTGTCGAAATCTTTTTTGAAAATGTTGGTGTCGCTCCCTTGCAAGACGAACCTAAATACCAAGCTTGGTGTTTTACTCACTGCGTTTTTGGGTTATAGAGATCACCGACAGACAGAGAGACAGACAGGCAGGCAGGCAGGTAGGCAGGCAGGCAGGTAGGCAGGCAGGCAGGCAGGTAGGCAGGCAGGCAGGTAGGCAGGCAGGCAGGCAGGTAGGCAGGCAGGCAGCCAGGCAGGCAGGCAGGTAGGCAGGTAGGTAGGCAGGCAGGCAGGCAGGCAGGCAGGTAGGCAGGCAGGTAGGCAGGCAGGTAGGCAGGCAGGCAGGTAGGCAGGCAGGCAGGCAGGTAGGCAGGCAGGCAGCCAGGCAGGCAGTCAGGCTGTCAGGCAGACAGACAGATAGATAGACAGGCAGGCAGGCAGGTAGATAGACAGACAGGCAGGCAGATAGACAGGCAGGCAGATAGATAGACAGGCATATAGATAGACAGACAGGCACACAGACAGACAGGCAGACAGACAGACAGACAGGCAGATAGATAGACAGACAGGCATATAGATAGACAGACAGGCAGGCACACAGAGAGACAGACAGTCAGACAGGCAGGCAGGGAGGCAGGCAGGCAGGCAGGTAGGCAGGCAGGCAGGTAGGCAGGCAGGCAGGCAGGTAGGCAGGCAAGCAGCCAGGCAGGCAGTCAGGCAGGCGGGCAGGCAGGCAGATAGATAGACAGGCATATAGATAGACAGACAGGCACACAGACAGACAGGCAGACAGACAGACAGACAGACAGACAGGCAGATAGATAGACAGACAGGCATATAGATAGACAGACAGGCAGGCACACAGAGAGACAGACAGTCAGACAGGCAGGCAGGGAGGCAGGCAGGCAGACAGGCAGACAGACAGACAGAGAGACACAGACAGACAGGCAGACAGGCAGACAGTCAGATAGACAGACAGAGAGACACAGACAGACAGGCAGACAGGCAGACAGACAGACAGAGACCTTTCTCTAGAAATTCCTTTTTTGGCTGCGGAATCTCAAATTATGTAGTTGCGGTGAAATCTCGGTGTCGACCTTTTGGGTGGAATACAATACTTCCTCTCTTTGTTTGCCTGTAGTTTGCTATGTGATTTAATAAGACAGAGAAAGTGCTGGCCGCCGCATCTTATTGATCTGAGTTCTACAAAGGAATTAAAACGTGCTTCCTGACGATTTTCCATTATTCAAGCACGTGATTTTCGTTTCAAGTTGGGCGGATCGACCGTGCGTTGCACCGCCTTTCCTTTTTATTGCTTTGTTGTCGAAAGTTTGCCTTAGAAATCATCTCAAGCACTCATTTTAGAAATGGAGCTCGGCGACTAAACAGGGCGTCATTGCATTCAAATTCCCAGTTCGATAAATCGATAATGTGGTCATTCTGGACACCCAAGTGGAGACAGCTTCTCTAACGTTCATAATCACTTCAAGGTTTGGAACTGCCTTTTCTCTGCTCTCTACTCTCACGGTATTTGCACATTTTATTGCAGAGTACTAGAATGTGTTTTAAACTCAGAGCTTTAACATTTCAAACTGAGTGTAGCAGAGTAGGTCAATGTAAGAACATGTTTTCATCGACACTGTAGTTTTAGCTACGCAGAGCCAGTGTTATGCGTGAAGTATAACACAAAAATCTGATGTGTTGCACTCACATGACTTTCTCTACTCTTGCACTAACCATTCTTACAAACCCTCATTCCTTTATCTTCTTCGTGTTAGTTGAGATATACATTTGCAGAAATTATCTTACTGTTTATTTCCTTGTAGGAAAGCTTTGATACTGCGCTCTCTCTACAAGAAAATTTATATGGAGTTAAATTGTGCGTTTTAGCAAGATCTACATTTCTTGTACAGTAAGATTTGGTCTATCTCTTGCGGTTTACCAGTCATGCAAAAGTCATCCAGAGTAAACAGGACTACATGGGCTATAGCCAGAAAATTCGAAATATACATTACGTTTACCATGAAAATATCTCAAATACATGGCATTTTAATCAAAGTCGTTAGAGCCATTTTCGAGAAAATGAAAATTTTCGAAAAATGTTCTATGTAAGCGGTAGTTTAGGATAGAGGAATTTACTTCAAAACTTTCGTATGGCATCCTTGAAAGACATTAAGATTAAACACCAACTTAAACTGACTTTTCGTCTTTGAGTTCTGCTGCCCACAGACTGACAAACACACACACACACACACACACACACACACACACACACACACACACACACACACACACAGTCACACACACACACACACACACACACAGTTACACACACACACACACATACACAGTCACACACACACGTAAATTTTTCTAAAAATGCCTTTTTTGATTCAGGGGGCCTCAAAACGTATATTTCCGGTGAAATTTCGACATCGAATTTTTAGGTGAAATATAATACTTCCTCTGCTTACTATACATAGTAGAAAATTAGAAAAGCAATCGCTTTTACTACGCTTGTTCTTAATTTGCTTTAACTAGATCATGCAACTTTTGTTCTGAATTTGTGACCGCAAGTATAATATTAGATCATAACTTTTAGCTAGGATGAACTGATTATATGAAACATATTGAGAAGCAGAAGCTTTCACATTCGTCTCTAGTACGTTATGTAAAGCCTTATAGGTATACAATGATGGGAAATGTCAGAATTGCTAACGGGTAAGGCCAACAATTTTTTACACAAATGATAAGCACTTTATCCTTCCCGAATAGGCCATAAAATGTAGTAGATCGTGAAGCAGCTGTGGCTCTAGGAATTGTTCAAGCATATCTAGGCAAAGTCTATTTGGTCAACACGTGTGCAGCTCGGCCGCCTTCTTTGAGAAACCCGTGTAATCCTTTTACAACGTATCCCCCCCCCCTCAGTCCTATAGAGTTACAACTTCTTTACAGCAACTATTGCACCTAATGAAACATAAAAGAACTGGAATCCATAATTAGGCAACTGAGGCTCCACGTGGAGTCAGCATGTACATAGATGTCACTTCCTTAAAATCAGGGTTGCTATTGGTCTTCAAGGACATGGACGCAGGTTTTCCTTTTTAAAAGCATGGAGATGGATTTATGACCGTCATTATTTGTAGTTAGGGTACATTTCCTTCGCGAAGCAATTGCACTCGCGTTCAGGAAACAAACTCTAAACAGTCCTTTAACTGTGTTTCCCCAAAGAAAAGTACTATAAACTTGGGGCTTTATCATTCTTAGCCATACATTAACCTTCCCCAAAGAGAAAGTGCCATACACTTGGGGCTGTATCATTCTTAGCCATACATTAACCTTCCGCAAAGAGAAAAGTGCCATACACTTGTAACTTTATCATTCTTAGACATACATTAACCTTCCCCAAAGAGAAAAGTGCCATACACTTGGGGCTGTATCATTCTTAGCCATACATTAACCTTCCCCAAAGAGAAAAGTGCCATACACTTGTAACTTTATCATTCTTAGACATACATTAACCTTCCCCAAAGAGAAAAGTGCCATACACTTGGGGCTGTATCATTCTTAGCCATACATTAACCTTCCCCAAAGAGAAAAGTGCCATACACTTGTAACTTTATCATTCTAAGCCATACATTAACCTTCCCCAAAGAGAAAAGTACCATACACTTGGGGCTGTATCATTCTTAGCCATACATTAACCTTCCCCAAAGAGAAAAGTGCCATACACTTGTAACTTTATCATTCTTAGACATACATTAACCTTCCCCAAAGAGAAAAGTGCCATACACTTGGGGCTGTATCATTCTTAGCCATACATTAACCTTCCCCAAAGAGAAAAGTGCCATACACTTGTAACTTTATCATTCTAAGCCATATATTAACCTTCCCCAAAGAGAAAAGTACCCTGCATTTGGAACGTTGTCATTGTAAGCCATACATGCACCTTTAATGAATCCCTCTCCCATGTCAGGAATTCCTGTGGTTTTACGGTTGCCCAGATGCAACAGTTGTGTCGGTTTACCTTTCCACAAGAGTGGCAAATAGCTTCATTACTAAAGGGAACGTGTTCAATCAAACGTTCGTCTTCACTAATTGTGTACACACAGCAGCCGCCTACAGGTGTGAGGTAATCTGCTTTATATCGGTGAGGTAGGACTTAAGGCTTCTTTCCTTATCTTGTCGTCAAAATGTTGTGGATAGTTCTTTTGAGAATGTAAGCCTCTCGGATACTCTGTAAACTGACATGCTTGGTTCGTGTACCAATACTTTGATCTGGTGTACAGAAACTCCTGCTTCTTTTCGTTTAAGGAACGGATCTGGCTATATCGGTAGGTCCTGGCTTGTGGAAACGTCGCCGAAATCTCTCTCGGATAATGTAATATCCTTGAATATGAAGTCTCATGGCCAGGAGAGATTTTCTTCATTCATTTCTTATCTCCAGATACAAGAGCTTTAGCAAGAAATCGTGTTACGCACGAGGTATATCAAGTTCTGTGAGAGTCACACTCCTTCCCTCTCCAAAAGATGGTTTCTGTGACTGTTTCGCTGAATGTATAGACCACTGTAGAGCCGCAAAAGTGTCGTTAAAGTAAAGAAGAGTCCAAAATCATCACAATCAGCAGGAAATTTGGCAAGGAACACTTAAGCGCAAATGGCGAAACCATCAGGAGTTAAGCCACAGCTCAGAGGACTTTATAACCTAATGTGAAACATCACTGAAACACTGGGAGCATGCGACATTGTTAGAAAGGGACAATAAGAATGGTTGACCTACAACCTCGGCAACTCGAAACTACGGATTACAATTTTTCGAGGCTTTGGGTTATGTGTTAATAGCACTGCTCGATGTAAAAGAAAAGACAATATAACTCACATTTGTGCACATTAAATAAAGAGGTAAGATTATTGAACCCTATCAACAGCTAATTGCTGTTTTCTTTCTAACACTTCTTTAACTCCGGTATACCTGCTTTCGAAGTAGGGAACACTTGACTTCAAATGTCTACATAAGTGCTGGGAAACAGTATTCCCAAGGTGTCAAACGATCCCTCTACTTCTCCCTTCGTGAGCACCAAAGCTGAAAGCCGGTAGGGAAAACTGGTTCCATTTCACCTAATGTGGCAGTGGCTACTACAGGTAAGGAGAAGAGGGACCAATCTGTTCACACCTTCGGAGTACCCTTCCCCAGGGCTTATCAACGTGATATTTGTTTACATGGGACACTACAGGCCACGAGCGCTTCCAGTTTCCCTCATCATTCCTCGGTGCGTTTCTAACTTGATGGTTTATTTAGTAAAACCCCTTTAGCTGCTTGTCATGGCCTGAAATGTAAACCAAATCGGTTATGAAATGCCTAAAATAGATAATGATGCTATAGGCAACGACATAAACGGTAATATAGAAGGTACCTATCACCAATACTAATTGTGTGTGTTATAAAGACGTGTTTAATACATATCTGGCGAGTTGACATTTCACATAAAGGCTTGTTTATTAAGGTCTGTGAATTTCCCAACTAAGTTTTTCGCCATCCAATAAGATTTTCTTTATGGCAGCACTACATGATATTTCACATCTAGAAACAAGACACAAGGCTGTTCTTGTAACCTTTGTTTTTTAATGAATATTTAATAATAACGAAATTGAGGTAGGTCCTTCGATTCCTTGAAGACTTTTCATAATTTATTGGTTTGTGACCGGGCTAGCTGTTGATTTGAGGGTTCTGGATTTCATGAATATTATGTGGATCAGTGTTGAATTTCCCGGAAGAGGCAGAAAATATAGATAAAGAATTTTTGTTTAGAAAAGAATGAAAGGAGAAGGGATTGGAGATAAGGATTTACTTCCTCAATTCCTGAACTATAGGTATATGTATATTTTCCGTGAACATGATTATTTAGTTACACCAATTCACACTCCTATAAAATTCGTTGCAAGTTATAGGTTTTAGCGCTAATGGCGGAGTCCATTTAGAAATTGCGCGTCCATAATCCCAGAAATTAACGGAGTTACATGTTCGGTTTCTGGTCTCTCGGCAGCTCTCCGCCCAGGACGTTACCTCTCAGTCCTGTCAGAAATGTCCCCGCTCTCCACTTCTTCACCCTTCTTTTTAAGACTCACATAATCTATTATACCTGAGCCTTTATACGTTTTCTTGTCATTTTATTGGCTCTCGTTTGGCCCTGAAAGTTAGGGTTCCCACACGAAATTCCACGGTGTAAGTAATTCACTTCTCTCATTGGCTACCCTTGTGGTTTTAACAACAGGACTCACCACTTTCGATTAATACCTCGCCAACCTTGTGATTCGTAGAAACCCTAGGAATGACACACTTGATTCTCGAAACAAACGTTTCTAAGTTTAACAATGGTGTCACATAGTACATTATGTAACGAGACTATAATGGTAGTAATTAAGACGCAAGTTCCCTAATTTTCATACTAGCGTCTTAGTTACCATTATAGTTAAGTTTCATAGGAAAATTTATGCTCCACCATACAGGATATTCCCTGTAACAACCAATGGGTTCCTTCTGAAGCGCTCTCACTAAGTTAAGCCTTAGGGCCAGGTAAAAGGACTTTTTAAGGGTACATATGATTGAATTTCCCAACTTCTATATTTTTCAATCAATTTTGATGAAATTTTGTGTGCATATTTATATTGTAACCACATTATGCTGCGCAAAGTTTCAAAATATTGGAAATTATTTAAATAAATTAATAGTCGCACTTAAAAAGTCCCTTGCGACAAAGTTTTCATCCAATCATTCTAAAATGTTGTAGAGATGCACTTTAAACAAGGATAAATTAGAATTGTATTGGGTTTTTATATCTGGTTATTTGTTTGGCTTACAGAAAAATGTAAATATTTATATTTCATAATTTTTAAAAAATATGGAGTAACAGCCTGTTCTGAAGGATAAAAAACACACTAAAATCCATCTGATATCAAAACCCAACACAATTTCTATTTATAGTACATATTACTACATGCTGTGCAAGCTTCAAGCCATTCTGATAAGAAATGCTCCGCAAGGAGCATTTTGTATAGAGCAAAATGCTGAACAATTGCAAGCTGAGAAAAAGGCAAAAGAAAATAAACTGACCTCAGAATTGCCCTGGACCATATATCTCCCTCTCAGACCTCTTGTTTCTTTCTTCAGATGATATTTTCAATTACATTACAAATGGCAGTAGCCAATCATTAGCAAGTTGCTGTTCACCTACTTCAAAATAGGAGTGAAATGGTACAGTAACAGTGCACAATAACATTATATCGTAAAAGTGGGCGTAAGCGGACATTTAAATACCACGCACATGGAGTTAAAGGATGGCTTCTGTTGGCTTTAAAAATGGCGGAACTGAAAAAATAATGGATGCATATGATAGAGGGAAGATTGTAATATTTTTTAACGCTAAAATAAAAAAATTCAATTTTTTACCAAAGATCGTCAAACCTCAGTCATATGGACCCTTAAGATGCGTTAGCATTGTAATTATACAATAAATAAAAATATATTAAAGAAATAGCTTTCACTCGTGCTATTTTGCTGTAGAGGGACCAGGGCGCCCAGGATTACGGAATTATTAGCACTTTAATGTTAAACAAGGAGTAATCGGCATTAGTGGTAACTCATACAGCTCACGTGGCACTTCGAGCGGCTCTCCCAACCGTTTTCAGCGCGTACAGAAATACTTGTGAACGCTACTTACCTCCCAATCCACTTTTCTCTCGAGTCCAACCTCAGAATGGCGTTCATCGGAAAACGCACATGATCCCTCTTGAGGCACTCGGCGTGCTAAGGGACCTCAAACTGCGCACAGCAACATTATCATTATATTTAAACTTCTATCATTTCTCAATTTGGCAAACGCTATTAAATTTCATCACGCAGTTAACTTTTAAACGTGCTGTTATCTTTGGGATGATATAACCCAACAAGAAATTTATTTTTCTGGTGCTAATTTAAATTTAATAGCTGATACTTTTAATTGTATGTGTTTGTTCATCTTCATATGTACTAATAAAGGCTTGAATTTAAAAAATCTGATGCGTTGCACTCACATGACTTTCTCTACTCTTGTACTAACCATTCTAACAAACTCTTATTCCTATATCTCCATGTTAGTTAAGACAAACATTCATACAAATTATCTTACTGCTTATGTCCTTGTAGGTGCAAGGGAGATATTAGAATACAGAAGGCTTTGTGCGACAGTCAAATCTTTTTGACCTTTGAGATTCCGTTCTCTTTGCACGATTAACATATAAAAAAATGAACAATGTTGTTGCATTTCGCTAAACTTCTAAGTTTTCCGAAACTCACACACATAACAAGGAATATCTCCGAAATGGTTCACCCTACAAGAAAATTTATTGAGACATAAATTGTGTATTTTAGCAAGATCTACATTTTTAGTATAGTATGATTTGGTCTATCTCTAACGGTTTACCAGTTATGCAAAAGTCGTCCAAAGTAAATACGACTACAGGGGCTATAGCCAGAAAATTCAAGACATATATTTTATTTGTCATCAAAATATCTCAAACAAATGACATTTTAATCAAAATCGTTAGAGCCATTTTCAAGAAAATCAAAATTTTCGAGAAATCTTCCATGTAAAGGGTAGTTTAGGGTGGGGCTATTTTCTTCAAAATCTTCGTGTCGCATCCTTGAAAGACATTAAACTTACATACCAAGTTTGGCTTTTAACCGACTTTTCGTTTTTGAGTTATGCTGTCCACAGACTGACAGAGTGACAGACACACACACACACACACACACACACACACACACACACACACACACACACACACACACACGGACCTTTTTCTAAAAATGCTTTTTTTGGACTCACGGGGCCTCAAAACATATATTTCCGGTGAAATCTCGACATCGAATTTTTGGGTGGAATACAATACTTCCCCTACTTACCAGTAGAGAAAGTAAAAATCTGATATGTTGCACTCACATGACTTTCTCTACTCTTGTACTAACAATTCTTACAAACTCTTATTCCTATATATTCTTCTTGTTAGTTGAGATAAAAATTTGCAGAAATTAACTTGTTGCTTAATTTCTTGTAGGTACAAGAGGATTTGGGAATACAGTAAGCTTTGAGTGATAGTCAAATCTTTTAAAGCTTTCAGACTCTTTGCACGGTTAACATATAAATAGAATGAATAACGATTTTCCGTTTGACAGAAGTATAAGTTCTCCAAAACTCACACAAATAACAAGGAGTATTTCCAAAATGGTTCACTCTAAAAATTATTTAGATATTAACTGTGTGTTTTAGCAAGATCCACATTTGTGCGTAGTAAAATTACGCCTATATCTCACGGTTTACCAATTATGCAAAAGTCATCCAGAGTACCTAAATAGGATTACATGGGCTATAGCCAGAAAATTCAAGATATACATTTCATTTTTCATAAAATTGAAATGTTCGAAAGATTTTCCATGTAAAGGGTGGTTTAGGGTGGAGGAATATTTTTAAAACCTTCGTGTCGCATCCGTGAAAGGCATTAAACTTAAATACCAACTTTGGTTTTTAAACTAGTTTTCGTTTTTGAGTTGTGTTGACACACACACACACACACACACACACACACACACACACACACACACACACATACACATACACACACACAACACACCTTTTCCTAAAAGTGTTTTTTTTATACAGGGGGCCTCAAAAATATTTCCGGTGAAATCTCGACATCGAATTTTTGGGTGGAGTATAATCCTTACTATACGTAGTAGAGCAAGTAAAATTACATACTTTGTAGTTTTATAATTAAAATTGTTACGCTGGTGTTCTTTGGGTCATAACGACACGATTACTTTTAAAACTAATTACTACATTTTCCCATTACATGCCACGTTCTACTATGTCCAAATCCATATGTATGTCAATGTACACAACAATATACCGGCGGTTTAATTTTGCAACAATGGAAATATACATATTTTTGAGGACATAAATGTAGGAAAATAGAAATCAGTTGCATCATACTGACTATATAAGAAGATGCAATTTTAGTTATCGTAGTGAATGGTGACATATCATAATAAAGCATCGCTCCACTGAAAGTGAATTAATTAATTTTTAATTTTTTAAATTAACGTCCTCCAACATTGCGTCATATCGGACGGTGAGCGAATGAAACGGGTGAAATGATGCTCAAATGAGCGCGAGGTCCATGGAGCTTTAAGTTATCCGACATTCGTCTTCTCAGGATAAGGGAAAACCTCGGAAAAAACCTTACCCGGATAACTTACCCTAAGCGAGATTCGAACTCGCGACCTCTTGAACGTGAGGCAGACACGCTAACCATCACGCTATCCAGGCGGGCTGAAAGTGAATTGGAAGCATTAGTCAATGTATCTGATAGTTCGGGGAAGATTTGAGAAGAAGAAAGCCACAGCATTCACTCTACATTGGAATCAGAAGATTGTTCTTGAGACAATGAGATTAGAAGTGACAATTTGTCAAATTTGTTCAATCGAAAGATTAAAACACCCATTGGAGTTTAGCACCATGGATGAGCATCCAGTGCGGACATAATTAAACAAACACCTGGTCCAGATATGCTACATCCAGAGGGAATGATATAAAATCTGCTTTTCAAGTAATTATGAACAAAACATTTTGCAATATGGTGTTGAAAATTACTGATATTGAGGCCTGAAGAGTGTACAGTGATCAATGGGAAGATTTAGATGAACTTACATTAGAATCGTACATTGGTGCACAATTACTAGCTGGTGTTTATACATCATATGGTGAATCAACAAGAAGCTTGTGGGATCCAGAATCAGGTAGAGCCATTTTCCTGCTTCAATGTCACTAACGATGTTGTTTCGCATATTTCAAGTGTTACGTTTTCAGGAAGAGGAAATGACAAACTAGCACCTGTAAGGGACTTAGTGGAACAGTGGGTGGATCAAACGTAACTGTTGATGAGCAACCTGTGGGGTTATAGAGGGAGCTATCTCAGAGGTTTCTTTGCCTGCGTTTCGATGAATATCAAAGTTAAGTTACGTAATAATCATTTATCTGAGTTAAAGGTACAAATGACTGAATTTTCCAACTTCTATATTTTTCAATCAACTTTGATGAAATTTTGTGTGCATATTTATATTGTAACCATATTATTCTGTGCAAAGTTTCAACTCTGTATATTGCTTGGTTCAAGAAATATTGTAAATTATTTAAATAAATTAACAGTCGCACTTAAAAAGTCCCTTGCGACAAAGTTTTCATCCAATCATTCTAAAATTTTGTAGAGATGCACTTTAAACAAGGATAAATTAGAATTTTATTGGGTTTTTATATCTGGTTATTTGTTTGGCTTACAGAAAAATGTAAATATTTATATTTCATATTTTTTAAAAAATATGGAGTAACAGCCTGTTCTGAAGGATAAAAAACACACTAAAACCCATCTGATATCAAAACCCAATATAATTTTTATTTATAGTGCATATTACTACATACTGTGCAAGTTTCAAGCCATTCTGATAAGACATGCTCCGCAAGGAGCATTTTGTATAGAGCAAAATGCTGAAAAATTGCAAACTGAGAAAAAGGCAAAAGAAAATAAACTGACCTCAGAATTGCCCTGGACCATATGTCTCCCCCTCAGGCCTCTTGTTTCTTTCTTCAGATGATATTTTCAATTACATTACAAATGGCAGTAGCCAATCATTAGCAAGTTCCTGTTCACCTACTTGAAGCGGCATAATCAAAATAGGAGTGAAATGGCACAGCAACAGTGCACAATAACATTATATCGTAAAAGTGGGTGTATATGGACATTTAAATACCACGCACATGGAGTTAAGGGATGGCTGCTGTTGGCTTTAAAAATGGTGGAACTGAAAGAATAATGGATGCATATGATAGAGGAAAGATTTTAATATTTTTAACGCTAAAAAAAAAAACATTCAATTTTTTACCAAAAATCGTCAAAACTCAGTCTTATGTACCCTTAAGAAAGAAGTAAATGCAATTTAATAACATATAAAATATTTCCTTAACACTAATTCCTTGAATTTTCTTCACCAGGTCATTGTGACCCGAAGGTCTAAGAGTGTATACTATTTTTAAGAAGAACAGAAGGGCTAAAGATACCTATGTAAATTACAGTTTGCACACTGTTATTAAGAACCTTAGGTGAAACCAATAGCAGATATATTCACATATTTGGTTCAATTACCCTCATCAAAGTATGTTCATATGAATTTGAATGGATATGAATTTGAGTACCAAAACACACATATCTTGGGCCCTAGCCATTCTGTCATGTGACAGCCCTCTGAGATTCTCTACTGTTTATTCTTTGACTACAGTCAATTAACCTTATTCAAACCTATCTTTTTAACTTTCATGTTTTGATTCACTTGTTTTCACCAGATTTTCTTACACTTTCCTTTTCTCTAAGGTCGTTACTATTTTAATTTACCCGTTCCATTCTTAAATTTATTTTGACACTCATTTTTTATGTTCATATAAGGTGTGCATCATTTTAGGCGTTCATTATCGAGGTTCACTTAGAGTTAGACTTTTTCTTTCTCTGCTAGGTACTTTCAATAAATGATGGTAGTATTGTAGATTTGCCCAGAAATACACGGTCCCCAAAAATGCAATGTAGAAAACAGTACGTGTTCTGTACTTGTGCGTGTGTGTTTCTGTGTATCTGTATGTTTGCCTTCTAATCGGTTAGCGTAGTGCTAACGTTACAGTTAAGTCACTATTGCACTAACTCAGAGCAACACAATTTAACGGTGGAATCGAATCACAACTGAACTGCACTTGGTATGGGTCACAGTCGCTATCCACTGAACGCTTTGTAAAAGTTTAACTATCCGACTCGGGGCTTAGCAGTCCCTTATATAGGTGCCTCACACAGTGAGAAAGATTCAGAAGTGGAATACTCGAATGTCAGGAAACGAAGGATTTGGAACATAATGGCGATTGTTTCTGTGCGGCCCATTGTCCTGTCACGGGACGGGTCATTAACGCGGTAGGCGCTGGGGTCCGTACCCTACTGTCGGTAATTAGCCGCAGGTGTGGTGACAATATTATACTTCAAATTGTTATAGCAAACATTGATAACCTTGTAACGCCGGCCGCGGCGCGTATCAAAGATGCTCAAGGTCAGGTTGACACGCGCGATTGTTTTATGCACACTTGTTAACAATGAGCGCGGCACGTCAAAGGAGTTTTCGAGATTATACGAGAAGCGTCCCGCGGTCAGGGTATTTATAGAAGTTCCAAAAACTTGAAATTCGAGAAAGGTCCGTGTTATGTCATTCTCGCTATATAAGGAGGCGAGGCAACGACAGTTTTGAGTCCGTTTATAGTGGTAGAGTAGTTTTTCGTTTTAGTGTGTGTGTGCGTGCGTGTCAGCTGCGTATGTCGAAAGGAAGACAGCAAAGCTGTTAATCAGTGTCGAGTGATTGTATGGTTCAAGTCAGCAGGTTGAGAGACAGAAAAAGTGAAGAAAGACAGAAAGTTGTGAGCCAAGGTTACGAGAAGAAAACAGTTGTGAGTTATATTACAATATACTGTAGACTGTGTTAACGTCAATAAAAGGGAACTGTGTTGTACAAAATTTTTAGAAGATAATAAAGTGAAGAAGATATACCTTGCCTGGACTGCTGTTGTTTTTGTCACACTGGTGTCAGAAGTGGGATACGTCGAGTGAAATTGTTATATTTTCAAGACCCAGTATGTCCATTTGTTTGTACAATGATTGATTCTTCTAAACCATAACAGCATCTAGATAGCATCAGTTATATTACCAAATAATGCTACATTTTGTGCCACTACCAAGAATCTGAACTGTACCCAAAATAAACCACATAATGGGAGCCAGAATGATAGACAAGGATAGTAAGAAAGTGAACCGAACGGCAGGTGACGAGCACTGAAGAAGACAGTAATGTCGCCGTCAGCAGTGAAAGGGTTTAAACCATGTCTCTTATCTGAACATACAACATACGTCGTAAAACACTCTTTACACACAAAAGCAATTCCGTGCCAGTTTCAATTAAGCTAATAGTACTAGCATAAATAGTTTAGGATGTTATAGTCATATAGTATTTTCTAAGTCGTGTCAATTTAATACCACTAATTTAGCGAATGACTTTTTCAAGCTTAATTACACATTCACAAATGGATGTTGTAATTACCCCAGGCTAGTTAACGTATTAATGAAAACGCAGCTCTGCGTTTTAATCAAGAGAATTATGTCGCAGTCTACAGCGGGGAAATGTGGTCGGTCGCTTGGATCACGAGAATTCTGCAGCCGCAGTAGCGATGAACTCTGTATCAAAGAATCACATCGACAATAATACAAACTCAACTGTCCTTGCTTCAAAGTTTTTAATTTGTAGTGTCTTAAGGGCTGGCTTTCTTTAATAGTAAGTACATTCACATTCTGACGATTGGTAGCCAAAGGGACAAAGTAGAAAGACTGAATTATTCATGATTTCGAATTAGAAATGCTTTTTTTAAATTTTTAATTAAAATGTACTTAAATTAAATTAAAAGTACAAGAACAACAACATAACACTACCTGTATGTACAGGTATTTAGTCAAAATATAGTACATTCATTTCCAACTACTGGTTCCTTATGTCAAAATACCCAGTTTAGAAATCTCTATCATACGTATAATAAAATAACCCCTAACGCAACAGTTATTTGCGGACCTAGGCTTACTTCTCGACCGCTGCGTCCCCCACCTCTGTCCACTGCAGACGTCATGAGTTGGGTGCAAAACTGGAGGTGGGACGTGGCCTGTACCCAGAGCCCTTCCGGCAGTTATGTGGCATTCGCGACCTGCGGTCACTACTTCTTTATAAAGTAGCTCCTCGGGGACCTAACGAGGCTGAGTGCACCCCGTGCCAGGCCTCCCAGGGAGGGTAAAAACCCTCACGCCGGTGCCGGGGAGCGAACCCGGGTCCCTCGCACCAGCGGCAGGTGCGCTACCACTACGCTACGGAGGTGGGCCATACGTATAATATTCAGTCTAAAGGTTGGGAACACTGTTTCATTAACTGAGCGAGATGGCTCAGGCGGTAACGTCTGTAGCCCGTATTCGGGAGGTCTTGGGTTCGATCCCCGTGGCCGCGTACTCTGACATGAGTTTTTCCGTGGTTTTCCCATACCACTTAGGCAAATGCTGGGGTGCATTCATCTCCTCTCCACGGATTTCTTTCCCTTCCTTACTCATTTCCCTCCATAGTCATCTTTCACGTTTGGTTGGTAGAACGGTTCGTTCCGGCGAATGCGGACAGATGGCATAGTTGTTTGCGCATTGGAACTCTTCCCTGGCCCTCCTGGAAGTTGCTACCCGGACCACAAGAGTCGCTTCGTCACCCTCTCCCTGGGTAGAGGAAATGCTTCAGTTGTGCGCCAGGTGTCAATATCTAGAACTGTTAGGGACTTCTGTGCGTCTCTGGGCTTTGTTGGCTCCGCTCTCCCACAAGTCGCCGGTCTCACTTCGCCTCATCCCTTCCCCCTGGGGGCTGATAGCCCGCAATAGGTCCATGTCGGGGTCGCAGTTGTTCAAGGTGTTCCCCTCCGTTACACACACGCACAACTGTTTTGTGATGTCTTTCTCTTTTATTCCAGCACAAACGTGTCATCCAGAATAGGTCTAAGTTAGCGTATAAGGCATTCGGTTGACAGTTCCTATGTTGAAAAGTCTCGATATACTCGTACTTATTCCAAAAACCTATATGCAATGGTATACTTAGTGATGCATAACTTATTTTAAGGGTCCTAAATGAAATTATACCTTTTAAATCTCACTCTCCATTACTTGGAAAAGCGAAGTAAATCTGGAAGCCTGAAAGCCTACCTTAATAAACTTTATAATGTTCAGTATTGTTTTATTTCCATATAAAGGATATGTGTTACAGCATTTCTTTAATGTCTCACCGAATAGCACTCAGGGCATATTACGTTCGTCGAAATATTAATTCAGTTATGAAGGATAAACATGCATTATAATAAATACTACAGGGATATTTAAAACAAAATTAACAACAAATTACAAAATGAAATGTCTAAATTAAGTCTCCAGAAAAGTAACGTACGTTTATAAAATTACGGTCAATTTTTGTGTATTTAGCTCAAAGTCACTGACAAAGGACGAACGATAGAGAGAGATAAGGAATCATACGAGTTTCTAAGCATTACAGACAAGACAAGTGAAACCGCTGAACTGTTGCTGGACTTTACGCAGCCACGTCACAGGCTACAAACCACCCCCATCCCTCGCACGATCCGGTGAATGCTATCTGCAAAGCACTTGCCAGACCCTGTTTACTTGCCCACCAGTGACCTATGTCCCCTGTTATTTACATTCTTTGTATTGAATAGTGCTATCTGCAAACTTCAAAAGAAGCACTTGCCAGACCCTGTTTACTTGCCCATCAGTGACCCATGTCCCCTTTTATTTACATTCTTTGTATTGAATAGTGCTATCTGCAAACTTCAAAAGAAGCACTTTCCAGACCCTGTTTACTTGCCCACCAGTGACTCGTGTCCCCTGTTATTTACATTCTTTGTATTGAATAGTACTATCTGCAAACTTCAAAAGACAGCACTTGCCAGACCCTGTTTACTTGCCCATCAGTGACCCATGTCCCCTGTTATTTACATTCTTTGTATTGAATAGTGCTATCTCCAAACTTCAAAAGACAGCACTGGCCAGACCCTGTTTACTTGCCCACCAGTGGCTCGTGTCCCCTGTTATTTACATTCGTTGTATTGAATAGTGCTGTGAGTGTGGATAACTTGAAGGCACTTGCCTGGTGAGACATCAATATTACGTCAGCATTCTTGAATAGGGCGCCTTTTAAACGTGCAATCTCTGTTAGAGACGCGACTCTAATTGGAACCAAACCCTTCTGCAATCCAGCCAAATGTTTTGTCACAAAATCATGCGGACCCAGGATCAATGTTATAGCTGCTCTCTTGTGCTATTGGTGGAAAAGGTTATTACCCTCTCGTAGATCACCGTGGGACTTCTTTCTCAGATTTGGGTACCCGAGCTCTGAGCATATCGATTCCTCGATGTGAATTCTCCAAGTAACCGCGGCGCTGTACGTCGTCATGTATAATAATGTTCCGTATTTCAAGCAATTCCTCGTGAAAGTGAAATGAAGGATGCAGCTAATTACAATGGAGACTGATGAAATGAAAGGGATGAACTGATGACTAAACTGAAGAAATTACAGGGCTTATTTTTCCCCTGTTTTTTACTGTTCTCCACTTTTCGTAACAAGTTCACCCGCGCAAAATGTTCTCTTTTCTCAGATATTTATTTACAAAGTATTAGTATTATGTATATGAATGAATAATTCATTTATACTCATAAACAATACACTTTAATCTATAAATAATAAAACTTAAATGACTAGAAAGCAAAACAAAACAATGAACAAATATATCCAATATATTCCTACTTCTTGGAGTTGCTTATATCTATAACTTCCCCTTATATTTAACATTTTGTTTTACATATAATGGTGAAGTTTATTACGACCACTAATTACTTGTACCCCTCATTATCCTTTTCCATTTTCCCTGTTTCCTTATAGTTCTTTTAACCATTTCATTGTTCCAAAATAGTTTCCTACTTTCTCAATGTATTCATCTGATTTTGAATGAAAAATTTGGGTACTTGATTCTCTCTTCCTTTACCCGTACGATTATAATCCGAAAGTTTAATGTATAAAATAACGGAGTAATATCACGACATATGACGAAATTGGGATTGTCTGTGCAAATGCACTGCGAATCAAGGTGAAATCAACGTGAGAATCATTTTGATTCTGTTTTCTATTTCCTTGGTTTGTAGGATGAATACCAAAAAATTTAGTGCTCCGTGACTAAACAGCCCAAGGGGCTAAACATGGCTAAAGCAGCACAAAGGTCAATTCTATAAATATAATTCACAAAGTGAAAATGGGAATATTTTTGCAAATGACAGTGGGTTTCGAAGAATCGTGATCATCTGAAATTTATCCTTTCAGCATAAAAGAATAGAGCCTAAAAATCTCGTAAGCAAGAAACGTGTACAAACTGGAACTTCAGCTTGAATATTTGGCAATTCTAGGCAAGCATCAGCGCCGTTCTCATCAGGCTGACGACACATAAAGCGTTTTTTCTATGCCCGCATGTCACTCAGAGCTTGGGTCGCTGTGGACTATTTTGCCCTTATGAAATTCTCCCTTCAACATATCCAGTTTTCAATTATATTCATTTCAGGGAGGGTGTCAGCTTTCTTCTGGTGCAGTAATAACCTGGACCGCTCACTTTCATTGGCAGCAAAATGAAACTATAAAGCAATATATCCTTGCTCATATGACAGTGAGGTTTAAGCGTTTCAGGTAACGACGTTAACATAACGAGTGTTGTGTTGAACGAGGTTGAATTCACCTGATAGTCTCGCTGCTAAATGCGTGAATGGAATGTCTGTGAATGAGGTTGCAAATAAAGCGATGCTCTACTAACGCTCGATTCCGTCTTATAAGGGAAAACTCTGAAAGAAATGGAAATTTCTGACCTAAGCATCATTTGTCGGATGAGATTCAACTCCACGGCCCTCAGACAATAGCCGAACGCTCTAAAATTTTCCTTTGATCTTCCAAAATTAAAATAAGCTTGTGCACAAACTATGCTGGTTTCTACGTAAAGAAGGAAGAAAGGTAATCAAAATAACGCACAATTATTGTAAGTTTCGTACGACACGCAAACCCAGAGTTCAAAGAGAGCCTTGGATAAGCTTTAGAACTTCAGTATACATACGGCATCTGCGCATCACGTTCAACTTCTTGGTTTCTTGAGCGATGAATTACTTTTGACATAAACTTACTTCAGTCTCCATACACACGCCTGTGATTGGAGATTGCTCTATAAGTAACAAGTGGAGTCAAGGAGGTCTGTTATACAACAGTAGAATTAATTGGAGACTCTACAAGAGGTTGACAATAACAGTGTATGGAGTGGGAAACCTTTTGCTGACTAACTCATATAGTGTACTCGGTTGAGCGATTTGGTGAAAGAAAATGTTGAGCTTTAACCAACCGCACGCGGATATCTCAGTGAAACTACCAAATCCCCTTACCAACGTGGTTACGGACTATCGATGGAAGTCTCACGTCGTCGGCATATACCAGACATTGTTTAAGTCTGGACACAATGGTTTCTCGTAGGTCAAGTGGTCATGGCGGCCCTTCGCCCGAGTGTTGATGGTGAGAATTGGCGGGCGGTGGCCTAGGCTCTGCCCACGGCAGGAGCTGGCCGGAGGCGGTTACCTGCTGTAATGACCCGTTCTCCGGTAGGACAATGGGTCATACGGAAACAACTGTTATTGTCTACTGTCCCTCCGTCTAGATAAGTGGAAGATCCGTGGTTCAAACCCGGCTATGGCATTTAATTTTTCAGTCCTGATTCCACCTCTTAAACATTGCCCACACACGGCTTGTGTGTTTAAAAAACACCAATAGTAAGTTTGTTGGCATAAATAAGTAATAATTTACATTCTTAAATTTCCCATATTTATACCAAAATCGGAAAAACCAAATATAGAAAAAGATATTAATTTTCTGCAAAATTTCAGTACTGGGTCATGTTAAGTTTATTTGGTAGCCAGGATCACTTTAGGAAACACTTCTACTTTCCAGGCATGTTAAACCATTCCACGTCGCACAGCTCAGAGCAAATGGTAGCTTTCTGTCAACAGAGTTGATGCTAGTTTAAAGAGGAATTTCTAAACTACACAAAACAGTTCACATGACATGTTATATAGTTCTCTGTGTGGTGTGATAGATAGTGTCAATTGAAAAAAGATTGGATTTATGGACTTGTGTTATCGCAGGTGTTCACCATTCGGTACACTCTCTCGCAAAATGAAATCTACTGAATGTATTGTGGTATAACGCACGGTGCAAAGCCTTTCTAAATGGTACATGCGAGTATATATTCCATTTGATGCTAGAATGGCTGCTGATGAGTTCTTACCTATTCGGTGGTATTTATTAGTTAAATAGTGGGGTCATTAGCTAATTCCTTGTAGCCCACGACTTTTCTGTTAAATTCGGCTAGCAGCTTTGGCTCTATCTATATTGTGACGCTCGGCGCGGCGCACAACAGAGGACGGTCGGGCTAAGCTACTTCACACCACATACCAGGCGGACGAGTAAACCAAAGCGGTGAAGGTCAGGCTGGCTCGCGCGACTGTTTGTATCTACGTGACTAACAGCAACAAGCGCGGCGCTTAACAAAGGAATGCTGGAACCTTCGAGAGGCATACGGCGGCCGGCGTGTTTGTAGAAGTTCCAGAAAGGACCGTGTGACGTTAACCCAGCTATATAAGTAGACCCTTTACAACTTCTCGCATGAGGGCGACTTTTTCCGCAAAAGTTAGTCTTGTACTGGACACGTGGTTTGCTAAGAGACATAGTGTCACTGATTTGCAAGAAACTGAACAGTAGGAAGCTCAAGCGACAGTTAAAGATGCACGTGTTTTAAACAAGGGGATGTGAGAGCAGCAAAGCCGGCAGCTAGGAAAGCTATTCCACCCCTCAAACAGCATTCAGACAAAAGAAACAACCCTTGAGCGATGATCTCTTTTGCAGAAACACGTGGACGAAGTTATATTAAATTTCCGCATTTAGATTAATTTTCGGCTGATATTTCTGAACAAAAACTTCAAATTAAGGAAAATAAAATTCGAATTCCATGTTAGTTTTTTACATCGCTTTAATACAAAATTCAAGCGGCCAAGAAAAATCTTCGGATTAAGTCGTATTATAAACGTTGGAATTATCCGCGTTGCACTATACATTTTCTCCATTGTTGTTCCCGGTGGCGTGAATATGGAGTCCCAGTTAACATCATGAGGCTGAGTGCATCCGGACCAGACCTGCCAGAGCGAGGAAATCCCCACGCCGGTACCGGGGATCGAACCCGGGCCCTCAGCGCCAGAGGAAAGCGTGCTACCACTGGGCTACCGAGACGGTCTCTTCTTAGGAGCTTTGTGAGTGAGTGGTGTTTAAGGGTCCGTCGAGAGTTAGGTCATTTGGGCCCAAAGTCAAAAGATAAAAACAGGGAAATTCACCACACGTTAGAACCCACCGCTGAAACGCTATAAAGGGGAAGTTAAAACAGTTAAAACGTAAAACTCGTCATAAAAAAGTAAGCCGTTGAAACGCTAAAAATAAAAAGGTAAAACATCCTAAAAGTCCAAGCAAGTTACAAAATAAAATGCCAGTTAAACTTGCTTCCCAGAACCAATTTGGACAACAAACCGTAGCACTGCATTGACAGCTGCTGAGTCGTTACCCAAAATGTACGGCAGAGTAAAACCCAGGCCATGGGACTGACGCTCACGAGCGTATCGCGAGGAAAAGAATATTATTGTATGGAGAAACATAAAGGGATTGTTAAGAAGCGAATTGGCAGTGTTAATGTACCTCATACTCGCACATCCTAAACGAAAAGCTCTCATGTCCAAGAAAGCGTCTCTCAGAGATTACCTACAATACCAGACCAGCGGAGCAGATAAACCTTTTGCTTCATAACTCGCTCACAAGAATCCAACACCAACATTGCCACATCTCCGGTATAGCGGAAGAAAACCACTAACGGTTAATCGTGCACGAGCCCTAACATTACAACAATGGAAGCCAATGAATACACGTGGCAAATAGCAGGCTGAACACAGTTGAAATATAAACTACGAGTGTTTCAACACAACACTAAGGAGAAACAGTTGAAATACCAAAAAAGCAAATTATCTTCACGGACAAAATTAATGTGTAGAGCACTTCAGATTTACTTCGCATGTTGGAGTTTTATTTGGCTCATTGAACTAATCAAGTTGACCTGTAGGCTGATATGTTTGTGCATATTAGCCATTGTTCTCGGCGGCAGGTAGAGAAGGGAAATATGCTGCAAGGGCTGCACCAGTGTGTTGTGTTGTGTTGTGTTCCAATCGATCGGGTAACTAAACGCTGTATTGTATTGTCATACTAATTTGATTGGTTCGCTCGCTCGCTCGCTCGCTCGCTGTATACAATGTCGGATCTGCTTCTCACATGTAAATCAGCAAGGATTGGTTACAGTAACACAAATATTTGTGTTGTTTCACGCCAATACAAACAACGTGATCAAATATTTAAAGTTTAAGTTGCCCGACGTGTCAGATAATATGTTAGTAATATAAAGCTTACGGTAAAAAGCTAATTTTCTCTATAGGAGAACAAATTGTCAGGTTACACATTTCTAGCTCAAAGTAACCTTGTTTGGCGGACCCTCGACAGTGCAAGTTGCCTGTTAGCCTTTATTCGCGGGTTTCTCTTTCTCCTGGGGGGGGGGGGGGCATTTTATTTTTCTTAGTACATAGAGAGGGACCTGCCAGTTTGTTATACCTTAATTGTCCTGAAAAATAGAACATTGTGCAGTACTTATAACTTTAGAATCGTTTAAAATTATAATAGGAATCATCATATTTGGCTAATTCTCGAAATTTAGGAAATTGCTGAAATTGCCCTGAAAAGATAAAAAAACTATTTTTGCAATGTTTCAAAACATTGAGTTGAATTTAGAACCTGAGGAAATGTAAACCAGTCACGACTTTTGACAAATTCCGAAGTGCATACTTATTTTAGAAAATTCTTTCGTATGAAGAATAATTATTCAAACTAAGGAATGCCTATTTAGGTATAAATAATTTTTAGTTCTCAATAAATTAGCTCTAAATGGTGGACTGAAACATCGATGTCTTCTTTTTTTTTACTTTCTCTGCTACGTATAGTAAGGCAGAGAAAGGGTTGTATTCCACCCAAAGATTCCATGTCAGGATTTCACCGGAAATATATATTTTCAGGCCCCCTTGATCCAAAAAAAATAATTTTTAGAAAAAAGGTCCGTGTGTGTATGTGTGTGTCTGCCAGTCTGTGAACAGCATAACTCAAAAACGAAAAGTTGGTTAAAAACCAAAGTTGATATTTAAGTTTAATGTCTTTCAAGGATGCGATACGAAGATTTTGAAGAAAATTCCTACACCCTAAACTACCCTTAACATGGACAATTTTTCGAAAGTTTTGATTTTCTTGCAAACGGCTCAAACGCTTTTGATTAAAATGTCATATGTTTGAGATATTTTACGACTAATGAAATGTATATCTTGAATTATCTGGCTACAGCCCATGTAGTCGTGTTTACTCTGGATGACTTTTGCATGACTGAAATAGAAATATAGACCAAATAGACCAAATAGACCAAATCTTACCATGCAATAAATGTAGATCTTGCTAAAACACAGCTTATGTCCAAATAACTTTTAGTAGAATGAACCATTTCGGAGATATTCCTTGTTATTTCTGTGAGATAATAAGATAATTTCTGCAAAATGTTTATCTAAGCTAACATGAAGAGGATATAGGAATAAGAGTTTTTAAGAATGGTTAGTACAAGTGTAGAGAAAGTCACGTGAGTGCAACATATCAGATTTCTTTAAATTTGGTTTAGTTCCTTTTACAACTGCGCTTCGCCCTATGGGTATGTAGTAGGATATTTAATCACATACACATGCTTATGAAATTAGTACTAATCGAATGTGTTAAATATTTCATGTATAAAGTGGATTGTACGTGATGATGAAAGTATTTTTCATAACACTATGTTGGGGTTCTTGAAATGCATCGGTCTGTTCCTCGCTTGCAGCTTGCAGTGAAGTAAGAGATGTATGGGTGTTTGGTGGCCATCTGAGCATGCGCACTTCGGTGAGGTTACTTTTCCAATTCTCTATAGACATCATTGGAATTTTCCAAGGTTTTTAAGTAATTGTGTGAGTATGAATGTAGGGTTTAGGACTGTGTCTTGTCTGGTATGGGCGTTCGCAAAAATGAGTGTGTGGTGGATTTTATGTGCAGAAGTATACATTGCGTTCTAGACATTTGTATAGTATTGATAAAGTCTTTGCAAAATGAACGAGGTATCCCGTCATATTCTCTGAGATCACGAAAGAATACGAGATACCACCGAAAGCTTTGTCAACTTATCCAAACAAGGAGAAAATTTTAAACAGTGCCTCTAGTGAAAATGGAAAATCCCGATGCATATATGGACCTGCATTGCTAAACTGTCTGTTTTAGACGTAACATTTGTAATTAGAATTTTTGGATAATTCGAACTTTCTTCTTGTCGTTTCAACTTCGAATTGTCCAAGTTCCATTGTACCTACATCCCATCAAATCCTTGTTGTGCCTGACAAGGAGATCAAGGCTCACTTATGGAACCTAGGAATCTACCCGGAGAGCGTGTTATGCCAAAGCAGCACTCACATGACTTTCTCTACTCTTGTACTAACCATTCTTACAAACTCTTATTCCAATATCTTCTTCGTGTTGCTTGAGATAAACATTTGCAGAAATTATCTTATTGTATATTTCCTTGCAGGTACAAGGAGAATATGGGATACAGTAGACTTTGAGCGATAGTCAAATCTTTTAAAGCTTTCAAATTCCGTTCTCTTTGCACGGTTAACATATAAAAAATGAATAACGATGTTCCATTAGACGAAAGTTCAAGTTTTCCAATACTCACACAAATAACAAGGAATATCTCCGAAATGGTTCACTATTCAAAAAAATTATTCAAACATAAACAATGTGTTTTAGCAAGATCTACATTTTTTGTGTAGTAATATTTGGTCCATCTCTTACGGTTTACGAGTTATTCCAAAGTCATCCAGAGTAAACAGGACTACATGGGCTATCGCCAGAAAATACAAAATATACATTTCGTTTGCCACAAAAATATCTAAAAAATATGGCATTTTAATCAAAATTGTTAGTCATTTTCGAGAAAAGCAAAATTTTCGGAACATTTTCCATGTAAAAGGTAATTTAAGTTAGAGGAATTTTCTTCAAAATCTTCGTCTCGCATCCTTAAAAGATATTAAACTTTTCGTTGAGTTATGCTATCAGTAGACTGATACACACACACGCACAAACACACATACACACACACACACACACACACACACACACACACACATACTGACGGACGGACGGACGTTTTTCTAAAAATTCTTCCTTTTTGGATTTAGGAAGCTTTAAAACATATTTTCGGTGAAACCTTGATATCGAATTTTTGGGTGGGATACAATACTTCCTCTACTTACTATGCGTAGTAGAGAAAGTAAAAAGGTCTTTAGATTCTAAGATTAAACAAAAGCGATTAAACATCCTTGTGTTGTTTTTATGTTCAAATTCTTCCAGTATTATTGTCCTTTCGCAAGGCGTTTCCCTAAATATAAGGTAACTGATGGTAAACTTGGCCATGTTGACATTCTCGCACTCTCGCGCGCTAGGGCGGCTTTCCTCCGGGTTCTCCGGTTTTCCCCGCCAGGTGCTCCATCTTCATTCCATGTATCATCAGTGTCACCGCCTGCGGTGCCGTATATAGTACAAGCGGGCGTTAAACACTACAAAAAAGCATTCTGGTACCAGATAACATACGCAGAAAGTAGCTAAACAAATGAACCCAGTTTGAAACTGTGCTAGATACGTTTCTGTTCATGCCCTTCTCCTAGTTCCAGCCAATTGGTTTGTGATCGACCTAACTGGTTCATATTCCAATTGTAGCTCATGTTTATCGGTTTCCATCTTTTGAAATGTCCGGGCGTCTTCCATATGCACTTATCACGTTATTTTTGCTTGATTACACTTTGTTCCCGCTCGAATGACTGGTGTTGTTCAAACCTCCGCACCTCTCCTTACTCTCAGTTTTCCAACCTTTCGTCTACATTTCTCTGGAAAGTCACTACTCATCAGTAACGGCAACCTGCTGCTCTGGCTCTGAGTTCTACTTTTATGCTCAATGCATACTTTCCTTATCACACATAATGTTTGCTGCATATAAAATGTAGTATTAATTCTCTTTTAATAACTTCCTTATCTTTATTGCGACTCCTTAGCGTGTCTTATATCTTCCATTTCTTGTATATTAACTCTTTTATTTCACTTTTATTCTCTTCAGCTTGTTCCTGGCGTTATTATGTTTAACTGGGTGAATATTACAGCCTCGCCAGAGATGGAAATGCCTAGCTATGGATAGCAAAATTGAAAATCGAAGTTGTAGATTCCGATGTAATTTTTTGTATATTTTCCCTATGATATTTTTCAGTAAACTTGCAGTTTAGCTAACACAATACTGGATAGCCAGCTTGTAGGTAAATGAAACGTTTCCCGAAGTCTACACCATTATGAATTAATTGTGATTCTTCTAAAGAAAACGCTGTTCCAACCCCTTTATAATACATAAATCATTTAAGAGGACGCCAAATGGCTAAAATTGTCACAAAACGACATTGTATTCACTTTTCTTGTGAAAAATTATAAACTACAATTTTGTTTTTGAATTAATAAATATATTTTAAAGTTTTCTGTTTTAAAAATTGTCCCTTTTTGCAGTGGATTGTGCATCACTTAAGGGTACACCGAAGTGAAAAAATGTGATTTTCTAAAGTACTGAAGTTAGAAACTTAATTTTTTTCACAAGCATTACTAGCAACCGAAGAAATGTGTGTACCAAATTGTATTCTAATATGTAGGCACATTCTTTATATACTAATTAATTTATATCTCCTCCTACAGATGTTGAAAAACAGAGTTGATTTTTTTTTTAAATTGTATCTCTTAGTATCTTTATAACAATCTAAAGTATGGAAATTTTGATATAGTGAATAGTTTTTCTTAAATTTTTTAATACCGCAAAGTGTAAAAATTTCATAAATAATAGCGCATTATTATATTAACTTTTTTAAATAAGTGTAATTCCAATACTACATTTTATTGCCGATATTCTGATCTATATTTGAAAAAAAAATTGGATCTCGAGCAAGACTCTTGTGGGGGAAGATGGATTTTGAATATGAGTAGGTAACAAAAGAAATCGTTTCTGAGAAAAATGAGTTTAATGTTGAAATGGAAGCCAGGGGCACGCTACTTTTAAAATGGCGCCCAAAATATGTTTCCACTCCTCCCTACGGGATTAAAACTTCGCAGATATATTCTTTTACGTAAGTTGCATTTTTGGCAATAGAAATCCAAAAATCGATTTTTCTGAACAAACGGGCGTTTTTTCCCCTAGAAGCAATAGATCCGAGCTCCTACACAGCTTCGGTGGAGAGCCTATTTTAGGGAAAGTTTCGCTCTCTAGGTGGCACTACTGTTTGCTCGAGTCATGCACTTTCCTTTGTTGCAAATAAACACGAGATAATTTTCTGCATTTTTGCTCTGAACAGCTGAGTGACGCTTTATGATCAGGAAGGCCGTTTTGCTGTTGTATGCATACTAATAGTTTATGGGTATACTGTACCAAACTTCCTTTCAAATTGTTATTTTCACTATGCTTAATAATATCAGGGCGAGAAGTGTGCGTCCTGCTGTCCATATGAAGGTACCTAATATGCAAGATTACATCAAACATATACAGAATACACATTATAATGAAACTACAAAAGGGTAAAATTATACATTTTGGTATAATCAAAACTGAACTCTTCCATAAATTCTCTCCCTCATTTCATCCCTTCAATTAGGTAATTTCCATGGAACTTTCTAAAACAAGGATCAGCACATAATGGAATATTACAACTCTTGCACAAGTACACGTGCCTTGGTGGACAAAAGTGACACAATCTGTGTGACCAAATTGGTATAAATTACTTTGCTTGTAGAACTAGGACCTGCAGCCACGATCCCGTCATAAAGGCGGTACTAGGATGCGTTCTTATTTTTCCTGATTTTGCTGAAGTTTCCGCTACAGGCCAGCACACACTACTGGTCAGAAAGTCTCAAGTATAAGACTTTCACAGAGTTAAACTAACAAGTAGTTATTACTAAGTTTCCAGCCAATTCCTATAACTACAGTAGAACCCCGCTAATCCGAATCTGGTTTAAACATTTTATGATTATCCGAAAAACGAAAAAAATGTATATAAATTTACTTAAAGGATTAGCAGCTGCAGGTAACGTAGGTAGCAATGTGACAACGTTGCGAGTACCACGCACAACATCACAATGTATTCTTCTGACCTGTGAACCTTACAATAAGTAAAGAAAATAGCCATAAGGGACGTCATCTTCTGCCAGCTGAGGCTTAGGACAGTTTGAATACACAGTTACTACAAAAGTGTGGCCAAGTCTCGTATTTGAAGAAAGATTGAGTTGGCATTATGCTACTTAGAGCAAGATGCTACTGCAGGGGAAGACAACTTCGGGCCGTGTGACGTATTTAAACGAAGAGCAAGCTTGTACGTTCGTGTGACGTCAGGCGAGAGCGGTGTATTGCTATGCTGCATAGATCAGCGGCGCTACTTGCACGAAACTGAATGAATATGAAAAATGTTATTTGGGCATGTTTACAACATGCCCAGGCTGTTTAGAGAGAACCCTCTTCAGCCCAGTCTGCGGGTTTTTACTTGTTGTTTGAGGAATCTTAACGGCGTTAGTGCGAATTTGGTTTTTACTTTGTGTTTTTGTTGACGTCGTGTAGTGTTGTGTGTAGTAGTTTTGTGTTTGTGTTCAGTTCCCCGTGTTTCACACCAGTTTGAGACCAAGCTTCAAGATGTAGAAACATTTATAATGAGTCACTATTCCGTAATTGAAACAGTCAGCATCAAAATTGCGATGTCGCGCACGCCTTTCCTCTTCCACGCTGTGACGTCACACGTGTAACTGGCCGTCGTTGCGGGCATGTCAGCTGAGAGAGCTGACGTCACAGCAACGATACCTGTCTTCCCCTGCGCTACTGCCACACCAAACGACGTGAAGTTCATGCAACACAACAGAAGTAACATCGCATCTTCAAGCACGTTTACTTCTTTACGGCTGAAGAACACTGGGCAGAAACTTACTACTTCATAAACATGTGATAGTTACCTAAGTAAATTTGAAGATTCTGTTTAACAGTGACTAGATATATTATGTACAGGCACATTGCCTAAACCAGCGATGTCCAACCTTTGCGAAAGAGGGGAGTGTGGGTTTACCTCCTTCCAACATATGCGGATTTTGCCTCTCCTTAACCCCTACCGTGCCTTGTGTTGCAGTGGCGGGTTGGTGATATGTACGTTGCATTTGATTTACGAAAGCACCTTCAAATCTTATACGATAAACATTTGTTCATTTGTGATTTCTTTGGTACTGCTTACGTTTAACAAGTCTATCAATTTTTGCATAGCCTTAGAAGATACACCAAGTGATCGTCGCGTAACATATTGCGATACAGACTTTTAGTACAGTTCAATTTGGAGAAACTGTTCACAAATATATGTAGAGTTATACTCACTCTTATACACACTATTCTTGCAAATGCTTATTTCTCTATCTACTTCATTTTAATCAACGTAAACGTTTTCAGACATTACCTTATTGCGAATTTCCTTGTAGGTACAAGGGGAGTAGAAAACAAAGAGTATCTCGTAAATAGTTCACTCAAAAGAAAAACAATCATTTGTCATAAATTGTTTGTTTTAAAGATATCCACATTTTGTATTTAGTAAGCTTTTATCTGTCTCTTACTGTTTACCATTTACACAAAAATCATCCAGAATGAAGAGGTGTTATGAAGATATTCCCAGAAAACTCAAGGTATGACTTAGAAACTGCCATGGAATCGCCTGTTTATGTCCGCCACTGGATACTGACTCTGTGCCTCCGACTGAGGAGTGGAATGAGCCACTGCAACTCACTGCGTAAGGTTCTCCAAAGGGAGAAGGTTGGACACCCCTGTCCTACAGCGTAGCCAGTTCTATAATAAATATGCTTTCTCTACATAAAAAGAAGCTTTTTATTTTGTTAAATTATGGATTTTGTGTTCGGATTATCTGGAATTTAGGATCTGCGGGGCTCGGGCTGTATAACGACACTCCCTAATTTCTTCTACGAGTATTCCTCTTAACTGCAATATCACATCGAGAAAGATGACAGACAATTTATTTCATTCCGCTTGAGTGCTTCTTTCTGGCACTTTGAGAATGCAGTTTTCAACGGTGTGAGCCACGTCGGCTGCAGTGGCGTGCGGCTCGAGTGAGCCACGTCGGCTGCAGTGGCGTGCGGCTCGAGTCCGGAGTGCCTGCCTAATATACATACATAGTAGCAACACTTCACTTTGTATCGGTGTGGGCCACGTCGGCTGCAGTGGCGTGCGGCTCGAGTCCGGAGTGCCTGCCTAATATACATACATGAGTAGCAACACTTCACTTTGTATCGGTGTGGGCCACGTCGGCTGCAGTGGCGTGCGACTCGAGTCCGGAGTGCCTGCCTAATATACATACATGAGTAGCAACACTTCACTTTGTATCGGTGTGGGCCACGTCGGCTGCAGTGGCGTGCGGCTCGAGTCCGGAGTGCCTGCCTAATATACCTACATAAGTAGCAACACTTAATTCAGCACTTTGTATCGGTGTGGGCCACGTCGGCTGCAGTGGTGTGCGACTCGAGTCCGGAGTGCCTGCCTAATATACCTACATGAGTAGCAACACTTCACTTTGTATCGGTGTGGGCCACGTCGGCTGCAGCGGCGTGCGGCTCGAGTCCGGAGTGCCTGACTAATATACCTACATGAGTAGCAACACTTCACTTTGTATCGGTGTGGGCCACGTCGGCTGCAGTGGCGTGCGGCTCGAGTCCGGAGTGCCTGCCTAATATACCTACATGAGTAGCAACACTTCACTTTGTATCGGTGTGGGCCACGTCGGCTGCAGTGGCGTGCGGCTCGAGTCCGGAGTGCCTGCCTAATATACATACATGAGTAGCAACACTTCACTTTGTATCGGTGTGGGCCACGTCGGCTGCAGTGGCGTGCGGCTCGAGTCCGGAGTGCCTGCCTAATATACATACATGAGTAGCAACACTTCACTTTGTATCGGTGTGGGCCACGTCGGCTGCAGTGGCGTGCGGCTCGAGTCCGGAGTGCCTGCCTAATATACCTACATAAGTAGCAACACTTAATTCAGCACTTTGTATCGGTGTGGGCCACGTCGGCTGCAGTGGCGTGCGGCTCGAGTCCGGAGTGCCTGCCTAATATACATACATGAGTAGCAACACTTAATTCAGCACTTTGTATCGGTGTGGGCCACGTCGGCTGCAGTGGCGTGCAGCTCGAGTCCGGAGTGCCTACCTAATATACCTACATAAGTAGCAACACTTAATTCAGCACTTTGTATCGGTGTGGGCCACGTCGGCTGCAGTGGCGTGCGGCTCGCGTCCGGAGTGCCTGCCTAATATACCTACATAAGTAGCAACACTTAATTCAGCACTTTGTATCGGTGTGGGCCACGTCGGCTGCAGTGGCGTGCGGCTCATGTCCGGAGTGCCTGCATAATATACATACATAAGTAGCAACACTTAATTCAGCACTTTGTATTGGTGTGGGCCACGTCGGCTGCAGTGGTGTGCGGCTCATGTCCGGAGTGCCTGCATAATATACATACATAAGTAGCAACACTTAATTCAGCACTTTGTATTGGTGTGGGCCACGTCGGCTGCAGTGGCGTGCGGCTCATGTCCGGAGTGCCTGCATAATATACATACATAAGTAGCAACACTTAATTCAGCACTTTGTATTGGTGTGGGCCACGTCGACTGCAGTGGCGTGCAGCTCATGTCCGGAGTGCCTGCATAATATACATACATAAGTAGCAACACTTAATTCAGCACTTTGTATTGGTGTGGGCCACGTCGGCTGCAGTGGCGTGCGGCTCATGTCCAGAGTGCCTGCCTAATATACATACATAAGTAGCAACACTTAATTCAGCACTTTGTATTGGTGTGGGCCACGTCGGCTGCAGTGGCGTGCGGCTCGAGTCCGGAGTGCCTGCCTAATATACATACATAAGTAGCAACACTTAATTCAGCACTTTGTATCGGTGTGGGCCACGTCGGCCGCAGTGGTGTACGGCTCGAGTCCTGAGTGCCTGCCTAATATACATACATGAGTAGCAACACTTAATTCAGCACTTTGTATCGGTGTGGGCCACGTCGGCTGCAGCGGTGTGCGGCTCGAGTCCGGAGTGCCTGCCTAATATACATACATGAGTAGCAACACTTTTAATTCATCACTTAGAAACTAATTCAGATACTTAAACATTTTTTTTTTCCTTTCAAAGGCATAACTTATTGGTAAATCTAATTAGAAGTATTACGAAAAATTGATTTTGAAGGTTTTTAACCTCTATCTGCGCCTTAACATAACAGTGATTACCAATTTAAAAACTGGCCGCAATTACCTAAATATAAAGTAAAATTTCAAGCGCGAAGGTATCCTAGACTGTTACTACTAAAATATTGTGACAAATGACATCAAATCCCAGTTACTTTTTCTGCCACTTTATTACTTTCTGTACTTCTTATAGTAAGTAGTGGAAGTATTGTATTCCACCCAAAAATTCGATGTCAAGATTTCATCGGAAATTTGTTTTGAGGCCCCCTGAATCCAAAATAAAGGCGTTTTTAGAAAATGGCCCATGTCTGTGTGTCTGTCTGTCAAACTGTGGGCAGCGTAGGAAAAGTTGCTTAAAAGCTAAAGTTTATGTTTATGTTTATCTTTTAAGGATCCGATACGAAGATTTTGTAGAATATTCCTCTACCCTAAACTACCTTTACAAGGAAAATATTTCGAAAATTTTGATTCTCTCCAAAATGCCTCTAACGATTTTGACCAAAATGCCATATTTTTGTGACAAACGAAATGTATATTTTGAATTCTCTGGTTATATCCTATGTAGTACTCTTTACTCTGGATGCTTTTGCATAACTGTTAAACCATAAGATACAGACCAAACCTCACTGTACAAAAAATGTAGATCTTGCTAAAACACACAGTTTATGTCCAAATAATTTTTTGTAGAGTGAACCATTTCGGAGATATTCCTTGTTATCTGTGTGAGTTTCGGAAAATAAACTTTCCTCAAATGGAAGATCGTGATCCATTTTTTTATATCTTAGCCGTTCAAACAGAACGGAATCTCAAAGCTTTAAAGGAGTTGACTATCGCTCAAAGGCCACTGTATTCCCATATTCCCCTTGTACCTTCAAGGAAATAAGCAATAAGATAATTTCTGCAACTAACACGAAGAAGATATAGGAATAGGAGTTTGTAAGAATGATTAGTACAACCGAAGAGAAAGTCATGTGAGTGCAACACATTAGATATTTTTTCTTCTAGTTGTGTCGTTCTATTTTATCGTTAGCAGTCTAGAGTCGTTCGCGATCTTGCAATTCACAGTTGTTCTGTTCTCCCGTAACCTTGACCGCGCTTTTCTGTCTTTGTTTACTCTCTCTGTCACAAACAGCTGGTTTTGGCGATACAGTCACTCAGAACTTACTAAAAGTGCTTCACTTCAAAACTAACTCCTACGCCACATCTCTGTCGACACATACGGTTCTCTCCAGACGCACATGCAAACACAAACCAACAACTACTCTCAAAACAAGAACTCCCTTTTGTCTCAAACTCCTCTCTCTCTCTCTCTCTCTCTCTCTCTCCCTCTCTCTCTCTCTCTCTCTCTCTCTCTCGCCGTCTCTCCTCCTTATACACCGGGAATGAGACGGAACGCATTTTTCTCCAAGCGTTGACAAGTAAGGCGGCAGCCAGAGCTTTCGCGAACACCCCTTTGTTCTGCCGCACTCATTGTGTTTGTTCTGACCTTGAGCGTCATTGACATGTTGCCGCGGCCGGCGTAACAATATGCGTGTATCCCGGTTTATGCCAGAAAAATGTGGTAAGTCTACCCGTAATGACATGATGAAGGGGAATGAAGTTTCAACAGAAGTACACATACGCTGGGCTGTTCGAGGTCTACATAAACACCGAGTTTACTCCAGCTTTTGCATACTATGGACAGGTTTATTTAATTGCCTTTAGGGGTTCCACATTTCTATCTGGTTTATGTTACTGACAAGAATGACATCGCAGATTAAGAGATGAGTCTATCATTGGAATGCAAAATGTAAGGTCATAGAAATGTGTTAAGGTGTAATCTTTGGTGTATCCCGACAGTGATTTGAGGTGTTGTATAATCAGTGAATGCGGAGCCCGAAAAACTTCCTGCACTCTTTTCAGCTTTTGTATATCTCTGGGCTCTCTCAAATATTGCTTGATCAATTACTTGTATATTTATCCATTTGAGGCAACCCATAGATCATGTCGTGTCTCACGTCCATTAGGAAGGCAAACATTCAAAAGCAACGGACTCCTCAGCAATTTTGTGTTGGTCTTGTAAAGTCCATGATCATATGTTTGTATTGAATACCACTGTGGGTGGTCTTTTATTATAGTATTTTTTTTTTATTTTTTTATTCTGGATACACTGCATACATGGTGATCAAATTTATTCCATATTCATATTCAGCAAATTTGAGTGGACGTCCGCCATATAAAGATGAGCTTTCGATATTATCTGTAGCAGCACTTTGTACCTGGTGGCACAAATAACTGAGCTTATAACACGTTTCCAATTTCATTGGGTTTCCTTTTAGTAAATGCCTGAATTCGAGGATTTTGGGAAATACCAGCACATTTATCTTAAGCTACTATTATTTTCAATATTTTCCAAATTTTAATATAAACACGAAAACAGGATATGATTTGAAGCTTTCCTGGCGATGAACATATTCAAGTTGTTCTCGGGCTTCGAGCCAGGTGTAGTGATGCGGAGCCATTCTTGCTAGTCATTCATCATCCTGATGATGGGAGAGATGCACACTCGCGAAACGTCGATGGCTCTTCATCACTATACCTGGCTCGAAGCCCGAGAACAACTTGCATATGAAAAGAGGAATAAAGTTTGAAGAAAAATGTCATTAAGTGTTTTAAAAAGGTACAGCATTCCGAGAAATTTCTTTATTTTGTTAATAATTTTTTAAACACCTATATATAGATTATTGAGTAGTTCGTTTAAACAAATGCGGACACAATGGTGCAGTTTTCTCGAAGTGTTTTTTCTTAAATAGGCGTCGCTTATGATACTAGCAATAATTATATTTGTTGAGAAATGTGCAATTTTGAGGAGTGATATATGTACAAAGTCGAAGCTCAGTTGCAGTATTTAACAATGTCCTACAAAGTGACACCCTCCCTAAACCTGTTAATATGTTTCTCCATATCACACTGTCAAAATCAAAATCAGCTGCCCAACTTGGCTCGCGGGAAGGTCCAAAAGTTTTATCACATGTAATACAATAGTTGTAAATGGGGAACACAGTATTTCCATACAGTCATGGTGCAGTATTGGCCGGTTACGGAAAAGCAATGAAACAATCTACAACAGTGAAACCTTCACCAAATAAAAGATGGAGAACCCTACAATTTTGCATTCTCATTCAGTGCAGTTCGGTGTGGCTTCCATTTGTTCAGCTTAGGGCGGTTACTCAATGTGGCCACGTGGATCTTCAGAGGCCCATATCTGATATTATGACCATGAACACATGGAATGGGACCTTAAGACTAAACAGGAATTCCTGTCGATCTCATTAAGCATGTGTATCACAAAACCAAATCGTTTGGATCTATGATAGTCTGTAACAACATCATTACTTGCTGGCGCACAACAATGAAAATCTTGCTACAAACCTCCTTTCGGATAATCTTCAATGTAGAGCTTACTTCATCCTTTGGTTTCGTTTCGTTAAGGCATTATAAAAGTTCACAACTGCACCGTGACTTTATGGATGCACTGTGTAAATGCTGAAAGGCTGCTTGACTCTTCCAGTTGGATGAATTATGATTACAGAGACGCAGAGACTACATCCTCACCATGTACCACCTCCGCCACAACACGAGGATGACGAGTCGTGCCCGGTAATCTGCGAGCGGGAGATGCACAGTCTGCACCGGAACGTGCCAGCGCTGAGACGCCGAGACGTGGATACCTCTACCATTCGGCAGCACTACTACCCTGAGGGGGGCTGGGGGTGGATTATCTGCGGTGCCGGGTTCCTAGTTCATCTCCTCACTACCGGCCTACAACTCTCCTTTGGCCTGCTCTATATCTACACTCTCCATCACTTGGGGGAAACCACGCTCATGGACACAGGTAACAATTCCAGTTTTTTCTTTGTTGTTTGCTCAGCTGAATTATGAGATGGATCCATTTTCTTAGTGTACTCCACTTTGGACGACCTTTTTGTACCAGAATGTTAGAGCCACGGCTTCTATCAGTAATTTTATGTAACAGAACAATTATCCGACTAAAATTCAGTTCATCCCACACAATTTTATTCATTCTGCGATTAGCAGAATTCAAAATCGTATCCATATTCAAACTAAAACCCAGATGAGCGTTGGAAGCCATAGACACTGATCACCATGTGATAGACAATACAATTTAGAGCACGCAGATGTTGCTTCAATGAAAGAAAGTAAACCATGCTTCAAATGATGACCAAAGAAGAGATCGCACCAACGTAAACATCCGTCTTTGGAAGTTCAAACATTAAATTCCTGCGCTGATAGAACCTGGTAAAGCGTTGAATCCTGGAAAAGTGCCTCCCAGGCATAGTTAATTTACCTCTCCACGATATCAATAACGGAAACTTAAATAAACCCTGGAAAAATCCCATAAAAGTTCCCAAATTTGAACCGGATTTAGCGCTCACAAAACTACGCCCTTAACTAAAACGGCACCCAAACTTCTGTCTTCGTTTATTTCCTGTAACAGTAGTTGAAGGTAATCCCGAAACCCCCTTTAATACCTGCAGCAGTAGTTGTCTCTCCATGTCTTTTACTTTAGGGCAGTACCTTGAGCCTGTAAAGTTCCTACCCTGCTTGCGTGAGGACGGGAGGGATAGGCACTCAACGCGTATGAAGCACACAGGAGAAAGAAGACTACCGAAAGTCTCGATATGGCCGACCGCGAAATGGCACCCCAACTGTCCAGTCTGTATCGGGGACATTCAGCTGTCTTACAATCCCGTCTGGGCATCACTGCTAAGACATACACATCTTCCACGGGTTCGTGGGTTTTGGGAATCACTGCTCCATCGAGTTCAACCGATTCGGAACAAGGGGACGAGATATTCGGCCCTGAGTACTTCTAGTAACATCAATTATCACGGCTGCTAGAAGACCGCAGCGCCCGCAGCAGGCAGCTGTAGGGATCGGAACCCCGAGGTACGCATGCTCTGTGTGATTCTGTGTGTCGATATGCAGATTCGAAAATTCGATTAATGTTCCGGACATACTAATCGAGAAAGATTCTTCTGAGCTTGACTTGATCCTTATTCCACGTATCCATCATGGAAGTTAGTCTTCGGGACTTCAATAGCAACCCACCATAAGCCCTATAACTACCTTAGTAAGTGAAACATTTATTTGTGGGGATGGAGCCTTGACACTGTCCATAATCGGCGATATCGATCTATGTCTAATACTCTGAAGTATATTTAGGCACTTGTTGGCTACTCGTAAACTTCAGTTTTCGCATTTCAGTTCCACACGCCAGTATAGACAGTCATTACGTTTCTTCTGCGCTAGACAAGGGCGAACAAAATAAGGTGCTTTATATTTTTTGTATAGTGTGTGTTACCAAAATATTGCTGTAGTCATCATTCTTGGGCCGAGCGAGATGGCTCCGGGGCAATCTGTGAGGTTGAGGGTTTGATTCCCGCAGTCAACCTTCCTGTTTTTGGCGATTTTGCTTGGTCACCAGGCGAATGCCTGGGAAGGATATTTACGCATCCCTGAATTCCCTGTCCTTTCATTTCATTTCCATTCGGGTGTTTAGGGTTGTCTGTCGGCTGCGTTACGAGAGTGGCTCTTCTCCGTGGGTCATGTTTGCGCTCTGTAAATACAGTTCTCTGTTGTGAGGTGGCGTTCTGGTACTCTGTTTTAGTCGAAACCTGGATGGCATGCTCCGCGGGCGAACCTCCCGAAGAGTTGAACTACCTGTATCTGTAGGGACCCACTCTAGGTGGGTGTCGACCGCCCGTTGGATATTACCATTTACCATCTCATCCTTCCTCCTGGGGTCTGACGTGTGAAACGCAAGCGTGATAAGTGCAGAATCCTCTCCGTTATATAACCAATCAGTTAATCAATCATCATCCTTGGCCACCGCCCATGACTTTGGTATATTATAGATGAATCAATGTAACATTCCGCTTGCTCTTGTACAAAGACGAAAATATGCAACACAATGGAGAAGATACCTGAAACTAAGGTATTCGATTCACATTCCGCAGGTATGGCAATCGAAAGCTACTCTGAATAATGTAATCAGTTGGTAAGGTACTTGTTTAGTATTAAGTTCGGCAGAAACAGCACGACCCCCACTAAAGTACTCTATACTTATTAAAGCTTTGTTTGGATTGAAACAAAGGTTTTGAGAGTTGAAAAAAGTGAAAGAAAAGAAACATATGATATTCTAAAGCATTTAGTAAACATGTTCCCTCGAAGTGAACTTTTGACCTTTAGGAACAAACACATATACCGGATAATCACTACGTCCAAGCAATAGATAAGGAATAAATGACGTAACGTAAATAAATAATAGAGAAGTAACAATAGATGAAATATTAGATACCCAATAACATAAAAAGGAAACGGTGAGAAAGGAAAACAGATGTAGATAGAAATATAAGTAATATTGTGACATAAAATAGCATAATGTTCGTATGTATAAAATATTGTGATTAAAGCTAGCAAAAGGGAAAGAAGGAGTTAGCAAAGGTTATTAGTAAACACAGGGAATTGGTAAAGGTGCGGCTTAAGCGAGAGAGAGGGGGAGAGAGATCCGGAGAGGGGGAAAGGCAAATATAGACTGTTTCTTTCCCTGATTACCCTCCCCTTATGTAGGACTTACAAGCCAGTGCCTAGGGTCAGACGCCTCTCGGGGAGCAGAGGAACCTATGGACCGGGCACAGTGAAGACCTGGAAGCGGGTGATCAGCCAAGTACCATGTATGATAGTGAGGAGGAGCATGATATGAAATGCAGGCGAAATGGATTATTGGAAAGGTGATAACGGAGCAATTGGTGGAATGAATGGCGGGGGAAACCGTAGAACCGGAGAAAACCCGCCCGGGCGCGGCTTCGTTCACCATGAATACCACATGCGGATCCACCTAGCTGGTAGGCGAACGGTCTAACCACTCAGCCACGGCGCCGCCAATATACTTCCAGTCTCAGGAAAGGATAGGGAATAATCTTGGCTGGAGAAACATTCCTACCCCCCCTGCAGGGAATCGAACCCGGGACCCCTTGCACACCAGGTAGGTGCTCTACCAACTGTGCTACGGGGACAGCAAAAAAATATAGACTGCAATTCCTGAAAAAGCCCTTATCCGCACAAGGAGTTGAAACAAGTGTCAGATTATAGAAAGAGAGATCTGATATATGGACAAAATAGAACCAGATTTGGTTTTCACAAGAGAGCCATTTAGAAGTTTGCCGGGTATTTTCGCACAATGGCAAGTAGTAAACCAATAAGAATAAGTGGTTTACATATTGACACGAACGTTAAGAGTCGGCGCATCAAGGTATATAAAGGGAGCATTGCCCTGAGGAGCCCATTTTGCACTGTGTGGAGGATAGTGTGGGAATAGTGATAGTTTCCCAATCAGTGTTGCCATGTCTGCCGAAGTAAAAGCAGAAGATTGGATTTGAAAAAAAGCAGGAGAAAACAGTAGATTTTTAACCGGATTTTAGCTTAGCGTATACATATTTATGACATTAATAATGATGATATATTTGGTCCAAAATTCTTGCGCTGTAGAGTTACTGCCAGATGCAATGTCACTATTGCGCAATAGCCTCCATTCTGTATCTATTTGTTGGATTTCTTGAACTGCTTTCACCAAATTAGGAAACCGAGAAATAAGTGGTGCAATTGACTGGACTGTTTGGAATTTAGCTGCTTCTAACACTTCCAACATTGTGAGAAAAAGATCACTTAGTGAAAAATGACTTAGTATGTCACAAACTGACTGAACTTAAAGATCAACACAGCGTAATTTGAAAACTTGTACATATTTGTCGGGCTGGGATGATTTTATCAGAGATATTTGAACTTTGGCACCAAAATACATGTTTTCCACAGGAAGAAATACTTTTGGTTCCCTGTATTCAACTTTATCTATTTCAGTGGAACACAAATATTCAGGTTTAATGTAGCAGTCAAGGATAGTTCGCAATGCAGAAAAAACAGATGTGGTATACGTTTATGAACACAGGTGACAATATTAACCTTTTATATACGATTGAAATGCCCTGCCTGACAGTGTTCGAAAATGGAAAATACATAAAAAGTAGCAGATTTTGAAGTGCGTTCAGTTTTTAGCAGCAGATCAAAAAAATAAGGCAGATCTCCTGCAAAATCAGTAGACCTGGCAACCCTGTTCCCAATAGCAACTCAAAGTAGCGGGGCTAGACCTGTAAAACTACCGTAGGCTACCGTAAGTAAGTGTAGACTACGGCAGTTTTCCCAGTAGAATTGCTCAGTCAAGAACCTACCCGCATTGCCTGTGCGTTAGGTGTGTTGTATACCAATCGGGCGTTACCTCATATCGATCGCGTTGTTTACGTTTCTGACCATGTTTTACTAGATTCCTCTGGAATCCGGACCCCACTGGTAACAATCATTGCCTACTAAGAATAAAGGTTTCTTGTGTACAAGGAATACGAAAGGATAATGCTGATTTGTTTGCCTTGCTGGATGTTGTATTTCATATATCTATTACGACTGTTTTGGTCCAGTTTACTTATTCAGCTTGTCCCTAAGAGCATGATGCAGTCACCCTAAGGCGTACGTTAGTGCGAGAGCTTGAAGGTGTTTGCTGGTGCACCTGCTTGAAGCTATTTGCTCCAAAAGTCGATTGTTGAAACAGAGCTTTCAATGAACTGTATGAGCGCCAGTGAACATTGTACCTTCACGATATCCTGAAGTTCTCAGCTGGTTCCATTGCCTGTCTGTTACTTGAGCAATGAGATTCTTATTTCAAGGTATGCATGGATGTTGTTTTCGGAAAGGATAATACGGATTCTTGATATAGAATATGTTAATGATTGTTTCAAGTGAATGAAAATGAGAGGCTGCCGACCGATGAAAAACAATGTAATAACTCACCACCTAAATATAACTTGTATAGTATATGAAATGCTCTGGCGGTATAATAAATCACGACGGTTGGTTTCAATAAGCAGTTGAACTCAGTTCTGCTCCTTAGGGAGAAGCCATGCTACTCTGCACCGAGCGATAAAACACGCCCACAGGCTCCAATGACCAGAGAGGAAGTGTTTTCTGTCCACGCCAAAACCGAAGCTTTCTCTAATAATTTTCCCTTCCTCCTTAATGAATTTCAACCCCCTACTCTTAGCTGCTAATGCCATGTTGCAACATATGTTATAAAACCCTCAAAGTCTTCTGATTTCCATCCTCACCTGGAATATAAATTTCTCAGAAATCCACCTGAGATTCCAAGGATCTCATGTTCAACCATTGCGGGTAGTCTGGCAACGCTGCATTACTACGCTAATTACTAAAGGCCGGAGGGATGTGCGCTCGCATGCAATACAGGTTTGCTGGATGCAGAGTATGAATGACGTCAGAAGTACAGCACGGCCATCAAATGTGCAAGAAACTGCCATTAGAACCAAGAGTCGAAAACAACGTAAAGTAGTCTGCGAATTAGTGCCTTGCAAATGCATGTAGACGCAAGGTCAAGCTGTAGCATATCGCATGAACTATCTGAAAATCTGCAGTTCATATCCAACAATTTTGCAGTGTTGCCCAAAGCTATTAAACAATTATAAATTTCCAAGAGCAAAAGCATAATAGAAGGCTTAGCTAATTCACTTAATAGGATATCTGTTGTGCCAGGTATCGAAAAGGTGAAAGCTAAATTCCAAAAAGTTCTAAACAAAAATATTGGTTGTGAAGCTGTGTGAGAAATTTTGAAAATTAGTAACAAGGAAAACACGCCAGACGACAGAGTGGAATTCTTTATATTTACACCTCTGGCATGGTGTGACGTAGAAAGAAGTTTTTCACTGTTTAAATACTGCTTCAGTGATAGGCGTTGAAATTTCACATTTAATCGTTTACGAATGTATACTGTAACCCAGTGTAATGCACTCTGTGACGATATTGTAGTTAATAAATGGCAGTATATACCTATAAGCAATTCCAAACTGCATAGTTTGTTATGCTTGTAGGTTGTGCTGCAGTGAGGCGGTTTTCATTGTCAGGCTGTGCCTACCTGCAGTTGTTTACATGCGCGAGCGATAACAGTAAAGTCCAAGTGCTGTATATCTATGAAAAAACGCACACGCCTCCAGCCTTTACGAATTACGCTCGCATAGCTACCCGGGCGAATTCCGCAAATTGGCCTAAGGAATCCTGTCGATGCTGATTACCCCCACGCAGTAACCAAAGACCTCTACTAACTAATTTTACATTCTAACTTCACACAACATATTCCTTTCACATTCATATTTAAAGTGATCCTCTTCTGCTTGGTTTGCTTATACTCTCCTTATCAATAACTATGATTATAATTACTTCTTCATTTATTAATTACTTTTTAAATTATAATGTATGTACTGGACCCACAACTTCGGTATCAAGCTTCGCAAAACTGAACATATTTCGCTCCAGACCCTTGAGCACGAAAATAGTGCCATGGCATCACCAAGGATTCAAACCGAGACTATCTCTACAGCATCACCGCAGGATGGATGTTGTTGCTTTCACATTAACCTCCATTTAAGTATTCTACATTTGTACTTTTGTCTTATTAAAATGCTTTTTAATGTCATTTTGCTGCTTTTTAACAAATGCCCCGATTATTGTTCTTTTGTCATTTCCTTTGTTGTACCTGAGAGCGTTCCAAATGTTGGTCATTTGCTTAGTAGCAGATAAAGGCTCAGTGAACCTTTAACCAGTATGGTGCATTTTCGTAGCACAAATAGTATGGTGGGGTCAGGAGCACCGCATTTATTTTTTGAAAATTACCTACGAAGGATGGGGATGATAAAGTATAATGAACTAAACATTAATTTAACATTCAGTTATATTTAGATATTAATCAGGCATATACTACATTGTAAACTTTTGCATGCATACAGGATCTTTTTACCATACGTTTGATTTTCATAAAGTCGAATATTTTGAACTAAATTACATGGTTTACTCTGGAACAAAGTTGAGGAATCAGATTCAAAAACAACAGTAACTAACAACAGTGTTTAAAATGAAATGGATATAACAACTGAACAAAGCCATAGTAGATGTTTACAAGTACTCCTCAGAAATACCTCTTGTGCATTCAGTATATATTGGTGTATTGTAAGTTACACAACATACCTTTGTTTTCCTGTCTTTTGTTCTAAAACACTTTGCACATCCAGTTTGGTAATTTCGCATTTGAGCATCTTGGCAATGTTATTTCTCAACTCCCCTAGGAGGTGTGGAATACTCATCCTTCTCTGTAGATGTGGTGCATGCCTGGGATTTGGTGAACTAAAAGTGTCATTTCTGGTCATTTTCTGTTAATGGTAAATGTATTTACCATGTAAGTGTTCATCATTGTAGAAAATAGCAAGAGACCAAGTTCCAGAACTCCTGTTGGTCGTGTCACTGATGATACTCCACTTCCTTCTTCCTCTTTATCTTCATCACTCATAGCATCAGTCACCATTTGTTTATGTACATTTTGTATTCTTCTTCTAGTCCTGAATGACTGTCATCCACACTTTCATCGTTTGTATCAAGATGTGAATCCTCAAAACCATTAAAGCCATTCTCTAACTCATCTGCATTCGAGAAAATCCATTCATCAAATTGTGGATCATCAGCTTTCATTTGTTGGCGTAAAATTGACGCCATCTTTTTGTAACATGTCCTGCATTCTAATGCGTTTGTTTGCGTAAGATGTTACCATCTCCTCAAACATGCCGCAATGCGATATGATATACTTAGGTTACCGGTATGGTGGGGTCACCCTGACCCCACTGAGAAGAAAAACAATTACTAATGACGTCTACAGACTCTCTGCACCACAGACTCAACACTCAAGAACTCAAGCATACTGAGACCTGCAGAGTCACACTGCTGAGAAATTAGGTTTCACGTAGTAAACAATTTTCCCTGGGGTCTTCCACACCCCTCCATGCCAGTCATGGGTTAAACCTCCGCTTTTCAGTACTAAGATGTTTGTTTATTGGAAGAGGAATTTCTGAGGTGAGTAGTTCTGGCACATCGTTTCCCCTTTTGTAATGAAAACTTTTAATACAATTTTCATCTCGTTTTATTGTACGATTATGGTATCTAAAAACAAGGATTAAAGCAGTATTTCGGTAATGTTTACACAAGATGCTCATGGGAGTGTGCTTTATTTAATAAACAGGATGAACCACCCCATGTTTACTTTAATAAGGGTGGAGACCTGTATTAGGGGACATGTGCAGGAAGGGGGAACAAGTGATTTCAGTGTTGCGTTTCATTAATATGGCTTTGGTAATAAATAGTTTTAATTGATACACACATTCTAAGCTGTCGTATCTGGCATGCACAATTTGGTACAAAAGAATTTTCCATGAAATGCTTTAAATGAGTGGTTGAGTGGGTGGTTTTTGTATCATAAACCACTCCATTCTTTAAACAGAGATGAAAACATTTATTGCAGAAATTGCTTGGGGTTAGCAGCTGTTTATGATCCAGTTATCATCATGTATGCCATTCGAAAATCCACCAAAGGATATTCCGTGGAATGCTTCTGGTGAGAGGTGGCGCGGCTGTCGTTTTTTCATAAACAAGAAACAATCGGCCCTGTTTCTCTAAACAGCGAGGAAAGCTTTGTTAGCGAAATAAATGAACATTGAAGGGAAACGCCTAAGTTTGCCTAAGGAAACTTTGTTAAATTAATGCTGAAATTTGCAAGTTCTCGACAACAAAGCTGAAGTTCTGTTCATTGTCTGTTTTGGGTCGCTGGCCTTCTGTTGTTCTGTAATCTCAGATTCTTTGACTTATTGCTCTTATCATAGCAAAATGGGCTAGGTCATCCAGCGTTAGTTTTTTCCATCATGCAAATAATACTTCGTAGCCATGAAATATTCTGTACTGCGTTTACCTAATGGCAGTCTAACGCAGTGGAAATGTTTTCTAAAGAAACTGCGTGTTTGTCTCACTATTCCAGCTATGCATATGAGAATATTAAAGGCTAAAATGTAGCTTAAGAAAGGAGAATAATTCTAAAACAAAAAAGCAGCCACTGTCCCACTGATGTTACAGATCCGGCTTCCCCATTTTTACTTTCTCTGCTACATATGGTAAGTAGAGGAAGTATTGTATTCCACGAGGTCGAGATTTCACCAGAAGTACATGTTTTGAGGCCCTCTGAATCCAAAAAAGTAATATTCGAAAAAGGCCCATGTGTGTGTGCGTGCGTCGGTGTGAGTGTGTGTGTATGTGTGTGTATGTGTGTGTGTCTCTGTGTGTGTGTGTGTGTGTGTGTGTGTGTGTGTGTGTGTCTATGGACAGCATAACTCAAAAACGAGAAGTCCGTTAAAAACCAAAGTTGGTATTTAAGTTGTTTTTTAAGATATAGGAATAAGAGTTTGTAAGAATGTTTAGTACAAGAGTAGCGAAACTCATGTGAGTGCAATACATCAGATTGTTTTATTTGAAAGTAGATCAAAAATGAAAATACCCGTGTTACGGCTCTGCCAGTCATAGTTGCAAGTTTGCCGTTCGCCTATCACCAAGGATTGGATCCCAGGGACCCTCATGTGGTATTCGTGGTGGACGAAGCGGCGTCTGGTTGGTTTTCTCCTGTTTCCTCCACCAACTGCTCCATCATCACCTTTCTATTCACTCATTTCGGCTGCATTTTATATAATTCTCTTTCTCACACTCATACCTGGTGCTGGACTGAACACTCGATTCCAGGTCTTCACTGTCTCTGGTCCATAGATCCCTGTGCTCCCCGACAGGCGTCTGACCCTAGGTACTGGCTTGTACGTCCTAAGGGGTGTCAATTTATTTCCTTGGGCACAGTATGTTATTTTTTTTACTGTAACACCACAGTTATCCAACGAACATACAGATGCTCGAGCGTTTATTATTGAGAAGTATAATCGTAGTGTGTATACGGTAAACCTAGGGATAGAGCAGGTCCAGAATTTTCCAGAAGCATTATTTCCTAAAAGTACGCCTACTCATGTAGTCGGAGGGACAGTCAGTATCCAGTGACGGCGATTCCATGGCAGTTTTTAAGTCATACCTTGAATTTTCTGGGAATTTTCTCAGAAGACTCGTCATTCTGGATGATTTTTGCATAAATGGTAAACAGTAAGAGACAACTAAAGCTTACTAAATAAAAAATGTTTATCTCTTTAAAACACAGTTTATGTAAAATACTTGGTTTTCTTTTGAGTGAACTATTTCCGAGATATTTTTCCTCGTTTGTTTGAATTTGCCAATACTTATACTTTTTTCAAATAGGAATATATTATTCCTTTTTATTTATCTCTTGGCCTTGCAAATACAACGGAATTTCAAATGCATCTCATAGCAACCAGCTCTTAAAGCATTTCAATGTCTCTTAAAGCCTGCTATATTCCCATATTGCCCTTGCACCTACAAGAACATTAGCAATAAAATACTTTCTGAAATGCCTGTGTCGATTAAAATGAAGTAGATAGGAAAATTAGTGTGTATAAGAGTGAGTATAGCTCTACATATATTTGCAAACAAGGTTTCTCCAAATTGAACTATACTAAAAGTCTATATCGCAATATGTTACGCGACGATCACTTGGTGGATCTTCTATGGTTATGCAGTTCGACTTTGTCGTCAAATATTGACTTCTTAAACGTAAGCAGGACCAAAGAAAACACTAATGAACAGATGTTTATCGCGTAAGATTTGAAAGTGCTTTCGTAAATCAAACGCAACGTACATGTAACGAACCTGCCACTGCAACACAATACACGGCTGGGGGGGGGGGGGGGTTGAGAGGGGGCAAAGTCCAGGTACAGTGGAAGGAGATAGATGCAAACTCGCCTCTTTCGCAAAAGTTGGACATCGCTGATTTGTATACTCGTTGTTGTATTCAACAAGATTGCGTTCACTGTTAATATATGTTAGTTAAGTATAAGAATAGTATGTGCTAAGTAATTTTGATCATTCTGAGTTACATATCTTCCAGTTTTAAATCGTGCATTTTGGAATAGCATCTGAAGTTTTTACTGCCGACCTCAGTTAAGTTGATTTTTGTTACCCGGGATTGCTGTCCAGGATCCGTAGCATGTCGAGGATCCTGTAGTTTCCTATCTTCCGAGGACTTCTTGGCAGTAGATCAACTGGCATTTGTTACCACAGCTCCTCTGGATATGTGGAACGCACTGCTGTGTTAAAGGTCAGGATTCTCGATATGCTGAGGACTATAGGCCGGAGGGATATGCGCTCGCATGCGACGCAGAGTATGAATGACGTCAGAAGCACAGCACGGCCATCAAATGTGCAAACAACTGCCACTAGAAGCAAGAGTCAAAAACCACGTAACGTAGTACTCTGCAGACTAGTGAAGCGTTGCCTTGCAAGTGTGTGCAGACGCAAGGTGAAGGTGTAGTATAACGCGACTGTTTTGTTTCTTCTCGCAGTGAGCTGCACACGTGGAGTGATTGCTTGTAGCTTGTGTTGCAATGAGGCAGTTTTCATGGTAAGGCTGTACATGCGCGAGCGATAACACTAAACCGGCCTTTGCTGAGAACTAGGAGTATTAGGGCAACTTTACGGTTGCTCACACATTTACATCATTAATTGAAGTGTTCATTAACTTGAACCTATTTCTACCCTCAAACATAAGGAAAACCATGTTTGGAAGAAAAAAATAATATCTCAAATTAGCTATATAGTTTGTATTCCCTAAAAGAACTCCATAGAATAATCACATCTCCATTTAGATTCAACATATTCTGGTGTAAATAATCACAACTCCCTAATTAGTAATTTAATGTCTTGTGTTCTAATCTGAAGTCATTACTTATCGCAGCTTTACAAATGGTTGAGAATTTAAGACAGAAACTGGTTGTTACGTTTGGGCCAGGGTTACCCAATAAGATGAAGATGAGTCCGCTTGAAAATGACATTGTTAGTATTGAGGGACACCATTGTTAACACAACTGACAGAGAACGACGCTGTCGAAGATCATGTTCTTGTGTTCGGCAGAAAGTCGTAAAATTATTTGGTTTACATTTCTTGTTGTAGCATATTTTGTAATTTAGCTGACTATATTTGAAGGGAATACATTTTCTTGTAGTATAATATTATTTCTCATACATAAGTTGAATCAAATTTGTAGATTTCTGGCAAAACCTCCACAAATACGTGTTCTGACTGCTATTTTCCATATGAAATATAAAACAAACTTATATACCAATATAAGTACTACAGTTACTCAACCATAAACGCACCTTGCAGTTTTAGTAATATTGATTTTTCTTTCTTTCTTAACAAATAAGTAAATCCAGGGAAGGTAATTATGAGACGTTGAGAAATTAAATCATATTTTAAAGCAACGATCCTATAAAAGCTTAATTCTGTTAATGGTAATAATTTTAACTTAATACATGTAAAAAACTTATATCGGCATTTAAATCTTTTCATACCTGAGTAAGAAATACTCCCTTTTTGAAAAATACACGACTATCCTGAGAATAAATGAAGTAAACAACACAGATTAGCTAATATAATTAGACTATATTTGTATTTAAATCATACAGATAAGCCTGAACACAATATTAAGTATATGTAATCAATTCAATGAAACTTTGCCTCTCTTTAACCTCCAGCCGTGCCTTGTGTTGCAGTGGCGGGTTGTTGATATGTGTATTGCGTTTGATTTACGAAAGCACTTTCAAATCTTGTGCGATAAACATCTGTTCGTTAGTGACTTCTTTGATACTGCTTACGTTTAAGAAGTGTATCAATATTTGGCATAGCCTTAGAGGATCCAACAAGTGATCGTCGCGTAACATATTGCGATACAGACTTTTAGTATAGTTCAATTTGGAGAAACTCTGTTCACAAATATATGTAGAGTTATACTCACTCTTATACACACTATTCTTGCAAATGCTTATTTCTCTATCTGCTTCATTTTAATCGACATAAGCATTTTCAGAAATTATCTTACTGCAAATTTTCTTATAGGTACAAGGGGAATGTGGGAATGCAGTAGGCTTTAAGCGTTAGTGATTTTTTAAGAGTTGGTTGCTATGCGATGCATTTGAAATTCCGTTCTCTTTGCAAGACCAAGGAATGAAAAAACTAATAACATATTCCTATTGGGAAAAATATAAGTATTGGCAAATTCAAACAAATAAGGGAAAATGTCTGGTAAATGCTTCACTCAAACGAAAAAAGAAGTTTTTGACATCAATTGTGGGTTTTAACATCCACATGTTTCATTTAGTAAGCTTTTGTCTGTCTCTTACTGTTTACCATTTATACAAAAGTCATCCAGAATGAAGACATTCCCAGAAAGTTCAAGGTATGACTTAGGAACTGCCATGGAATCGCCTGTTTTTGTCCGTCACTGGATACTGACTGTCTGTCTCTCCGACTGAGAAGTGGAGTGAGGCATTGCCGCTCACTGCGTAAGGTTCTCCAAAGAGAGAAGGTTAGACATTCCTGGTCTACGGCACAAGAAAGAACTGCTGTTTAAACTTTTCACTGACGATGACAATAACTTCCTTCGTGGGGACATCTGTGTACTGTCGGTCCTAGGAATGACATCTGGTAGTGACATTGGCCTTCTTTTCGGCTTTTACTTTGGATAAGAATGCGAGTTTACAATTCGTTGTTTACACGGTGCGGTTTCCGTGTTTATGTGCTTTTCAGACCAGTATTACCGGTCTGTTTAACTTTGCCCATAAGCATGCTAGGTTTCTTTATTTTAACGTGGATCCAATAAGTCTTCTGTGAATGCAGGATGAGACAAACAGAATGTGCGCACAGCGCTTCAATCCAAATAGCAGTAAACCAATTGGAGGCACATTATCACGCAGCTGAGATACAGGTCTTATCGATAAATGCAAGGGGATCAATTAGTTTTATAATCGTACAGTCTGAAAGCGCGTCTTCATGCGAAAGGCATTCATCATATGATTAACAATATTCTAGAACAGTCCTTAAGGTGTATAACAGCGGTGCTCGGCAGCAGGCAGGTAAGGCGAGGTTGAAATCACCTCCTTCCACCCGCAGGGACAGAATGACGCATTTATCCGTCGTTACTGAGTCCCAGTGGCGGCACTGTGCCGTCATTCTTATGTACAAGATATCAAAAGCGTACACATTCATATTCTATTCCTGATTAACCCACAATGTTTCTGAGGATACTTTTTTGGCGCGATTTACGTTTCAGAAGGTCTTCAGTATTTGGTGCAAAAGATGCAGTGCACAGACTCAAGAGATAAGCAAGGTGCTTGTCAGTTATCTTGCTGCGATACTCCCTTTTAATGTAGTTCATCTTTGAAAATGTTTGTTCCCAAATATAAGTGGAGCCAAAGACTGCCATTATACTAGATACAAACAAACGTAATGTCGGATACTCTCAGTAGGGCAGAGACCTAAATAATTCCCACTTTTCTTACTCAGAACATTTTACGGTCGTCGAATTCTGCAATGCAAGTAGTTTCATATTTTGTAGCTCGTGTGAAGCCTCACTACTTGGAAAGTTCAAAAGTACAAAATAATTGTATTTTGGTTTCAAGTGTTTTATCTCTTCAAATTGTGAAGAGAATGTGTCACACAATTGCTTCAAAAGTTGGTTGTATTTTTCCAGGAGAATAACATTTATCGTGAACATGGAACGTAAGCAAAAGAAATGGTATAAATCTGCAACTAACAGTCTTACAAATCAAGCGCTTAACTTTGCTGTCTTCATCTGGAAAACAAAAATATTCGTCCTGCTATTCAATTCTATGTACTACTACTCCGCGCCATCCGCCTCTGACTAGCAGGTCTGGCTGTCCATGCCTTAGTGGTGTGGGCAAAATAACATGTGATGGGGAAGCGAGTGTGAGCGCACTGTTGAGCGACCCTGTTTACCTATTACACAATGAAATTGATTTGGATGGCTATTTAGACATTTCAGTGCACCAGTGTGTGTCTTTTGACAATTGATAGGGATACTCTGCGGAAGGGCTTGGACCCCGTCGGTGGTAAGAATGTGCTATTTATTAGACGAAATGAGTTGGAATGCAGTTGCAGATGTCTGTTGGTGCAAGGATATGAAGGAACTGTGCGTGTGGTTGCTGTTCTTTCACTTTGTCCGTCTTTGTCCTTTCCGAAACCGGCCAACGCCTGAAATGTATTAGCTGTTACAAAAGGTGAAGAAGTAACACTATTATGCCTCTTTCGACTCTCGGCAGCACCACCGCCCCCTAGAAGACGGCAGGTTCTGCTTGTAGATGGGCTGTGTTCATTGGTACGGATGTGGAGATGCATTTGTTCGCCTCTGACGTAGCAATGGGAACAGAACTAACTGTATGATGTGGAGTACTGCAGTGTGATCAATAGTATATTGTATGGAACACCGATACAATTGCCTATTAACTGTTCGGCAGCGTTTGGCATTAAAACCATGTAGGTTAATTAATATTACGTTTGCTGGCAAGCACAGAATTTAATAAACTGAAATATAATAAATAATGTACCAGAATTGCATTAATGCTAAAAAACGAGACTCGCTGTATTGTATACATAACACCGTCAGAACTTTTCCCAAAGCTCGACGCTTTGTTTGTGTTTTGAAGCAATTTCTGTGCTCGCGTTAGTTACCAGGATCGAAGCCGCATGTTGAGCCAAAAATGCTCGTTATAATGTTTATTGTGGAAAATGTATCAGGCAACGCCCTTTTACTGTCACTTCCTACCAATTCCCACATGCCCATTTATCAAGCAATTTTCACATGCTCGTTACAAATCTGCAAATGTGATGACTGACATCGATGGTTCCCAAAAAGTTTGTTCTGAAACTCGCACAGTTTGCTCTTGTGAGTGAAGTTACAAGTACTGAAATGATACGTTGCGGAGTATAAAATGCCGAAAGGGTAGTTCCATTAAAGTAATGGAAAATCATACGCTTTACAAAATTTACATAGGCAGTCCGAAACAGCTTCTTATTACGGGTAGTCACTTGACCAGATAGTGATTTAGGCTCAAAAATTCACTTTTGTGTTGCATAATAAAAAGTACAAACCTTCCTCTTTGAAATAATATATTTATCGTAAGGATATCTGCATAGTTAAGCAGTTAGGAGTTTAAAAAATCTTGTATGCAAAGTACTGATGTCATACTGCTGCGTTGCACTCACATGACTTTCTCTACTCTTGTACTAACCATTCTTACAAACTCGTATTCCTATATCTTCTTCCTGTTAGTTGAGATAAACATTTGCAGAAATTATTTTATTGTTTATTTCCTTGTAGGTAAGTCAAATCTTTTACAGCTTTGAGATTCCGTTCTCTTTGCACGCTTAACATAAAAAATTAACAACGATGTTCCATTTGACAGAAGTATAAGTTCTCCAAAACTCACACAAATAACAAGGAATATGTCCAAAATGGTTCACTTCACAAATAATTTATTCATACGTAGATTGTGTATTTTAGCAAGATCTACATGTTTTGTATAGTAAGATTTGGTCTACCCCTTACGGTTTACCAGTTATGCAAGAGTAATCCAGAGTAAACAGGACTACATAGGCTACAGTCAGAAAATTCAAGATATACATTTCATTTGCCATAAAAATATCTCAAACACATGGAATTTTAATCAAAATCATCAGAGCCATTTTGAATAAAATCAAAATTTTCAAAAAATTGTCCACATAAAGCGTAATTTACGGTGCAGCAATTTGCTTCAAAATCTTCGTGTCGCATCCATGAAAGACATTAAACTTAGATACGAACTTTGGTTTTAACCGACTTTTCGTTTTTGAGTTACACTGTCCACAGACTGAGACACACACACACACACATACACACACACATACACACACACACACACGCACACACACACACACACATAGAGAGAGAGAGAGACACGCGCGCGCTCGGACCTTTTTCTAAAAAATGCTTTTTTTTGGATTCAGGGGGGCTCAAAACCTAACGAAAACAAGCTGGCAACGCTGCAGATTGTGTGGGTGTCACTTTCACTAGGTCAGTACATAAACAAACACTGGTAGTGGTGCGCCTTGTGAACATAAACAAATACCCTATCGTATCCTTCCATGTTTACTGTGCGAGTGTAGGCCAATCACAATCGTTATCTCCCAAAACATTACACCATCCTGCAGGCGACCGACCTGTTTACATCCAGAAACAGGTTTAATTCCCTGATCAACCTCAACGCAACGTTGTCGAGTTACTTCACGTCTGAAAACGCTGCGCGGAACACTTCTTCAATTCTTTTAAGTGATCAATTATTTCGAAACCCTGTGTGATGTCGCATACTTACTACCAAAGCTATGTCGGAAATAAGTTACTCTACGCATCTTACAAGTGACAAACTGTTATCTTCGTACATTCCTATGGAATTACGCATCCAATTTGGAACAAAAACCAATTATGTCTTCGAAATCGGCTGATCAAAGAACAAAATGCCATTAGACTTTTTTTTTTTTTTTTTTTTTTTTTTTTTTTTTTTTTTGTAATGCTTCTATGAAGCGCATATTAGAAGGAATGTAATAAGTTCCCTTCCACCCTGTACAGTACCATATTTTCGAATATCCCATGATAGGCAACTGCGTCATGTATTAACCCCGGTTGGACCAGTAAGTTACCTCTACTTGTAAAATACGAAATGTAAAGAACTGTTTTCTACACCATGTAAAAAATAAGCTTTATCGATTTTGAAAAACTTAACGCCTATTACTTGCAGTGATAATTGTAGCATATACAAACCATATGTAGGTAAACTTTGAAAGGTAGAATCAGAATTGTAAAATGCAATGCCAAAGCCGGGATTTAAACCCCGGATATTCCGCTCTGCTTGCGGCTGCTTTTAATCACTGAGCTACCATGGCAACATGTCGGCACTGCCTCAAATTCCCCAACTTATTCGCATTTTCCCGGTAGACCACAAGGAAATGTCATGTTCCAGATACGTAGACGAATGGTGACTCACAACCCTAAGTACTGAAAGCCCAGGTTTTAAGGTTTTTATGTAATAGTTGCCATATACCGGGTACATGTATAGGGTACGCCATTGGGGCACGTGTTTGGAACATGAGATTCCCTTGTGGCCTACAGCGAAAGCCTCAGTGGTTTAAAGGTAGCCGCGCGGAAAGCGCAAGATCTGTGGTTCACATTCCGGCTATGGCATTAAGTTTTTCAACTCTGATTTAACTTTGCACGTATTACCTACTTAATTTAGTTTAAGCGAATTATAAACTTAGGCGTTCACGGCCGATATCCTGACTATTAGCTAAGTTTATCTCTTCCGAGCTTGTTAGCTATGGTCTAGAAAGCATCGAAGATACCGACGTTTCGCCAAGTACTGTGCTTGGCATCTTCAGGGTAAGATTCCATACCCTGAAGATGCCAAGCGTAGACCACAGCCTACAAGCCCGGAAGAGATAAACTTAGCTAATAGTCAGTTTAAGCATATTAAAAGTCTAACAAAGTCACGCTCCCCAACTGCTGTACATTAGTCATTTAGCAAATACAATTTGAACCATAATTATTTTAAGCAAACGATTAATAATGCAGAAATCATAATACTTACATGTTTTCTCTTAAGTATTATACCGTAAAATGAACCTTATTGCTTAGTGATTTGAAATAAAATCAATAACTCGCTTTATTGTTTGTAGCAAATTTCTAATTCGTTTCTAATAACAATGAATGTTTCTCTTCTCAAAACGTTTACGAAAGAACTTGGTCCCCGTACAAGCATTTACTAACTTCTAGGAGAAAAATAACTCGCTAAGAAGGTTCTAGATGATTTTAAAAACAGCTTGGGCTTCCTTACTTGTTTCTGAAGAGGAAGAAATGCTTGTGTCAGGATTGTAGTCAGTTCGGTATGACTATGAATACGTGACCCAAATTATATTTACAGGATAATGCATCAATGCTTATTTTTCTTACATCTACTAAGCCCCGGCACAACAGCCCATGAAGAGCCAAGCCTTACCGCCCAGCCGCTGCGTCCCTCACCTCGGCCAACTACAGGCGTCATTGGTGGGGTGCAGTACTGGAGGGTGGTACGTGGTCAGCGTCCCGATCACTCCCGGCCAGTTATGCGGTCTTCACGACCTGGGGCCGGTGCCTTTTCATCAAGTAGCTCCTCAATTGCTCCTCCGGGACTAACGAGGCTGAGTGCTCCCCGTGCCAGACCTCCCAGAGGGGATAAAATTCCCATGCTGATACCGGGGATCGAACCCGGGTCCTCCACGCCAGAGGCAAGGGCGCTACCAACTGCGCTACGGAGGCCGTCATTTTTTTCACTCCGTGGTCGATACGGGGTTAGCTTCGGCTCCAGGTGGACCCTTCATCTAACTGCACTCTTAGGGTCTGTGCAATTTTAGACCAATTCGGACAGCTGGTGCAAGTGCTTGCTAGTTAGAAATTTCATCTCGGTCCTGCCATATGCTGGCCGTTTCTGAGCCGCCTGAGATTGGTCCAGTTCTTCCCGGGTCCGTCAGATGGAACCATCACACCTGTATGACAGAGTCATCAAGTTTGAAGCTCTTAGGCACCTCTGCGCATCTCTGTTGGCCGACCTGCCTGCAGCTATAGCCTATCTAGGTTCTTTCACGCATCCGTAAATCCTAGATCAAATACAAAATATCCGCGCTGAGTGGAGGTACGAGGTGTTTCCAGAAACAAACTAACAAAAGAAAAAATTGTGGGCTAATGATACTACTTTTAAAATAGAAATGTTTGGTATCAATAGCACACTATACTTGGCTAGTATAATAAAAGGGGTCTCGTAGAATGATACTGGTCCAAGTTAGAGCTATTACAAGCGATTAAAACAGCTAAAATAGAAATATATAGTCAGGCTATTAATCACAAGTGACAGAGGAGCCAAAACCGCTCACTAAAATTGATTACTGGAGTTCAGTTTGTGAAGAAACTTGTGAATAGTAAATCACCATTAAATTCATCAGAATGATAGCGCTTAATGTGGTACCTGTATCTTTTAGTTGGGAATTTATCGTTCGAGCATCGATATTTCTCTTTGCCCGGCCTGGACTAATCGTGATGAATGATTATTGAATGCCAAAATGTCAACGCGCTATCGATAACTGTTACACGAAGCTTACAAACACTCCGGCAGACGCTTTTCGTGTAACATCCACAGCTGATGGTTCAAGCCAACGAAAACATTATATCTCTGCACTGATAATAGCCACTCTCTTTCTCTCTCTTCCCTGCTTATTTTAGGCTACTTAAGGTATTCTAATGGCTAAGCTTAGTAGGTGAACTACCATAAGAATGAAGTTGTGAATGTTTTGCCTGTAGAGCAGACGGACAGAACCGGTTCCCCACACTGTGCCATCACATGCACAACGAACACGGACAACTTGATTCCTCTTTAATGTAGATGGACTACTAAGCCTAGTAATGGTAAACGTATAAAACGAAGCGAGCGAAGCAGTTTGTTATTTTCATTACTCAACTTGAAGGCACCGAGTGGCATGGCTCAGGCGGTAACGTCTGTGGTCCGCATTCGGGAGGTCGCGGTTTCCATTCCACCTTCCTGACCTTGGGTTTTTCGGGGGTTTTCCCGGGTCACTCAGGCGAATGCTTTAGTTCTTTTCATTTCATTCTCTCTAGCCGGTCTTTCCAGGTTGTAAGTTTCAACGGGGTTGCCGACGGGCTGCGCTCTGGAAATACGGCTCTCGGCTGAGGGAAGGCGCTATTGTCGGCCGGCTGCCCTTCCAGGGCGAACCTGGCTGGCCATTGGGGTCTCTGGGCGACCTGGAACTCCGTCGGGCTGAAGAACTCACCGTGGTTGTAGTTCCCCTGTGATGCGTTCTGGCTGCCTGTAGGGTACTTTCATCCCATCCTTCCTCCCAGGGTCTGACGCAAAATAAGTCATCACCAGAATCCCTGCCGTGTTAGACAGACTCAACTTAAAGGCATAATGCTTACGTTAGTGCAAGCCGGTCTCGTAGTCTCACACGCTAGGACTTACTCTGGTGTGTAAGTGGTGTGTACATGGGGATTGCAGCTATTAGTCCCGCCTCAACCCAACAGGTTAGCTCAGGGGGGGCCGAAGGGACTCACTTTCGGGAGGTCCTGAATTCGATTCCCGGTGACCGACCACTCTCACTGTTTTCCTAGGTCACTGGACGAATGCTGGGTTCGTTCCTTTCGTTTCCGCTACTTCTTGCCCCTGCCCTGCTTTTCATTTTACCATAATTTCGTCCCGTCTTTCCTTGGTGGAAAGTGTCCACAAAGGGCGAGTGTAGCGCAGCTGTGCCTAACTGCTGTTCTCTACGTAGGGATGGTGTCGAAGACCGTGAAGCTGGTGGCTGCACGAAGAATCCTGGTGCCAAGGTGAAGAACCTTAAATACACCCTTGGATCCCACCCTTGCCCGAGTACTGGCACACCCACTAGGTACTCCCATCTCTACCTCTAGCATACAATAGCCTGACTGTAGGCTTAGTGTGGAATCCCCGCCGTTGTACTCCACCTACCTGCCTACCGGTTTCAAACATGTGTGTATGCGTCGCACACACTTCAACAAAGCGGCCCGGGTTCAACCCCAGGCAGCCGCATGTGGGATTTGTGATGGACGAAGCGACGCTGTGGCGGGTTTCCTCCGGGTACTCCGGTTTCCCCAGCCATCTCATTTCTGCACACTTGCCCTCATTATCTCTACCAAGCATGTGACTCGTAGCACGTGCTTATAACTCTTACACCCTGTATTGTAAGGAAACTCTATCTGCTATGTGAACATTTCCATCCAATAATTTGCCCCACAGGTATTAGTGAAGGTAGCCGTAAAAAGTGACCTCGCTAGCTCAGTATCTGTTGACACTGAACCTGATTATAGTTTAATTAATTAATATCTCAGGAGTGTAGTCACAAATTCAGTGTTCCCTTAAACTTTCCGTTCAAGCTATGCAACAAGCTAGGTGTCAGAATTCATATTTATATACGGTATGAAAAGGTGCATATTTAGTAAAAAAGAATCAGTATTCTTTGGGAATCTAAACACCAGAGGTTATTACGTTGGGGTCAGAGAGAATATTGTGATACTAAATCACAGGAAACCTCAAACTCTAAAGGAGTTACGTGTATTTTTAGGAACTATTAATCTATGTCGTCGACATGTACAAAGTGGTGCACAAAAACAAGTTCCATTAAGTATATACCCTAAAGGTGCGACAGAAAATGACAAGAGGGACAGTGAATCCACTACTGAAGAGACAGTGTAATTCCAGAAATGTAAAAATGATGTAGCATCATTAACCACTCCAGATATCAATCATGAACTGCCTTATTTGTGGACGCCTGTTATTAGAGTCTTGCTGCAGGTGCAGTATTGCAACAAAATAAAAGTGCAAATTGGAAACCTATTAGTCTCTTTTCAAGAAAATTCCCTCCACCTCAACGGAAGTATTCGGCATATGTTAGAGTCGTCCTCTAGGTCTAGGGGCAACATGCTATCCTCTGGTTCCATGAGGTCGCGAGTTCAAGCCTAGCGCAGGGTATAGATTTTTTCGGGAGTAAAAATCCTAAACATGCCTTCCTTCGGAAGGGACTTAAAGCCGGTGGTCCCGTGTCTTACATTTACGGCACGTAAAAAAACCTACAGTCTGATAAAGTAGCATCTGAGCAAACTCAAGCAGTTTTTCACGTCCAGTGTGGAATGGGACGCTCAGAACCACAGCAGTTGAAGATCGTCCACAAATAATTTCAATTTCATTTTGCTAGCACGATTTTTACCGCATGAGCCGAAGGAAGATTTATATTCCTACAAGCAAACTCAAATCACTCTTAATAAATAGGTACAATGTGCGAGGATCATTCCAGAAGCCCTGGTAACTATGGGATAACAGGGGAAATCCACGCTGAAGACTGAGGATCTCAATACCAACAGAAAACAGTGATAGAGGACAGGATTTAACAGCACTGCTTGAAATAAAACACGCAATGGAATTCTGTGTAAATAGGTATATTGTGCACGAGTGCAAATGGAATGAGCATCCATGACACCGTTTTAGCGCACCAGATGTCCATCAAAATAGCCCATTAAGAGTGTCCACACAGCGCTGCCAATGTGCCCTGTTTGCAATGCCCTATCCTTCACAGCTTCTCCTAGGTCAGTATGACACTGAGTAGCATTCCGGCCACATAGGGCGACAATGTTCACGTATGATCGTTGTTCCAATCTAGGCCGGCCAACTTCAGACTGAATGTACCTAGCCATCCTCGCTTGCAGTCGCCATCTGCAGGTTGAATTCGGTACGGTTCTTGTCAATACTTATGGAATGACCCTTGTACATAGATCATGTAATGTTTAAGTCCGCTTTCTGGCCGCGCCGTGGCCGAGTAGCCAGATCATTCGCCTCTCATCAAAGTTGTCCGGGTTTGTTCCCAGGCGACCGCATTCGGGATTTGTGATGTACAAAGCGGTGCAGAGGTGCGTTTACTCCGAGTTCTCGGTTTTCCCGCCATATCATTCCACTAGTGCTCAGTCTTCCATGTATCATTAGGGTCACCGCCTGCGGTGCCTCGTGTAGTAAAAGTGGGTGTCAAATTCTACCAAAAAGTCCGCATTTCACTTAAAATAAAAAGCATCTGTTATTTATAATCTTTTAATTTGTAGTAAACAAAACCCTAGCGCAACAGCCCATGAAGGGCCAACGCTTGCCACCCAACCACTGCGTCCCACACCTCTGCCCACTACAAGCGTCATTGGTGGGACGCAGTACTGGAGGAAGGGACGTGGTCAGCGTCTGCGAGCCCTCCCGGCCAGTTATGCGGCCTTCGCGACCTGGGTTCGGTACTTCTCTATCAATTGGTCCCCCTGGGACTTACTAGGCTGAGTGCACCCTGTGCCAGACCTCCCAGCGGAGGAAAGTCCCCATGCTGGTACTGGGGTCAATTTGTGTTGAAATCTTCAATTTATACTTAATATTTTCCAGTATTAGACAAATCGCTCAACAGCTGTTGGTTGTTTCCTAAACAGATTAACTTTAACTTAAGAAGCTTTTGCCGGAATTTGAAAATAAATAAAAAGATAGGTATATTTTACGTTTCTCAATGTGCTGACATTACGACCTGATTTCGCGGCATCATAAGAACGTTAAAGTGTGTGATATAATGACACGTGTTAGCATACTCGCCATCTAATTCCAGCGTTATATGGAAGAAGGTACCACATTTACAATGAGTTCACTGAATAATTATTTACGCTAGTTTTTTTGAAGTGAGGTTTGTTTACGAGTGAAAGCATTTTCATCACGAACGTAGTGAGTAATGAAGTGTCCACGAGTTTAATAAAATTCCACGCTGCACCAGATGCGCCAATCATTTTATTTACATGCCAGTAATAAAAATTCACAATAAACGGTTTTTGCGAGGTCAAAATGAAAATATGTTGTGAGATTTAGGTTTGAGTATAAACAATTGAATGTCATACACAGGGTGTTTTAAAGAGGAAGTTCCTGTTTAAGACACTGAATTTGGAAAAATTGTATTTTTCTGTCTTCAATCTGTGTAGATGTGTTGTGGTTAAATGTACAAGTCATGAATACAAAGAATAAGTGCTCAAACAATAATGATGATAATGATGATGATGATAATAATAATAATAATAATAATAATAATAATAATAATAATAATAATAATAATAATAATAATAATAATAATAATAATAATAATAATAATAATAATAATAATAATAATAATAATAATAATAATAATAATAATAATAATAATAATAATAATAATAATAATAATAATAAATAATAACAATAACAATACCAATAATAATAATAATAGTAATAATAATAATAGTAATAATAATAATAATAATAATAATAATAATAATAATAATAATAATAATAATAATAATAATAATAATAATAATAATAATAATAATAATAATAATAATAATAATAATAATAATAATAATAATAATAGTAATAATAATAATAATAATAATAATAATAATAATTCCGAAATCATTACTTACTTTACTATTACATTCACTAATTACCTATCCAGTGAGTTTATCACTAGCGTTCAAAACAAGTTTATAAAATGTAAAACATACACCTAAGTAACAACATGTTTTCCATTTAGATGTCTCATAAAGTTCTTCACGGACAGCGAACAGTCCTTAAAGGTTGCTACGGGACATTCATTCCATTTCTCAGTGGTTTATTAACAATGAAGAAATTACCTACGGTAGTTCTGAGCTTTCTATTCTTCCTCTTAAAGAAAATTATCGCTCCTTCTGTAATATAACGTCCATCCATCCATTTAAACTCCTATTGTGCCGAAATTTTAGAAGCTCCCGTTTAGTCTTTTTCCCTTTTGTAGGCACAAAGTAGATTTGTTTCTCCTAGCATTAATTGTCACTTTATTTACAGCAGCCCAATTACTTACTAAATTTAAATCACCCTGAAGCGCGGACTAAACTAGAACGTTCCGAATTGTATTCTACATAAATAATACAAATCGCATCTGGCATTTAATATTTATAGTTTTATCAACAAGAATAAAACGTATCGGACCCTTCGCTGATCATTGGGACACTCTGCTGGCATGATTATAGTTGCATTATCAACAAAATTAAAAATGTATCGGACCCAATAGTGATCCTTGGGGCACACTGGAACTCACAGTGCTATTCCCAGAGAGTTATTTACCTACATTTACCGCTTATATTCTCTTTTGAAACATGGTTAACCTATAAAGCTGTGCGTTATCAACTCCTGTAACTTATCCTTCCAGATAAGTAAATTATGTGGCATCACATCAAAAGCTTTAGAAAAGTCCATTACTTACCACTGCATCAGTTCTTCTCTCCATCCTCCTCATCTGCTTAAAATAATCAACTTATTTCACTCTCACACGAGAACCCAGGTCTAAACCCACGTTGCGATTCCTTGAACAATTGTTTTTTTCCTAACTACTCCCGCATACTATTCAATTAAACGTTCCATTCATTTACACACTGTTAAAGTTAGACTAACTGGTCGATAACTATTTATTACCCCGTTTATAAATCTGAACTACAATAGCGGTTTTCCAGTATTTTTGAATTGTTAAACAAAACCATTATGTAGGGAATCATGGCTTCTCCCCAAAATTCAGTATTTCAGTAGGTATATAATCGGACTACCTTTACAACATATTGATCCTTTTTCACAATTAGAAAACTTACTCTTCACTATACCCAATTTTCTGTTCATAATTATCATCCAACTTAAGAAAGACAGATACAAAATGCATTAGCGTAATATAATGTTCTTGAAATTACTTACTAATTTACTATTAAAATGTTATTAATATTCTTCCCAACATTAATTAGGCCAAAATCCAAAGGTAGTTGCTGTACTTTTGCCATCTACCATAGACTACTTTTAACTCAAACTACTATAAGGTACCTTTTTGGCCACTCTGTCCCCTATTGTTAACCTACCGATGTGGTCACCCTGATAATGAGGCAGAAGAACGCAGAGCCGATGGTCTGTCACATTTTCATCCTATACTTTATACATAAAAAGGTGTGTAGCAGACGTGACAATGCCAATGAACAATGGATAAAATGGGTACAGGATCAATGGCCCTGGATCAGAGAGCCAAAAATAGAATTCTGTGGCTAACAGTGAAAAGATAAAATTATACACCTAATACTCTGGTTCTTTTTTGTCTCTCCGTAAGTTCCCATTTTAACCCCTGTATGAAATGCATAACTGTAAAAATTCACAATAGAATAAAATGACTTGTCCATTAAAAATGGAACAAATGCTCAAAGGATTCACAGCGTCATTGCTGAATTTCACATGTGCATGGCCACAGCTCCAAAACAAATAACACAAGTATAAAATAAATAAAAACCACTATGAGCTTCTAAAACTGTGAGCAGATGCACTTAATGCGTTAGTGTCAGTATACTAATGAAATAAATGTCAATCAATAAATGGTGTAGCGATAAAAGATCATTTATACCTTTAGATAAACATTCATGGTCTTAAAGCCTTAATCCATTGGAGAATCTCTGTGTTTCGATGTGGAAGGCAATTACGGGGTGCATGTCCAGCTTCTCCACAGAAACCTACAAAAGGGCCATGTCAATATTGAGCACAGCTAGAATACTTAACGGTAGGTAAGTTAGACGGGTAAGGAAATGTGTATAAAACATATCTAGACAGTTTTGTTGTAGAAATAGTTACAATGAGTGTCATATTCGTATTCAGAACAAAAATCAAACAATAGGGCAAAGCCTAATTCAGAAGTTAGCTAAGCATAGTATCGCCCACGCCTTAAGGGCCTTTCTCATACCACTGTCTTTTAGTGTACCAAGTGGTCACCGGGCCCTATTGACCTAGTTGTCGACGGGCCCTTAAACCCAAATCACTCACTCACCCAACTGGTCGCGTGGACGGTATTGTCACGTCATTTACTACCGTTGCTCTGAGGTGTAACTCAACAAGCAGAAGCTTTAACAGCACTCTGAATGCACAACTGTAACTGACTTGGCAACAGCAGAGTCTTTCGCTAAGAGCAAATTGAGAGGATGCTCTCTGTTGTGTTCATGTTATTAGCAACGGAAGAAGTGTATGGGACAGGTTTACAACTTCTTGGAATGTGGTCGTGAAGGGATGAAGCCGATATCTCTGACTTCGGTATTTTCGTAGTTTTCCCTACACACCAGGCGAATGTTGGCGTGGCTTTTCTAATCCACGGATTCCTTCTCCTCCCCCTCGTCATTTCATTCCCATTGTCACCTTTCAGGTGTGGTTGTAAGCGTGGTGGTTCAGGCATACGCGGATACCCGGATCTCTCTCTCTCTCTCTCTCTCTCTCTCTCTCTCTCTCTCTCTCTGTCTATCTATCTATCTATGTATCTCTCTCTCTGGGTGGTGGCGAGGAGCTTCGGTGGTGCGCTAGGTGGCTATCTGTGGAATTCTTAGGGACTTAGGCACGTCTCTGTGGCTTTGTTCCCGCTCTCTGCCGACCTGTGGTTTCCCTTCGCCATATCTCTCCCCGTCCCCCGGGGTGCGGTGGCCCAAATAGATCCGTACCGCATCGCAGTGAGCGAGGTATTCCCCTTCGTTACATCCATCTAATACAGGGGTGGGCAGAATAGTGTCTCCTCCAAATCCAGTGTGCACGGAACCCGCGTGACATTCTTGCTGGTTGAAGGAGTGGTATCTCATCGCTTCTTGAACTATTCACAGTGGCGGCTTGATTCAGTTACCGATCAGCGCATTTGTTACAATCAGAAAAGAGGTAGTCAGAGTTTTACCATGTGCAATCGGAATTACAAACATTATCATCATCCGAACATACGAGAAGACGTTCAGACTCTGGCGTAATATCTGCAACAGCAAATGCAGTTGCTCCGAGTGTTGGTTATCTGAAACGCAACATCTCAGTTTTGATTGTTCTATGTTCACAGACACATGTGGAGCAAAATATCGCTGTAACAGTATAACAGAAGGAGCACATTCTCTCAAACCAACTTAGAATATTGCCCTACACAGTTCTTTGAACACGTGTGTGAAAACTAAAACTCTGCACTTATTTTTTCTCACTAGATCTGTTTGTACATCTATGAGTTCATATTGCAAGTTAACTCTTACCTTGACTACATCTACAGTAAAAGAGTTTACAAATATATGTCATTCTCAAGATTCCTGAAATCATGGAATCCATGAGAAGTAAATTCGGTTTTTAACTCTTCAACAATGGGACTATAACTACTTAGTTTATCCTTTGGCACAGTACCAAGTGATTTTATACATTTGAAATCAGTATTTCATAATTTGATTTGCTGGTTAAGAGAATTGTCACATGTTATGGTATGTTTGTTATGTTTAGATTGTAGACCTATAACTTTGGCACGCTCTAAATCTGTAATCATAACAAACAAGTGGTGGTGGTGATGATGATGATGATGATGATGATGATGACGACGACAAGGGCAAGAACAATAACAATAATAATAGAAGAAGAAAATATTTACAACATATACAAAAATGTAGATCAGAAAACACCTACTAGTTACTTTTTCTACTACGTATAGAAGTAGAGGAAGTATTGTACTGTACCCAAAAATTCGAAGTCGAGGTTCCAGGGGAAATGAATGTTTTGAGGCCCCTGAATCCAAGAAAAAGCATTTTTTGGAAAAGGTCCGTGTGTGTGTGTGTGTGTGTGTGTGTGTGTGTGTGTGTGTGTGTGTGTGTGTGTGTGTGTGTGTGTGTGTGTGTGTGTGTGTGTGTCAGTCTGTGGACAGCATAACTCAAAAACGAAAAGTCGGTTAAAAACCAAAGGTGATATTTAAGTGCAATGACTTTCAAGGGTACCACACGAAGATTTTGAAAAAAATTCCTCCATTCTAAACTACCTTTTACATGGAAAATGTTTCGAAAACTTTGATTCAAAATGAGGTGGCTCTAACGATTTTGATTAAAATACCATATATTTGAGATATTCTTATGGCAAATGTATATCTTGAAAGGTATGTTTTGAATTTTCTGGCTATAGCCCATGTAGTCCTATTTACTCTGGATGACTTTTGCATAACTGGTAAATCGTAAGAGATAGACCAAATCTTACTATACAAAAAAGTTAGATATTTCTAAAACACACGATTTACGTCTAAATAGCTTTTTTGTAGAGTGAGCCATTTCGAAGATATTCTTTGTTATCTGTGTGAGTTTTGGAGAGGCTATACTTCTGTCAAAGGGAACAATGTTATTCAGTTCCTTATATGTTAACTGTGCAAAAAGAACGGAATTTGAACGCTTTAAAAGATTTGACTATCGCCCAAAGCCTACTGTATTCCCATATTCTCCTTTCACGTACAAGAAGATAAACAATAAGGTAATTTCTGCAAATATTTATCTCAACTAACACGAAGAAGCTGTAGTAATAAAAGTTTGTAAAAACGGTTAGTACAAAAGGAGAGAAAGTCATGTGAGTGTAACACGCCAGATTTGTCGTTGTATGCGGCATATCTATAATAAAGCCGTTCAATGTTGGCTCGAAGAAAACCACGTGATATCTCGTTCCAAATTAGGTAGACGATGTTGACATAATTACACGGTAAAAGGTTCATGAATCACAGGGATTCGCTAATCCACTTTTGGCCACCTCTGATCTAATTTCTCAACAGTGCTACCAAAACTTGGTTGATCAACCTGATCATTGAAGTGAACCCATGTAAGACATCGAGCAACCGTGAAAAGATAAATACAACCTTATCAGAAAAGCCTTGGATACTTTAATTACCTCGTTTGTTAATTGCGCTTGGAAATAGAAGATTTGAAATGTAAGAGCGGATAGCTCAGTGGTAGAGCATGCACTTCATGCACTGGCACCAAAGGTTCAAATCTCTCTGATGGTATTCTGTATCTTCCTTCTTTTCACCTCGGCACTTTATATCTTATTCCCACATTAAATCTACACAGAGGTTCCATAAATGATGTTATAAATGGCGCATTAGTTATACATGTTCATAGCTTGCAGTTGTATATCACAGCCAACGCTTCCAACCACCAGCGATAAAACCCAGTAATTTTGCCATTCTTTAGTTCCCTTTCTTTCTGTCATGTTTACACGTTTGCGCTTAGTTCCATACATTACCAAAAGAAGGCGTATATATGTTTTACTCTATTCTTACACTACAACGGCGCATTCATTTAATTTATAGCTATAGCAGAAGCCATTCTGTTGTTTTCACGCTTATTTCACAGGGCACGTAGCGCTTGCGGTGCTTCACAATCCACTGCGAGGAGGTGGGCAAAGTTTTATCGAGCAAGGGAACTGCGAGGGGTACAGATTGTCCGAGTCTCTACAGAGGAAGACGATGGGTCTCTTTTAACGGAAGAGGAAAGGGATCCGTTCCGAATATGGGCTTTGTTTCATTTCCTGATGTTGCAGGACTCTTACCAACTGTTGCAAGGATATCAGAATTGGGAACAGACGTGCGGTAATCGAGAAAGCTAACCGAGGCACACATGATAGACAGAGTGCCATATACAGAACTGTATGAGAGGTTATTTTCTCGGGCTAAGTAACGCTTCTACCGTCCTGTTTCCAAACCACAATGGAAGCTACTGTCCACTCCTGCAAGAAGTGGTTGAACGAGTGTTACTGTTTGGCCGTAGACCTCGTGGAATGGATCAGGTATATCTGGATGCATTCATAAAAACCTGAACGACGAAATGTTTATTGAAATGCACCAAAATGTTCTCCTTCCATCTACTCGAGTGTTATCTGGAAGGAATTATTATATCTTACCACGCTAAGTATTCGCTACATAAGTTGACCACTGTTTAAAGCTGGTTTCCAAAGCATATGGACATTTCTGAACAGATTCCCTGGCTTCCGACTACCAGAAGTGAATCTCACAGAACAATTTAGCGAACACAAAGAAGGGTCTTCTCGGTGCCCCATGTTCCCTAATACTATACAGCTCTGTATGCCATATTAATAAACTTCGAAATCACTAGCAGATAACAGAGAATACCAGTTATTTGAGGAACCTGATGAGTTGTAGGGCAGTGATAGAAAATAACGGGACCACATAAAATATTCGAAGTTCTCTTCCTCTTTCTGATTGCCTCAGCTTAATTAGATATATTTCCCCCCCTCTCTCTCTCTCTCTCTCTCTCTCTCTCTCTCTCTCTCTCTCTCTATCTCATCTCTCTCTCTCTTGTTTAAAAGTGACCGGAATTCAGATTGCTAAGTGGAGTTAAGAGAACTCAAGATTATACTTATTTTCTTCTTCGTGAATAGTGGATAAATGGCTCACAAATATGAAATGAATTTCTGTCCAAAAAATAATTTGCATAAATTTTGCAGCGTTTGCTTGTAATGCCACATTTGGGGCGTGGCCTGCTGCACGTTGTAAAACCCCTGACAGATGCTTCTAGGGCTTTGCCCTTACCTTCGGAACGTTGCAAGTCACTGTTCCCTTTGGGCTGCCTGCTCAAAAGTAACTGCTTCTGCGTTGATTTTGGACTAGCTAGCCTGCTCTCAGGGTCAGTCCAGTGTTCAGCATTGGCTAATCTGTGATGCTAAGGGTATGGCGAAGTACAAATAATAGGAACAGGGAAAAAAAGTAGGCGAGGTGTAGTCTCCCAAGGTTTAACGCTCGTGTCCATCCTCCTTGAACTTGAACTGTCAGAAGACAATTATTGTTCTGGGCACTTCCAACTCGGTCTTCCTCGTACTCATTGTAATTGTCATTTCGGCTCGTGTTTGTCGGTTACCCGCTGCTCTTAGTTCCTAGGTTCTCTTCTGCGCGGCACTTTACCACTCGTTCACAATTGGGTATACTTCTGATTAGTAAGGCAATACTCGTGCACACTAGTCTTTGATTTACTAAAGCTATTCCGCTCGCTAACCCACGTTATCTATATTACTACTCCCCGCGCCTAGAGCTCGTACGACTCCAAGCGTCGCATTCTCATGATCAGGAGCCGCAAGTAGTCTATGCGACCGAAACTCTCGGAGTGGGTGGCTAATTCTGTAACATCCCCTTAACTACTAACAAGTAACACCCTTCCATTTCCTCCCATCAAGTCAAACTTTGTTTCTACTCCATTAGATGCTATCCTTTCTGTTAGCTTTGGGTGCTTTGTTATAGTCGTTGGGAGATGCACATATCTCGGGCATCTTCCTCCCAAATCAAGGGAAGTGTTATTTTATACCTTCAAGTTGGAGGCTAATAGAAGCAACAGCTCTTTGTTCGCTTCTATTTTCCGAAAATCTTGTAAAAAGCAATGCAAGGCAGCACTGTGCCCACCTCGATAGCGTGATGGTTAGCGTGTCTGCCTCACGTTCAAGAGGTCGCGAGTTCAAATCTCGCTTAGGGTAAGTTATCTGGGTAAGGTTTTTTCCGAGGTTTTCCCTACCCTGAGAAGACGAATGTCGGGTAACTTAAAGCTCCATGGACCTCGGGCTCATTTGAGCATCATTTCACCTATTTCATTTCATTCATTCGTCCTATATGACATGTTGGAGGACGTTAATTAAAAAAAAAAAAAAAAAGGCAGCACTGTTTATTTATTAATATTGGCGTACATTAAACTCGAACAGTTTTCTGAAGGTTTTTGAACGGTGCTGTTTTTGATTTGGTGGAGCCAAAATTATGGAAAATGATTAAGTCTAACATAAATTAATTGGCGATAATTCAGTAATGTACGCTACTTAACACTTTATTTTCGTGCAGTTGGAATTACCACTGTAACATACAAAGTTACTGTATGAAAACTACATGGGCAGGTGGATTACCGGCTTCAAACTGTACATTGAACTTGTTTTTCTTTCCTACTTTTCGGTTGTTTTCCTGTTAGTGTCTCTGTGTTTACTCGCACACGGAAATTTGCAAACACACAACCTTGCCCGTGGTGGGACTCCAACCCCTAATCCCTGTGCCTCGAAGTAACAAAGCTAGGCACTTAAGTAAGCGCTGTCATGGGGACTGGTGAGCCTCTAACCTAGGACGCTGACACTCAGTCACTCAAATTAAAATTCCAAAATTATCTAATCCACTTACTTTAATGCCACAGTTCCCTTTCCAACATTACCCTTCATTCCATGTCTTCTTTTCATCTTTGAGCTGTGCTTCCAGGCTGGTTGTGTGCGGTGCCTGACAGATAGCGCGGTGCTTGTGCACTGTAAACAATACTTACTCCCCAAGGGCTGCCAGATCAACGGGCGTTTATTCGTCCTCTTGGTGATTGCAGCAGTGTCAAGGGTTTGGAAATGTTGAGGACTTCTACGCGTCTCTGTAGTCTGCCTGCGGCCTGTGGCCTTCTGTGGTTCCCTCTATTCATTCCATCCTCTTGGGGGTGTTAGCTATAACACATCTGTGCGCGTGGTGTCCTTCCCCGGTCTACCTTTTACCTTTATCTGTTAATATTAGGCGTTGAGCTAAAGCCTTACCTCGGGATCTGGTGCCAGACAGCGGGTAACTGATAATGAAAACCTCGCTAGAAACCCCCGTGCTTCCAGAAACAATTTAGGAGGTTTTAGTGTCCAATAGGCAGAATACTTCCATGTTATTGATATCAAGGAGCCCTTAATTTCGGGGCATTTCGCTTGGTTTCTTATTAGAGACACCATAAACAGAGCCATCCTCCTCAAGTTCTCCAAACCAATTAGTATTGAAGTTTGGAAGTGCATTCTGAGCTATAATATAGAGCTTTGGTTTATTTCACGTTTTCATAAAATTTTTCAAGAAAGCATTTCCTAGTTCTAAATGTTATTTCTATATTTAAAATCAGTATGGAAATTTCTGGAGAAAAAGCAAGTGCGATGGCTATGGTAGGGCAGGAAAATTTCGGGAGGACAAATAATTGAGCAGGTGTCTGTCTACCTTTCAATATTTGGGGTCAAATTTATCAATATAAAGGCAGAAGTGGTAGAAAATATCAAAGCATATGCTAAAAATGGGTGTATAAAAAGTGTTCGGCAGGACTATGAGGAAGTATCTTAAATTAAGATTATATCCAAACACTCGTCAAAATATGCATGTGAGACACGGGTAAATAAAATCAAGGAGAAATCAAGACTCAATGCATCTCAAATGAGATTTTTAAGGTCCTTGTTGCGTGTAACTAGAAAAGGACCACTCAGGAATGCAGATATAAGAGAAGAACTAGAGAAAGAAAACATTGTGGAAGAAATTAAAAGATATCAGAGCACGTTAAGAGGATGGAACCTTCTAGATTGCCACGGCAAGCACTATTTTACAAACCATTAGGACGAAAAGACTTGGACGAGGGAATGAGTTGGAGAGAGAAGTTTCATTAGCGTCGGAGCACGTCTAAAGGCCTAATCCATGTTGACGAGAGGGAGGAGGAGGAAGAAGAAGAAGAAGAAGAAGAAGAAGAAGAAGAAGAAGAAGAAGAAGAAGAAGAAGAAGAGGAAGAGGAAGAAGAAGAAGAGGAAGAGTAAGAAGAAGAAGAAGAAGAGTAAGAAGAAGAAGAAGAAGATCAGTACTCTGCCAGTACTCTAGCACTGTTGTGCCTGTATTAGTTGAAGCAGTATTTTTGTGTAAGTCCTCTGAAATAATTCACATTGTAAATCAGAAAGTCCAGCCCCCTGAAATAACCATGTTAAATTCTTCTGTTCCTGTGTGGTACAACGAAGTGGGAACAAGTGATTTTGATCGACATTATAACGATAACAAACACTAATCATACATAGAAAAGTGAATAATTAATTGTGAAATTTTGTATTCTTCAATAATAGGAAGGATATTGTCAATAATTGATTGAGATCAATCCAGTGCGGCAAGATTAGAAAAGAACATTGACTTTTCACAATCATTGGCCGTGCCTAGCCATTTTGTTTGCTAGCGGAGAAATCCACCATATTTAGTGAGAAAATTGTAAAAGTGCTTCACAAGAGAAATAATAATCTTTAAGCGTTAATAAATTGTTCAATACATTCGTTAAAACAATATTGATTGTTTCGTCTATAAAATAGATCCGTACTACTCCCTGTGACAACAGTAATAGAGTCTCATAGCTCTCAGACTGATGCTAGTAATACAGACTTCCGTTCCATCGAGGATTAATAAAAGCCAAACCTCACATTAAGATCAACAACTTACTTCAAACGGTTACATATCTAGCAATTCAGCACTACAAAGCTAGGTAAACGTGCATTTGCAGATAAACCGAAACAAATATACAGCTACTTGTTGAGTGCTGTAATGGTAGGTTCATATAGTCAACTAAAATATCACCTTACTGACCGAGCGGTAACGTCTGTGGTCCGCACTCGATCCCCGTGGCCGACCTTCTTCACCCATGGGTTATTTTCGGATGTTTCCCCGGGTCGCCAGGCGAACGCTTGTCCCTCCAATTCGTCACATTAGTCACTTTATTTCACCCTTATCCTGTTAAGGGACACTGGGAGTGAAATTTGAAAGTTCCACATTTCTTGATAGATTTTCCTGAAAATTTTACTGTGTTTGTATTTATATACGAATAGGCGGTACACCAAATTTCATTAAAATTGGATAATTAGTTTAGGATATATAAATTATTTTATGAATTTAATAGGCACATTTTCAAAATAGAGCTCGCGTCTATTGACTTTTCAAAATTCATTTATATTGGCAGAACTGATACTCTAAAACATGGGTAACAATTGTATGAAGAGATATTTCAAATACGTTTGCTCATTATGCTGTACATATTTTTTTAATAACAAAGAAAATTTAATCTTAAAAATTATTGATTTTTTTCATACAAAAAAAAATGTTTTTGGAATTCATGTTAATGATAACATCAATATTGAAGCATAGTTTTGTTTAGCTGCTATTTATGAATACTTTTAGAAATTTTCATTGAATTGGAAGCAAAACTCAGGCGCGACCTTCTTTTGGAATGTGCAGAAATGTAGTTTTGAGAAAAACAGGCTTTTATATAGGAGCATCCTGTGTACGTTAAGGGAAGAGCGCTGGGCCGTAATGACCACATGGAGTGGGGGATATGAAAAATGTTAGCTGATCCAAATGCACAGGTGTTCCAGGAACATTTTAAGGTAAAAAAATAATTTTCGACTTTTTGACAATTTTGACCAAAATTTCACTCCCAGTGTCCCTTAAGTTCCTTCCAGGGTCGGGAACGTCGCGGCAGCAACGTAGCAGGAGGAACAAATGCACTCTGGAAAGTATGCCACCCCCCCCCCCCGCAATGGAAGACGAGCATGCTGGTTTCCGGGCCCCCCTGGCGTGGTACAAGCCGGAGGGGGGAAGGAAGCTGGTTTTCGAGTCCCGCGGCCCCCCCCCCTTGGGAGTACGAACCCGAAAGGGTGGTAGAGGAACCGGGCCGCATCAGCCTCCGCCGGCGTGCTTCTAACTGGGAAAATGTAGGGTGCTAATCCCCCCTCCCCAAGTTGCTATTGAGTCAACACTAAGATATCAGCGCACTATATATGCATTACGTCGTTGGAAAGGAGTTCTCTGTATTGTCTTGTGCACCTGGAACCTGATCTCGACCAGGTGCAAAGTTCAGAGTCAGCTACAGTGTATGGTTTATGCGTAGCCAACATCGCGTCCATTGAAGGAATTGTTTCATCTTCAGTCATCAGCTTACTAAAGGTGCTAGATGCACAAAATGTGACTCCTACTGGTGCAGCAAACACTTCAGGAATATAATTGCGGAAGAGGAATATACTTGTGGAATGACGAGTTGGACATCGGCAGTCTACATGCCATTATTAAAATATGCATGTGTCTGTCCGCAGTAAATGTAAATTTTTTAATCCGTCGTTACAAAGTTGAAATTTGCCTCTAGCAGGCTTCACAAGTTCATATGCTTTCATGCATTTTTCATACATGGAAATCAGTGTCATGAGCGTGCATAACAGATAAAGCGCTTCTTCACGTTTAGAGCTCTCGGATTTGCTTTCCTTTTGAAGCAAAATCACTGATATATCTCTCACTTAAGATTCACTAGACGTACAACTAAGAGGCGTAACGTGGTATGCTAAAGGTCAAAGATCTCTCGAACAAGACATGTGTGCTAAAACAGGACCGAATGTGTCCTCTGGTATTGTCTCAAGTAGGACATACTCCAAATGTAACAATTATCTTAGACTATAAAAGCTATCTTTTGGCAATATTTCCACTACTATGGTAATTTCAATAGTGTTCAGGGGAAAAGAATAGGAGCAGTTAAAGAGTTTAAACTCCCAGAACATTTAATGTTCACCACCTAGCAAAGAGTTCAACTACCTCTTTTCCAACCGAGCGGGATGGCTCAGGCTTCTGTAGCTCGCATTCAGGAAGTCGCGAGTTCGATTCCCGTGGTCGATCTTCCTGACCTTGAGTTTTCTCAGGTCACTCAAGCGAATGCCGGGAAGGACATTTACCTTGCATCCCCTAAATCACTCCCTTTCATTTCATTAATTTCATTATCTTTCTATCCGGTCTTTGTAAAAGTCAGCGGGGTCGGTGGTGGTTGCTCTCTGTGAACACGGTGTTCGACTGAGGGGAGGCACTTGGTCGGCTGGCCACCCGCCAGTGGGGCTGGTTCATCAGCCTGACCTGGCTGGTAGCGCGTTTTCTGTGGCCACCCGGAAATCCGTCGGACTAAACTGCCAGCACCTTTTAGGGACCCTGCCTGTGATGCGTTCCGGCCACCTTTAAGGTACTCTCATATCACCCTTCCTCCCGGGGTCGTGCCGCAATCCCTATCGTGACAAACAAGACCTCTAATCCGAAAATATGTTTCTTTGTACACCAACAGTCACCGTTACTTAATGGACGGTCTATATGCCTAGTAATCTATAGACAGAATAGGATAGAGAAGGGTCGAAAGGGGACTGAGCATCTCGACCCGTAGTACAACTGACGAGGCGCCCCCGGGAGGGAGGAGAGACTACAGCAGAGAGCAAGATCCTTAACAACTACAATGTGAACTGCCAGGTGGCGGCTCGTACCCCCGCTCCTCTCTCCGGAACTTGCAGGGCTCCCCCGATCCGGAGGATGAGTATTTATAGAGATGCACGTCGGAACTGCCGCCCGCCCTCAGAGCCCTGAAACAACCTAGCAGATGAAAGGTGAAGTGAAATGGAGGAACTGAAAATTCGGAGAATGTAATTATCCCTCCCAGCATTTGCTTAGCGACCCGGGAAACACTCATGGGTCAGAAAGGTCGAACCTCACACGTCACCGCTCAGTCCAGCAATCTATAGTTGGCGAGTTCTCTGCATTAGCACTTTTTCACACTTTACTATTTCTTTGAGGATACAAATGTCTAGTAGTCATGGCCGTGTTTGTGCATTCATCATTGTCATTCCGTTTATCGTCTCTGTAGATCAGCAATTGTGCAAGAGAAATTTAACACACACAGACGTACAACGTAGGGATTTCACCACAATTGCCATACGTCTTTCCAATAGGCGAACAAAAATCATACCAGATGGTCCAAAAACACCTCACTTAAATTTCCGCCATAACTATTAGCAGTATCGCCGCTCATTAAACTCCTGAGAAATACAAAGGAGAATCGCACCTTTTCTAATATGTAACACAGTTGCTGCACCAATGTAAACATCAGCCTAGAAAAAATGAAACATACAACAATAAGTGGTTCCGAAATGGCTAATGCTACGAAAAAAAACGTTGTAATATATTTTTTTTTCCTCTCTAGTAAGGCTCTCTCTCTATCTATCTCTCTCACTCACTCACTGTCATGAAAGCTAAAAAAAATACTCGTGAATTTAGACTACCTAACAGGCCATTCACAGAAAATGTAAAATACATTATATTCTATTCCTCGTGGAAATACTATGTACATTTTGTATTTTAATCAAAGTTGTTAAAAGCACTTTGAAACAATTACAATAATAATATCCTCCAGCCGCAGCCAAGGCCATGGAGAAGTGCAAGTTGGGGGTGGCGGCGGTCAGCGCGCCGAATCCCCCGACTACAAGGCGACTACTTGACCTTCTAAGGACGCTACCTTCCCATCAAGATAGATACTCAGTTGGCATCACGAGGCTGAGTGCACCCCGTTGCAGACCTCCCAGCGAGGAAAAATCCCCGCCAGTACCGAGAATTGAACCCAGTCCCCCGCGCCAGAGCCAGACGCGTACCACTATGCTACGGGGTTGGTCTTGAAATAATAAGTAAGACCGGAGTTATGTGCGCTCGCATACGATACAAGTTAGCTGGACGCAGAGTATGAATGACGTCAGAAGTACAGCACGACCATCAAATGTGCAAACAACTGCCACTAGAAGCAAGTGTCGAAAACAACGTAACGTTGTACTGTGCGAACTAGTGAAGCATTGCCTTACAAGGTCAAGGTGCAGTATAACGCGACTGTTTTGTTTCTTCTCGCAGTGAGCTGCAGACGTGGAGTGAACTATCTGAAAATCTTCACTTCATATCCAACATTTTTGCAGTGTTGTCCAAAGCTATTAAACAATTAGAAAAATCGAGTTTGGAAATATCCAACAGCATAAACATAATAGAAGACTCAGCTAATTCAATTAATAGGATACCCCATGTGCCAGGTATCGAAAAGGTGAAAGCTAAATTCCAGAAAGTTCTGAACAAAATTATTGGTTATCCAGCTGTGCGAAATGTTGAAAATGAGTAACAAGGAAACCACGCCAGACGACAGAGTGGAATTCTTTACATTTGCACCTCTGACATCGTGTGACGGAGAAAGAAGTTTTTCACTGTTTAAACACTGCTTCAATGATAGGCGTCGAAATTTCACATTTAATAATTCACGAATGTACATTGTAACCCAGTGTAATGCACTCTGAGACGATATTATAGTTAATAAATAACATGATTAACAACTCCGCGTGTGACTAACTGACATTTACACTACATTTTCTTCTTAAAATGTCGGTCTGGGTGGCTCAGTTGGTTAGACGCTGGCCTACTGTTCCCAAGGTCGCGGGTTCAAACCCGGCCCAGGCCGATGGTTTTTAAGTGTGCTTAAAAACGACAGCTCCGTGTCAGTAGATTTACTGGCATGTAAAAGGACTCCTGCGGGACAAAATTCCGGCACACCGGCGACGCTGATGTGATCCTGGCAATTGACAGCGTCGTTAAACAACAAAATAATTTTTTTTCTTCTTAAAATGTCTGTGTAATAAACAATTATTTAATAATGAGTGCTAAACTTTTCGTGGCTGACATTTTTGTCAACTGTAGGTCAGTTAGTGCTCATTATTAAATAATTGTTTCACTTTTTAAGGTTTTTATATTCCCTATCACAACTGCCAATGTATTCTCTGTCATCATATGTCGTTAAAATAACATTTTTACACCTATATTGACCATTAGACAGACATTTTAAGAAGAAAATGTAGTGTAAATGTCAGTTAGTCACACGCGGAATTGCAAGCGTTTAAGTGCAATTCCAGAATGTATAGTTTATGATCCTTGTAGTCTGTGCTGCAGTGAGGCGGTTTTCATGGTCAGGCTGTACCTGCCTGCAGTTGTTTACATGCGCGAGCGATAACAGTAAAGTCCATGTGCAGTATACCTATGGAAAAACGTACACGCGTCCCTACGGCCCTTAATAATAAGTAACGAAAACATTCTATACAAGGCGTTGTTTGTATCCTATAATGTCTGGCTTAAACAGAAAGTAAACTTTTTCTGAAAGAGTCTTCATTTGCCCTTGGGACCTCACAAGGTCTGTTTGCGGTGAAATCTGGAATCAGGCTTTTTGTCGAACTTAACCTATCTATCGAGGGTATGTAGTGCTTACTAGTGGACGTGGCATTAGTTCTTGCAAACAATAAGGTTAAAACCTCCACTAACACATTGAAAACATTTGGCTACAGATGGTTGTCTTTGTGTTTCAGTGTGCAGTATTTATAACGTTGTTCAGGTCTGTAGGTGCTACTGCCTGGAGTTTGAAGCCTTGAACAGAGGGAGCTGAGGTTAGCTCATGCACGTTCTAACTAATATATCGGGTGTTCTGAAATTCATGTTACAAACTTCTACGGCTAGTAGAGGGGACTGGGTAGACAATATTTTAAATAGGAACCCATGTCCGGGAATGGACCGCTTCCGTGCTACAATCTTTACAATAAGTCGAATTTGCCGGTGTTGTTTTGCAACCGGATAGGCTGTAAAATGACGTCAGAAGAGTTCCGGGTCAAGTGTGGTGTGACGTTAGGCTCAGAATTAAATGACGTATAACTCCTTGCATAGAAAAATCGAATAATGTGATACCAAAGAAACAAAACAATTACATTGATCACAATAACACTTGTGTCAACAGTAGAAAGAACAAATTTGTTTGTCTTCTGCTCCTGATGTGTCCTATACTGTACTGAAACTGTTCACTTCAACTGAGGCTTGATGTGACGACCACCAACTTCATTGCACACATTGTACCGACGAATCAGGTTCCGGTACACTCGTTCCATCACTTCTGGTGTACCGCTAATCTCTTGTGGAGCGGCCATAACGCGTGCGAACACTTCTTCCTGGGTCTCTACAGGAGTCTTGTGCACCAAACTCTTCATGCGACCCCCAGGAAGTAGCCCAATGCCATTAAATCCGGCGATTGTGGGGGCCATGCATTAGGACCACCCTGGCCATCCGTTTTTGCCCAAATCTTGGGCCAAGATGTTCCCGAACGTTAAGTGTAAAGTGCGGCGGTGCACCTTCGTGCCGAAGCCACAGTTCCTGGCTTACATTCAATGGTACGGGATCCAACAACAGGGGCAATACGTTCCTTAGGAAGATCAAGTACGAAACACCCGTTAACGTAACAGGAAAAATGTATGGCCCGATCACATGACCGTCTAAAATACCTGTCCAGACATTGATGGAAAATCCTTGTTGGAATCCCCAGACATGCATCACCTGCAGATTTTCGTCTGCCCAGACATGGCTGTGCCGAGAATTGAGAATACACTCCCTCAAGAATTGGCATTCATCGGTGAACAGAACTCTTCGTGGAAATTGGGGCTCATCAATGCATCGTTGCAGAAACCACGTGCAGAAGTTAACATGTGGTACAAAATCTCCTGGTTGCGACGCCTGTACCTTTTGGGGGTGGTAAGGATGCAGTTGTTGCTCGCAAAGAACCGTCCACACGATGCAGTTAGAAGTGTCCATCGCATGGGCAATGAATTCGGGGGTGCGGTGTCTTCTTGGAGCACCACAGTCCTTCCTATCGACGGTGAAGGTACCTCGTTCTCGGAGCCGTTGCACAATTCTGGCAAAAAGGGTATGTGATGGAATCGTGCGTTGTGGATAACGCTCTTGATACAACCGAACAGCTGCTCTTCCATCCCTTTCCGCGGCGCCGTTCACTAACACCATGTCCGTGTATTCTTCAACCATGTTTATTGGAGCTGCACAGGCACGTGAATGGGGCTCCAGGCATGATACCACAGCAGGGGAAACGTCACTTGACATCAGGTGATCGCCTGACGTCATGTACTGTCTATCAGGTTGCATAACATGATCGGCAAATTCGATACCTTGTAATGGTTGTAGCACGGAAACGGTTCGTTTCCGGACATGGGTTCCTATTCAAAATATTGCCTACTCAGTCCCCTCTACTAACTCTAGAAGTTTGTAACATGAATTTCAGAACATCCGGTATATATAAACTAAATATCAGAATGAAATATGTTACCATTTACATTTATTCCGATGAACTGAAGATCTTATAAGTGTTGAATTGCGACAGCAAAATGTGTAAATAAACGATTTAATCCATTATTTGCACTTTAGAGTAGCAACATTAAAGAACCATGGAACTGAAGAATGACCAAAAATTATCGAGTTAACAATGTTTAAGTTTATCTTATATATTTAAACGAGCAATTCTTGTACATATATTCCGCACAACTTGGAAACGGCTCTAACGATTTCAATCAAATTTTGTATTCAGACAGGGTTTTGCTTATTAAGTTTATCTATATAGGTGCCATTCCTGAAACAACGCGACTTTACGCGTAACAGTCACAATTACTCTAAACTTTATTTTGGCCATAATTTCTCTGTTAATGGGCCAATTTCAACAAACAGGCCAGGATAATAAAGGTCTTATCAACAGCTTTCAGAAAACCTAAAGAAAGTTTACTTAGCTATCTTAGTCTAAGCGTAACAGTCACAATTACTCTAAACCTTATTTTGGCCATAATGTTTCTGTTAATGGGCCAATTTCAACAAACCAGCCAGGATATTAAAGGTCTCGTCACGGAGACGGCTCCAACAATTAGGATGAAAATTTATATTTAGTTAACATTTTGCTTTTCAAGTTTATCTAAATAAGTATCTTCTCCCCCCTCCCCCCCAAAAAAAACACGATTAAAAAAAAGGGAAAGAAAAGAAAATCCCAGGGAAGTTCGGTCGCCCAGGTACTGTATATAAATGTTATCCAAACTTTCAGTCATCGGTTGACAGTGGCATTTTTTAGATTGCGCCATTTTTAAAGGTCTAGCACAGGTTTTAAATCCCATGTGCGCTTCATTTAAACGCCCCTCTTCTGCATTACTTTTGGCAGTATTTGTATAGAATAAAGGGCTCAAAAACAAACAAATTCAACGGAAAGAAGTGATTAAGCAATGAATCTCAGGAGAGACTCCTGGACAAAAGAGGGAAGGTGTGACAATGAGGTAATCTGAACATGATGCGTTTGTGTAGATTTTGCTTTTTTAATACACTATCTGCGCCAACCGCATTAAATATTGTGCCGAGCTCCTAAGATTTTTTCAGCATGTGCTACATTTATGTGACTTCAACTTCGTCTTTGGATTCAAAATGTAAGAATTTGTTTAGCTTTAAATGCACAAAAGAATTTTAAAAACGTTTTTAATGTCCATCAAAGCTAAGAAATTACTTTAAAAGTAATATTTTTTTCTTTCTTGCAAAGACTGATAGTGATTGTTGGGCAATTAGAGTTTATAAAATAATAAAACTGCTGAGATACTTTAGTTTTTGATGCACATGGAGTATTTTCAATAAATTGAATTATTATTTCCCTCAAAACTATAAAACAGATTGTGCTAGAATTTTGTGTGGTATTTTATAACATAAATATCCTTTGGTGTGCAGTGTTCATTTCATACCTATAAAAACCTGATGTGCTGTACTCATATGACGACCATGCTCACAAACTCTTATTCCTGTGTTCTTCTTGTTAGTTGAGATGGACGTTTGCAGAAATTATCTTATTGCTTATTTCCTTGTAGGTACAAGGGGAATACGGGAATACAGTAGGCTTTGAACGATAGTCAAATGTTTTAAGGCTTTCAAATTCCGTTCTCTTTGCACGGTTCAAATATAAATGAAATGAAAAACGATGTTCCATTTGACAGAAGTATAAGTTCTCCAAAACTCACACAAATAACAAGGAATATCTCCAAAATGTTTCACTCTAAAAATATTTCGACATGAACTGTGTGTTTTAGCAAGATCCACATTTTTGCATAGTAAGATTTCATCTATATTTACGGTTTACTAGCTGTGCAAAAGTCCTCCAGAGTAAATAGGACTATATGAGCTATAGCCAGAAAATTCAACATATACATTTCATTTTTCATAAAAATATCTCAAATATATGACATTTTAATCAAAATCGTTAGAACCATTTTCAATAAAATTAAAATTTTCGAAAAATGTTCCATATAGCCCCTGTAGTCGTATTTACTCTGGACGACTTTTGCATAACTGGCAAACCGTTAGCGATAGACCAAATTATACTGTACACAAAATGTAGATCTTGCTAAACTACACAATTTATGTCTCAATAAATTTTCTTGTAGGGTGAACCATTTCGGAGATATTCCTTGTTATGTGTGTGAGTTTCGGAAAACTTAGAACTTTCGTGAAATGGGTCATCGCTGTTCCTTTTTTTATATGTCAAATGTGCAAAGACAACAGAATCTCAAACATTTGACTATCGCACAAAGCCTACTATATTCTAACATTCACTTTGCACCTACAAGGAAATAAGCAATAACATAATTTGTACAAATGTTTGTCTCAACTAACAAGAAAGAAGCTATAGGAATAAGAGTTTGTAAGAATGGTTAGTACAAGAGTAGAGAAAGTCATGTGAGTGCAACACATCAGATTTTTGAGTTATGCTATCCACAGACAGACAGACGGAGACACACAGAAACACACATACGCGCGCGGGCGGGCCTTTTTCTAAAAATGCCTTTATTGGATTCAGGGGGCTTCAAAACATATATTTCCGGTGAAATCTCGACATCGAATTTTTGGGTGGAATACAATACTTCCTCTACTTACTCTACATAGTAGAGAAAGTAAAAATATAGAAAATTCAAAATTCAGTCCCAGGTACCCCATGTATTTCTATAGAAGTGGTATTTTCACTCTAGTCGTGTGTAGGACAAAGATTGGACTTCACGGTTGAAAACACTTCAAGTATTTAACAGCTTCGGGACTTCTTTGAGTATAAATCTCTGGTTGTTGAGATAACCTTGGTGGTCTGTGGAAAACGCGTAAAAAAAGATAAAAGTTGCTTTTTTGTGAAACGGGACAGGCATGGTAGCCCTATTCCCAAGAGATTCATAAAGTACCAGTTCCGGGTTTCTAATCTCACTGAAGTTTTAAAACGTAATTTACACGCGCCTACGCGGCTGGAATGGGGAAACAGTCTCTGCATTAAAAGAAATCGACAAACATTCTCATGAACATTTCTAGAGGGTAAAATCTTTTTAAGTGCTGCTTCCCACAAACCCAACATTAGAGCATAGGAGGAATGTTGTGACCCTGAGCTTGTTATCACAACACCTAACTCATATCGCACATCATTGTCTGAGTGCAAAGTTTCAATTGTATTAGTAAGAAATCCATTTACAGTAGTGTAAAATAAACTCCAGCAAGAATCCTCAAAGTTCAGATGTTCCTGACGAGAGCACACGAGCCTTATGTTCAAGTTGCAATGAAACAAAAATGTATTTCACACATCACACCTTTTTCTTAGCAAACAACAGACTTCTGAATCTCCAAGTTAAGTAAACTTACAGAGGCACCGGTGGACGATGAACAAGCAGTCCTTGGAAGTTCTTAGCAAAGATAATCATAAACTTGACAATTTAAAGCTTTAGACATCAAAATTTGGTACTTTTCAACCTTTCTTGACTTTGCCTCCTTGTTTGGTATATTTATGTACATTTGCTCTTACTTTCACTTTCTCTGCTGCAGATAGTAAATGGAGGAAGTATTGTAATCCACCCCTAAATTCGATGTCGAGATTTCACCACAAAAATATGTGTTGAGGCCCCCTGATTCCGAAAAAAAGCATTCTTGGGTAAAGGTCCGTGTGTGTGTGTGTGTGTGTGTGTGTGTGTGTGTGTGTGTGTGTGTGTGTGTGTGTGTGCGTGCGTGTGTGTGTGTGTGTCAACAGCATAACTCAAAAACGACAAGTCGGTTAGAAACCAAAGTTGGTATTTATATTTAAGGGACACTGGGAGTGAAATTTGACAGTTCCACATTTCTTGATAGATTTTTCTGCAATTGTTAGTGTGTTTGTATTTATATGAGTATAGGAGGAACACCAAATTTCATTAAAATTGGATAATTCGTTTAGGATATATAAATTATTTTATGAATTTAATAGACACATTTTCAAAATAGAGCTCGCGTCTATTGACTTTTCAAAATTCATTTATATTGGCAGAACTGGTGCTCTAAAACATGGGTAACAATTGTATGAAGAGATATTTCAAATACGTTTGCTGATTATGCTGTACATATTTTTTTAATAACAAAGAAAATTTAACTTAAAAATTATTGATTTTTTTCATACAAAAAAAATGTTTTTGGAATTCATGTTAATGATAACATCAATATTGAATCATAGTTTTGTTTAGCTGCTATTTATGAATAGTTTTGGAAATTTTCATTGAATTTGAAGCAAAACTCAGGCGCGACCTTCTTTTGGAATATGCAGAAATGTAGTTTTGAGAAAAACAGGCTTTTATATAGGAACATCCTGTGTACGTTAAGGGAAGAGCACTGGGCCGTAATGACCACATGGAGTGGGGGATATGAAAAATGTTAGCTGATCCAAATGCACAGGTGTTCCAGGAACATTGTAAGGTAAAAAAAAACAATTTTCGACTTTTTGACAATTTTGACCAAAATTTCACTCCCAGTGTCCCTTAATCTGCTTCAAGAATGCGACACGAAGATTTTGAAGAAAGTTGGTCCACCCTAAACTACACTACACATTGTAAATGTTTCGAAAATTTTTATTTTCTCGAAAATGGCTCTAACTACTTTGATTAAAATGACATGTTTTAGATATTTAATGCCAAATTAAGTGTATATTTTGAATTTTCTGGCTATAGCTTATGTAGTCCTGCTTACTCTGGATGACTTTTGCATAACTGATAAACCGTAAGAGATAGACCAAATTTTACTGTACAAAAAACGTAGATCTTTCTAAAACACACAATTTATGTCCTAATAAATTTTTTGTGGAGTGAACCATTTCGGAGGTATTCTTTGTTATTTGTATTAGTTTTACAATAGCTAAGGTTTCTCAAGCTTGACGACACGTCGAACTGTAGGTCCAATCTCGACGTGACCTCACAGGTCACCACGATCGGTAAAAGCCACCTATATTACTTAACTTCAAGGAAATTTGCTAAGTCACGCTCATATTCAGCATAACTATCAGATTAATAGGCAAATGCTAGTGAAACAAGCAATACATTCTGTATATTTCACCACCTCATCACGTCCAGTGTTAACTATAATTGTAACAAGGTTACAGCTCTTTGTTCGTCACATTAGATTTAATTCAGTTTTCTGCTTTATCCAGTGTTTTAGTTTTCCTGTAGATATGTTGTATACCCAAGCATGTACGGTTCCGTAATGATTAGTCGTGCAAGAAACATCTTCCTCTGATGAGAATTGATGTAGACCAGGCATGTCAAACATCACTCCCAGGGTGTGAAGAGAGGAGTCCACCCCTCCTTAACTGCAGTAGCACACGCTAGTAGAACCGGTTTTCGCTTTGTTTTTCTCGTTCTCTGATTTGAAGGGAGGGAAAATAGGGGAATATTTTCACACTTGGCGAGTGCTGTTTGACATGCCTGATGTAGACAGATAGGGCAGACCAGGTTCGGAGGGGGGGGCGGTGACAGAGCGCCTCCCGGGAGAAAGGGATGAGGTGAGAGGATACGAAGGTGTTGTCGGACCTGAGCAGCAGAGGGCAGGAGCCCTAGCGACTACATATGTGAACTCCCCGGTGGTGACACTTATACCAGCTGCCGTCCCCCTGGGGAACCCGGATTCGGAGACCTTCCTCGATCCGGAGGACGAATCATGATTTATTATTAATTATTATTACTATTATTATAGAATTTAAAAAATCTGATGTGTTACACTCACATGACTTTCTCTACTCTTGTACTAACCATTCTAACAAACTCTTATTCCTATATCTCCATGTTAGTTAAGATAAACATTCGTACATATTATCTTATTGCTTATTTCCTTGTAGGTGCAAGGGAGACATTAGAATACAGAAGGCTTTGTGCGACAGTCAAATCTTTTTTTACCCTTGAGATTCCGTTCTCTTTGCACGATTAACATATAAAAAATGAACAACGTTGTTGCATTTCGGTAAAGTTCTAAGTTTTCCGAAACTCACACACATAACAAGGAATATCTCCGAAATGGTTCACCCTACAAGAAAATTTGAGGCATAAATTGTGTATTTTACCAAGATCTACATTTTTTGTAGAGTATGATTTGGTCTATCTCTAACGGTTTACGAGTTATGCAAAAGTCGTCCAAAGTAAATACGACTACAGGGGCTATAGCCAGAAAATTCAAGATATACATTTCATTTGTCATCAAAATGTCTCAAACATATGACATTTTAATCAAAATCGTTAGAGCCATTTTCAAGAAAATCAAAATTTTCGAAAAATTTTCCATGTAAAGGGTAGTTTAGGGTGGGGCTATTTTCTTGAAAATCTTCGTGTCACATCCTTGAACAACATTAAACTTAAATACCAACTTTGGTTTTTAACCTAATTTTCGTTTTTGAGTTATGCTGTCCACAGACTGACAGACTGACAGACTGACAGACTGACACACAGACTGACACACAGACTGACATACAGACACACAGACACACAGACACACACACACGGACCTTTTTCTAAAAATGCTTTTTTTTTTTATTCAGGGGGCCTCAAAACATATATTTCCGGTGAAATCTCGACATCGAATTTTTGGGTGGAATACAATACTTCCCCTACTTACCAGTAGAGAAAGTAAAAATGAATATACCTATCAGGCACAATTCCAAAGTAGCACATTATACGGCACTGCAACTTGGACCATAAGCAGACAACAAGCAAACAAATGAATGGTATTACAAATGGATTTTTGGGGAAGATCAGCACGAAAATCTAGGCAAGATAATGTTCGGAATAACAGAAAGAGGGAAATGGCGCAAGTTGAGAAACACATTTTGGCAATTGCAGAAGAAAGGCGCCTGAAGTGGTATGTACACGAACTTAGAATGTCAGAGGAACGAATACCCAATAAAATTCTAAACTGGAAAGAAAAAGTGAAAAGGAGAAGAGGGAAACCTAGGGAATGTTGGTTGGATGGGGTGTAAAGAGAAGAGGATTAAAGGAGGAAGAGACTATGGACAGGAACTTCTGGAGACAGAAGTTCGTTTTGAGATGAAGGAAACCGTTTGTATTGTGGAATATTCCTTAATAAAAAAAAAATTATTATTATTATTATTATTATTATTATTATTATTATTATTATTATTATTATTATTATTATTATTATTATTATTATTATTATTATTATTATTATTATTATTATTATTATTATTATTATTATTATTATTATTATTATTATTATTATTATTATTATTATTATTATTATTATTATTATTATTATTATTATTATTATTATTATTATTATTATTATTATTATTATTATTATTATTATTATTATTATTATTATTATTATTATTATTATTATTATTATTATTATTATTATTATTATTATTATTATTATTATTATTATTATTATTATTATTATTATTATTATTATTATTATTATTATTATTATTATTATTATTATTATTATTATTATTATTATTATTATTATTATTATTATTATTATTATTATTATTATTATTATTATTATTATTATTATTATTATTATTATTATTTTCACCGTAATATTTCACTATACCTGTACTTTTGTTACGATACATTGGATGAAACATGTAGAACAAATACGATGTGATATATTCACATATAGATCAGATTTGATTTCACCTTCACTTGAAAGCTTCGATGCGGAACACTTGTGCTAAGTGACAGTTGCGCGGAGTGACATTTCCGGGGAGGGCGTCTCCTTCTTAATTACTTTGTGTGAAAACATGTTTCAGGTGGCCGCACTTGAACCAAATCGATTTTCCCTTCTCCCCAACTGTCGCGTCATCTGGTAGGGGATGGCTCTGGCGATGTGCTTGACTTTCGCCTACTTAATTAAATCTTTAAATGAAAACATAATAAAACACAGATAAGCAAATAAAAAGGAAGCTTTATGGTCATATTCTTTTTCGGTTAATCATTGAGATTTCTAGGAAAGGTAATATTGCTGGAATCAAATTACAATTATAAAATATGAAAAGTTGTTTTTGTGTGTGATTTATGATAACATTGTAAGCCATGAATGATTGCTATGAAACTCGGTATGGTTCTGTGTGACACAAATGCTGTTTATAGTGTACAAATGATGGGGAAAGGAAGACATATTCCAGAACGGTGGTACAAAAGCTTTCCCCGTTATAATTGTAGCGACCTTCTTGCCCATGCGTTTCAACAATTCCTTTTTTTAGTACTACAGTTTGGTGATATATCGAGTGAAAGAGAGGATGTAAACGATCATTATATAGCAATAAGCAATTTTAACAAGAATTAGGGGATATGTGGTTTAAACAATAGTGATAATTGAAATATGTGGACATAACCTTGCATTATAATTTGCCAATATAAAGTTCCTGTCTCGAATCCTATTTGCTGGTTTAAATTAAATTATTTTGTTGTTTAACGACGCTGTCAATTGCCAGGATCACATCAGCGTCGCCGGTGTGCCGGAATTTCATCCCGCAGGAGTTCTTTTACATGCCAGTAAATCTACTGACATGGAGCTGTCGTTTTTAAGCACACTTAAAAACCATCGGCCTGGCCCGGGTTTGAACCCGCGGCCTTAGAGTCACTAGGCCAACATCTAACCAACTGAGACACCCAGACCGACCCCTATTTGCTTGTATGAAAAATGTAAATAACTATGCAACAAGATTGGTTGTTTCCGCTAACATTAATTTACATGACATATTTTGAAAATATACTTAAATATCAACTTTGGTTTTTAGCCCACTTTTGGTTTCTGAGTTATGCTGTCCACAGTCTGACAGACAGACAGACAGACATACACACACGGACCTATTCCCAAAAATGCTTTTTATAATTCAGGGGGCCTCAAAACATATATTTCCGGTGAAATCTCGGCATCAAATTTTAGGTGGAATACAATACTTCCTCTACTTTACTATAAGTTGTAGAGAAAGTAAAAAAATACAGGAGAATCCACAACAGAATGAACGGCATAATTAGCATAAGAAATGTGTTAATGTATGTAAAGCTGGATAATGAAATAGGAAAAGCTTCAGTAAAGCTTCTGGAACGGAATTAAGAGAACGGTTTTATGAAATTAGCTGGAAGTCCAAATTATAATTAGAAGTAAGTGGAGAAAATGCTAGAATGTGCATTGGGAATGAAAGGTGTTCCCAGAATTTAGGAATAACAAACAAATCAAATGTTTAAGAGTTATAGTACGGTACAAAAGAAAAGAAAGAAGGTTAAATTGGCACCCAGATGAAATTGTAACTAACTTAATAATGATCAACGCTTGAGAAAGAAGCAGGAGGTGCATACACATAAATGGGTATTTGTGCTTGAGGTCTCCTCAAATCACAATGTTTCAATTTCCTACAGCGCCAAATGATACCAAGACTTGGGTGGAAAAAGTGGTTATGGCGACAGGAAAGTCAGCGTTCAGCTTAAGAAAATTTGCTGGCATGCGCACCAAATAGCTGGTCGCTGTAAATCACAAGAGAGGATTACAAACCTGCAATTAGCGGCAATAATGGGGAGGAGTCAAACTTGACTCGAACCAGACCTTCAGCAGTAACTTGCCTTATTGTTCCTCGACCAAGGCGTGAGTTATGGCACAGGGTCCCTCCCCGAGGCTCGAAGTCTGGAGATCTAGCGGAAACATTACTTTCACAGATAGGTACGATATTAAACGAATAAGGCACCTCCATAGGTTTGTCCGCCTGTGAGGAAACTTCTAGACTTATAGCTCTGCTTACAACTACAACTACGTGGAAGTCTCTGAGGGTGTTCTACTCTGGAGGGGAAAGGGGAGACAGTAGCACATGGCAGCTCACGTTGTGTTCCCCTCGTAAGAATGCGGCTGAAAGGAACATCAACAACGGAGAAACAACGGCTAGAGTTTCAGTATATTAAAGGCTATAAAATTAGGTGAAAATTCTTAAAAAATTTTAGTTCTGCTTTATGCACTTTCATTATGCTTATACTTTGTATTTTAACGGCGCACTCCAGTTTTCTCAATATCAGCCATTTTAAAGCTCCAGGAGGGCATTTATATGCCCTAGTGCGGGTGAGTGTTCCTCGCTAAACTTCGTCGCTACAGCTTTGAAATGCTTCTGTCGTTTTCACTGGCTTTAATTTGTCTCCTGCAGGGAATTTTGCTTCAGAAAGGTTGTGAGTTGGCTGAGCTGAAATTAATTCGATATATCGAGCTGAAATGCTGCGAATCTGACATGTGTTTTGCTTCCAATCAGAGAGATGCAGTCAGTGTTCTGTAATTCTGTAATCTTGCCAGGTTATTTCAGTGTTCCAGTTATATATTAGGCATTGTTTACGTAGTTAATAAGTTCTACGTTATTCGTTAGTCTATAGTAAATCAATAACAAGCAGATATTTTATGATTTGGTGTATAAACTAGCGAAAGTGCATAGTGTAGAGGTTAGCTAAGAACAACAAATTTCTAAATTTTGTGAACAATGCGAAGGCAAAAGGAAAGTTTTCATATTAAGAAACGACCACGGAAACTTAAAATTCTCAAAAACTGCTACTGAGGCCAAGAAGAAAGCAACAGAGGGTCCCACATATGCTGCTGGGGAATTTTAAGTTAGCTGGATTTAGTTAAAGTACAAAAATATATTGTTAAACTTCAAAATCCATTTTTCTCAATTCATTTTTTCAGCATTTTTCACTATTTAAAATACTCCTTGGACCCTAGTTTATAACTTATTAACTTGAAATTTTCAGGAGAGCTACATTGGTTAAAAATGTTAAATAATTGAACTGAAATTAAATATTTTTCATAACTCATACTGAAAAAATTGAAAATATCAATAACCTGTACACAAAACATTTTTTCCTCTTAAACTAATTAAATCTAAGCAATGATGGTGTGATAAGTTCTTTGTAATTGTATACTGAGCTGAAATTAAAAATTTAGGAGAGATACAATAAACTGTAAGGTCCAATGGTCATTTCATATTGGCATATCAAAAAGTGATTTATTATTAATAGATATATTTAATTTAAACGCGGATTGACGTAGGACATTGAAATGTTGTGTATACTATATATTTTGTGTTCTAAGTGTGTGGAAAAAATTCAAAGCAATCAGAAGAAAACTGTGGATTTTTTAATTTTCATATATGTATTTCCTTAATAAGGTATAGGACTGTTATGATCTTCGCAAAACTTAAAGGCACATGGAGGCGGGGCGTACTGCGGACTCCAGCGAATCCTACGCTTGCCCCTCCTACCAGCGCTGCCGAATGTGGTGCATGCATCTCACACAACCTTATGTACAGACCGTCTGCCGGTACACGCACTACGCTTGGCAACAGCGCTCTGCTTGAGCATTGGCCAGCGTTCACATGCCTTTAACTTTTGCGAGCGGCATACGCTCTTCTGCGAGCAATGCTGGGATACTAAGGTTGCAGGGACGGTCTGTCACATTGCCTACAGTATCACGCGGATGTGTTCAAGCAGTTAGTATTCTTCTCCGCTGTATTAGCACAAACATTACGGAAAGCTTGTTTACATCACTCCATAATACCATAATATGAGAAGCATTATATAAAAAGTGCTATGTTTATAATAAAAACTACTTAAGACAAAGGAACAACGTCTCTCTCCTCAACTTACCAGCACTTTATTAAGCTTTTCATATCTAGCTGTGGTGCAAATGGTAGTTTTCCAAATACTGCTATCGCCAAAATCCTTTGTACCTTCTCTACTTCGTATAGTAAGTAGAGGAAGTATCGTATCCCACCCAAAAATTCGATGCCGAGATTTCCCCGGGAATATATGTTTTGAGGCCCCCTGAATCCACAAAGGCATTTTAGAAAAAGGTCGGTGTGTGTCTGTCAACAGCACAGCTCAAATACGAAAAGTCGGTTAAAAACCAAAGTTGGTATTTAAGTTTAATGTCTTTTAAGGATGCGACACAAAATTTTTGAAGAAAATTCCTCCAACCTAAAATACCCTTTACATGGAAAATTTTTCGAAAATTTTTATTTTCTCGAACATGGCTCAAACGATTTTGATTAAAATGCCATATGTTTATGACGTTTTTATGACAAATGAAATATACATATTAAATTTTCTGGCTGTAGCTAATGTAGTTCTGTTTACTCTGGATGACTTTTGCATAGTTGGTAAACCGTAAGAGATAGACCAAATCTTACACTACAAAATTGTGGATCTCGCTAAAACACATAATTTATGTACAGATAAATTTTTTGTACACTGAACAATTTCGGAGATAGTCCTCGTTATTTGTATGAGGTTTGGAAAACTTAAAATTTCGCCAAATAGAAGATCGAGATTCATTTTTTATATCTTAACTGTGCATAGAGAATGAAATGTCAAACTTTTAAAAGATTTGACCATCGCTCAAATCCTACTGTATTCCTATATTGCCCTTGTACCTACAAGAAAATATACAATAAGATAATTTCTGAAAATGTTTATGTGAAGTAACATGAAGAAAATAAAGGCATAGGAGTTTATAAGAACGGTTAGTACAAGAGTAGAGATGTGAATGCAACACATCAGACTTTTTGTGTAATACATTTATAATTAATATATATAATATATAATATATATTTTGCATTTGAATAATAATAATAATAATAATAATAATAATAATAATAATAATAATAATAATAATAATAATAATAATAATAATAATAATAATAATAATAATAATAATAATAATAATAATAATAATAATAATAATAATAATAATAATAATAATAATAATAATAATAATAATAATAATAATAATAATAATAATAATAATAATAATAATAATAATAATAATAATAATAATAATAATAATAATAATAATAATAATAATAATAATAATAATAATAATAATAATAATAATAATAATAATAATAATAATAAAACTGAACCCGGCGCGACAGTCCATGAAGGGCCAAGACCTACCGCCTAGCCGCTGCGTCCCCCACCTCTGCCCACTACAGGCGTCATTGGTGAGGTGCAGTACTGGAGGGTGGGACGTGGTCAGCGCCCCGATCCCTCCCGGCCAGTTATGCGGTCTTCTCGACCTGGGGCCGCTACTTTTCCATCAAGTAGCTCCTCAATTAGTCCCCCCGGGATCTAACGAGGCTGAGTGCACCCCGTTCCAGACCTCCCAGAGGGGATAAAATCCCCATGCTGGTACCGGGGATTGAACCCGGGTCCTCCGCGCCAGAGGCAAGCGCGCTCCCAACTGCGCTACGGAGGCGGTCAGTAGGAATAATAATAATAATAATAATAATAATAATAATAATAATAATAATAATAATAATAATAATAATAATAATAATAATAATAATAATAATAATAATAATAATAATAATAATAATAATAATAATAATAATAATAATAATAATAATAATAATAATAATAATAATAATAATAATAATAATAATAATAATAATAATAATAATAATAATAATAATAATAATAATAATAATAATAATAATAATAATAATAATAATAATAATAATAATAATAATAATAATAATAATAATAATAATAATAATAATAATAATAATAATAATAATAATAATAATAATAATAATAATAATAATAATAATAACAATAACAATAATAATAATACACTACATAAGTGTTGGATATTTACATTGCTTTATACCTATTTACACTCTTAATTAAACAATGTTATACAAACAGTAGTCAAAACTAATAATTACTGTAGTCATTTAGTCAGGAGAATGTCTTTGTAGTTGAACGTGCAATCGTGGTGTGGAGCGGGGAGCTTCTCGATACGATGTAAACAGAGTAACACCAGTAGTTCAGAACTATAGTCTACAATGCAGTTGGAGTGTAAGCAGTTCCATTGCTGCTGTAATATTACATCCTGTGGTCTCTTGAGTTTCCAATGAACACAATTCATTGGTGATATTATGCAAAGAAGTATCATAATTGCTTTGTTTTATGCGGTAATATAAAACATTAGTAATGCTGTTTCACGTAATATTTCTTGTACCCTTAAACCCTATTCACTCACTCACTTACTCACTCATTCATTCCTCATTCACTCACTCACTCATTCATTCCTCACTCACTCACTCATTCATTCCTCACTCACTCACTCATTCATTCCTCATTCACTCACTCACTCATTCGTTCCTCATTCACTCACTCACTCATTCATTCCTCATTCACTCACTCACTCACTCATTCATTCCTCACTCACTCACTCACTCATTCATTCCTCATTCACTCACTCATTCATTCCTCATTCACTCACTCACTCACTCATTCGTTCCTCATTCACTCACTTACTCACTCATTCATTCCTCATTCACTCACTCATTCATTCCTCACTCACTCATTCATTCCTCATTCACTCACTCACTCATTCGTTCCTCATTCACTCACTCATTCATTCCTCATTCACTCCTCCACTCACTCACTCACCCACCCATTCATTTCTCATTCACTCACTCACTCATTCATTCCTCATTCACTCACTCACTCATTCATTCCTCATTCACTCCTCTACTCACTCACTCACCCACCCATTCATTCCTCATTCACTCACTCACTCATTCATTCCTCATTCACTCCTCCACTCGCTCACTTACTCACTCACCCACCCATTCATTTCTCATTCATTCATTCCTCATTCACTCCTCCACTCACTCACTCATTCATTCCTCATTCACTCCTCCACTCACTCACTTACTCACTCACCCACCCATTCATTTCTCATTCACTCACTCACTCACTCATTCATTCATTCCTCATTCACTCCTCCACTCACTCACTCACTCACTCACCCACCCATTCATTCCTCATTTACTCACTCACTCATTCATTCCTCATTCACTCCTCCATTCACTCACTCACTCACCCACCCATTCATTCCTCATTCACTCACTCACTCATTCATTCCTCATTCACTCCTCCACTCACTCACTTACTCACTCACCCACCCATTCATTTCTCATTCACTCACTCACTCATTCATTCATTCCTCATTCACTCCTCCACTCACTCACTTACTCACTCACCCACCCATTCATTCCTCATTCACTCCTCACTCACTCATTCATTCCTCATTCACTCACTCACTCATTCATTCCTCATTCACTCACTCACTCACTCATTCGTTCCTCATTCACTCACTCACTCATTCATTCCTCATTCACTCACTCACTCACTCATTCATTCCTCACTCACTCACTCATTCATTCCTCATTCACTCACTCACTCATTCATTCCTCATTCACTCACTCACTCATTCGTTCCTCATTCATTCACTTACTCACTCATTCATTCCTCATTCACTCACTCACTCATTCATTCCTCACTCACTCACTCATTCATTCCTCATTCACTCACTCATTCATTCCTCATTCACTCACTCACTCATTCGTTCCTCATTCACTCACTCATTGATTCCTCATTCACTCCTCCACTCACTCACCCACCCATTCATTTCTCATTCACTCACTCACTCATTCATTCCTCATTCACTCCTCCACTCACTCACTCACTCACCCACCCACCCATTCATTCCTCATTCACTCACTCACTCATTCATTCCTCATTCACTCCTCCACTCGCTCACTTACTCACTCACCCACCCATTCATTTCTCATTCACTCACTCACTCATTCATTCATTCCTCATTCACTCCTCCACTCACTCACTCACTCATTCATTCCTCATTCACTCCTCCACTCACTCACTTACTCACTCACCCACCCATTCATTTCTCATTCACTCACTCACCTACTCATTCATTCATTCCTCATTCACTCCTCCACTCACTCACTCACCCACCCATTCATTCCTCATTCACTCACTCACTCATTCATTCCTCATTCACTCCTCCACTCACTCACTCACTCACCCACCCATTCATTCCTCATTCACTCACTCACTCATTCATTCCTCATTCACTCCTCCACTCACTCACTTACTCACTCACCCACCCATTCATTTCTCATTCACTCACTCACTCACTCATTCATTCATTCCTCATTCACTCCTCCACTCACTCACTTACTCACTCACCCACCCATTCATTCCTCATTCACTCCTCACTCACTCACTCACTCACGTGCAAAGAGAACGGAATAAAATGTTTCAATATCACTCAAGGTCTACTGTATTCCCATATTCCCCTTGCACTACAAGTACAAGATCAGTATATGCAATAAGATCATTTTTGCAAATGTCTATCTCAACTAACACAAGACGGTATAGTTTTAGTGGTTACTACAAGAGTCAAGAAAGTCATGTGAGTGCAATACATCAGATTACTTTAGCAAAAATACTTTTGATGCTTCCTTGACACGGCTCCCTATCTCAGACTTCAAGTAAATTTGCCTTCTTCGTATATTCATTCATTTGGTATGACATACTATTCCTAACAGGACCAAAAGGAGCTGGAATTCCTAGCTCCACAGCTATCGAAATAGAGTGAATCCGTATCAACAAACATTTCATATGTGGATGCACTTAACTGCCCCCCATATGTCCCCAGAATGTGAAATCCTTACAAGCGTAATGTGTCTGCAGACCGCACAAACCAACAAACGGAAAATTCGATTCAAAGAGGAACTTTGTGTCCAGAATTTGCATACGGACGCCTCTTTTCTTCCCAGAAGTATTCATTTATGTAATGAGTGGTTCTTCTATAGCACCAGACCACTTTAAAAGTTGAGAACGTTGAAGACTATCGGCAGTGCAGCCACGGTACATTTGAAGTAAATGTGGCTGAAGTGTATTCAGTTATAAAGCAATATCCGAGTTTACATTGATCAAAAACTGCAGTAGTTCAAGCGACAAACAGTGTCACCCAAGTTACGGTAATAGCATTCCCAGTGAGTGATAATCTATCAGATAACAACAAAAAGTATACATCTTTCTTCAGGAGAAACAGTTGAGCTCTAAAACAAGGAAGCACATTGAAGAAACCCTTCTCTGAAATACGCAGTTGAAGATAGTGCATGGGTTAGAAAGTCTAAAGAAACATTTTGCTCCAGCGATGTGTCTGAAAAATCAAAACTGTAGACTGTAATGTGATTCATGGAGTGCGAACAATTACACAGCCTTGATATCGAAACATTTCAAGACAGCGACAGAGAATATATGATTAGTCCACCTGAAACACTGAGAAGGTATGTCTGTTTCTTTAGTCAATGAAAACATAAGTGTATGCCAGAGGGATATAATAATCCAAGACTTACATTGGGATACCGCGCCTTAATAATCAGAATGACTGTTACTTCTATCCGATTTTCTGCTCTAGTATATTGCCTATGCTTCAGTACTCATGGCATTCAACTAGCCACGTGAATCATGCATCACTCTTGGACTTCAAACATAGTTGGCATCAATGGCGGTTCATGATAAGCTTTTTCTTGGAGAGGGGCACATCTTGCAATTGGGAATGAGGATGTTCTTTTTACATAACATATAATTAATCTTATGTATTGGTATGTTTATATCACAAAGTGACAGCATCACTCATACAGTAGTTCTGCTCATTCTGAGAAACATATCAACAACCTCGTTGTGAAGTTTTTAATTTTACTAATTTGCTCCTTATGAATTGAACATACGGTCATTGCCTTGGCCCATATTGTTTCCGAGGAAAGTTTTAATTCTATTCAAAGTCTGAAACGTCGCCCTGCCTCCGCTGTTGGAACAAGAGGGGTTAATGCAATTTGCAGAGTTCTGTGTACTTCGGGGAATGATTCTTCCAAGCAATGTTGTATGAAAAAAAGAAAAGAACGTGTCGTAGACAGAAAGGTCATTGCGATAAATCACAAGAGGCTCGTTTTCATTTCGACTTAGTAAATAGTGTGACTGCAACTTGATGCAAAAGTGTTAGGAAATTTGCTCTAAAAGAAGCAAATATTGGATTGATCATTTAGAAGCAAATAATTAATAAATATTGGAGGCCTTTGAAATCGCCCTTTAGGTTGGTCAATCACTATATTGCTTACTACTTTGAGATCTGCAGCCAGGTTTACTTCTGAGTTGATCGTTTTACATAAGGCCCTCAATAAGTCTTCTTAACGTGAGACTTTCTAAGTGTTCTGTCTATTCCAAAAACAGTTGGTTCAACATGCTACAATGCACTGCATAAGGTAAATGAATTGCCACTCTAAATCTGACTTGTGTTGTACAACATATCACCATGTTTCAGAACTTCATGTATGAAATTTGAACTGAGTTAGTAAGCAAATTATTTAAAGCAAAAACATCCCTCATGGTTACATCATTCCACTGAACTTTTTGGGTTACCTCTAAGCAGCGATGTCCGAACTTTGCGAAAGGGGGAGTATGGGTTTACCTCCTTCAACTATACGCGGAATACGCCACTTTCTAACCCCCTGCCGTGCCTTGTGTTGCAGTGGCGGATTGGTCACAGGTACGTTCCGTTTGATTTAGGAAAGCACTTTCAAATCTTATACAATAAACATCTGTTCATTACTGACTTCTTTGGCACTGCTTAAGTTTAGAAAGTCTATCAATGACGCATAGCCTTAGAAGATCCACCAAGTGATCGTCGCGTAACATATTGCGATACAGACTTTTAGTATAGTTCAAATTGGAGAAACTCTATTCGCAAATATATGTAGATATATGGCATCTGTAATGTTCTACAGTCCGCTGCTAGGAGGTGGGCCAAATTGTATCGTGGAAATCGGCAGCTCACTCGTGTGTATCCACAGAGAACGAAGACAGATGTCTCGTGGCATAGATCAAAAGAGACAATCCCCGAATAATAATTGTTGTCTTTATTACCGGATGGTGCACGGAGGGTTGCAGCCGTTGTAAAGACGTGCGGCAATTAAGGAAGTACTAAACGATGTTTATTAG
>CM060962.1:13413199-13473199 GCA_030765045.1 Tenodera sinensis | reverse complement strand
TCTTACATTCTGTACTACGTATAGTAAAGTAGGGGAAGTATTGTATTCCACTCAAAAATTCGATGTGGAGATTTCACCGGAATATATGTTTAAGGCTCCGTGAATCCAAAACAAGCATTTTTAGAAAAAGGTACGTGAGTGTGTGTGTGTGTGTGTGTGTCTGTGTGTGTGTGTGTGTCTGTGTGTGTCTGTGTGTGTGTGTGGGGGGGGGGGGTGGGTGGGTGTGTGTGTGTGTGTCTGTGTGTGTGTGTGTGTGTCTGTGTGTGTCTGTGTGTGTGTGTGGGGGGGGGGGGTGGGTGGGTGTGCGTGTGCGTGTGCCTGTACGTGTGCGTGTGCGTGTACCTGTGCGTGTGCGTGTGCGTGTGCGTGTGTCTGTGTGTGTCTGTGTGTGTGTGTGTGGGGGGGGGTGGGTGGGTGTGTGTGTGCGTGTGCGTGTGCGTGTGCCTGTGCGTGTGCGTGTGCGTGTGTGTGTGTGTGTGTGTCAGTCTGTGATCAGCATAACTCAAAAATGGAAAGTCGGTTAAAGACCAAAGTTGGTATTTAAGTTTAATGTCTTTCAAGGATGGGACATGAAGATTTGAAGAAAATTCCTCCACTCTAAACTACCCTTTAAATAGAAAATTATTCGAAAAATTTTATTTGCCTGAAAATGGCTCTAACAATTTTAATTAAAATGCCATATTTTTAGATGTTTTATGAGAAATGAAATGTATATCTTGAATTTCCTAGCTATAGCCCATGTAGTCCTATTTACTCTGGATGACTTTTGCATCACTGGTAAACCGTAAAAGATAGACAAAATCTTACTGGATAAAAAAATGTAGATCTTGCTAAAACACAATTTATGTCCAAATAATTTTTTTCTTGGAGAGTGAACCATTTCGGAGATATTTCTTGTTATTTGTGTGATTTTTGGAGATCATATACTTCTGTCAAATAGGACGTCGTTATTCATTTTTTATACGTTAACCGTGCAAAGAGAACGGGATCCCAAAGCTTTAAAAGTTTTGACTATCGCTCCCATATTCCCCTTGTACCTATGAGGAAATAAGTAATAAGATAATTTCTGCAAATGTTTATCTCAACTAACAGGAAGAAGATGTTGGAATAAGAGTTTGTAAGAATGGTTCGTACACGATTAGAGAAAGTCATGTGAGTGCAACACATCAGATTTTTCCATTAATTAAGAAGTTATATGTAGCTATTAATGGCTCCACATTCGATATTTGATTCTATAAATACAGTTTTCAGAGGCATTACTAGAGTTTAAACGTGAAAATAATTTGTGAAGCTATGATTTATTCTTAGAACCACCTGCAGCTGCTGATTAGTCGCGTAATCTAAACATAACATCTAATTTTAATAAGTAAGAGCACGTCTACCCACAATTGCCCTGCTTCACTTCAATAAGAACTCTTAAATGAAGCGTTTCCATGTAGGGCGAATGCTTAATGTGGCGATCAGTATCGTGCCTGAGAAGAAGGATAATTGTAGGCATTCTTAAAACTGTTTTTCCATCACAAAGTAGTTTCTCCAAGCCATTAACTCAAAACGGCCTCCAACGCATCCACTAGAATTACATTCATTCAAGTTTTTCCTGTGCCTTGTCCTTTTTCATAACATTATGTAGATAGAAATCAGGTTCCCTGACTTCATATTGGCCGCTAAATATAGCAACTTATGATTTATACCCTACTTCCTTAAGGAGAAGGAGATACTTACTCTATGATACATTGTTTATATAAAATGAGCTATAGTAATAACAGCGCTCTGTTCCGCCTAAGGCCAGTTTGGTGTTTATGTGTTGGCCTGCACCGTTTGTCCATGCTAGTTAGGTCTATCAGCAGTTCACCAGTTCCAAACTCAACTTACAAATTATTTATGTTATTATGTAAACAGGACCCGGATGTTTACGACCTAAAAATGTTAGAAATATACAAGCATTTATGACCGAAAAGAATTAGGAAATATGAACTAAATTTTTGGGGTGTATTTTCGATATCTTAAAAATCTTAATGATATTCAAATTAGCATTATATTGAAAATCACCTTTAAAATCTAGCATACTCAATAATAAATATATAAATAGTAATTTTATTCTTATATTTTAAATTAATTTAATTGCTCCATCCAGAGGTAACCCTCAAATCTGCACAGAATGAAATATAATAATATTGCAAAAATACAAATATTTTAAGAGAAAATATGACTATAATTCGAAAATGACAAAAAAGCACGTTAAAAAGCCAAAATATAACTTTATATGACCCGTAAGAAATCCATAATTTCAATCTCCATTGATATAATCGTGCTTCGCTTATGCTTCCCATGGAAAACTACAGCAGAGAGAAATTATGACATGTCATAAACATCCAGGCCCGGCTTATCTCATTTTGATAAACATGGCCTACAATTTTAATGCGTATTTATTTAGGAAACATTTTGAATAATACCTACTTCAATTGCGTCATTTTATACCAAGGACAATTACCGGCTATTTCTTCAGCATGTCTCTTTGTGCCACTTTATCTTTTTTACCTTCTCTACCACGTATAGTAAGTAGAGGAAGTATTGTATTCGACCCAAAAATGTTATATCGAGATTTCACCGCAAATATATCCTTTGAGACCCCTGAATAAAAAAGCATTTTTAGATAAAAGTCCAAAGGGACCATTATGCGCTCACACAGCTGCAGCCTGATGACAACTCGTGCAAGCACCACACTGCCAACAGTCCAGGTAGCTAGACAAAGGGACCAGTATGCACTCACACAGCTGCAGCCTGATGGCAACTCGTGCAAGCACCACACTGCCAACAGTCCAGGTAGCTAGACAAAGGGACCAGTATGCACTCACACAGCTGCAGCCTGATGGCAACTCGTGCAAGCACCACACTGCCAACAGTCCAGGTAGCTAGACAAAGGGACCAGTATGCACTCACACAGCTGCAGCCTGAAGGCAACTCGTGCAAGTACCACACTACCAACACTCCAGGCAGCTAGACAAAGGGACCAGTATGCACTCACATAGCTGAAGCCAGATGGCAACTCGTGCAAGCACCACACTGCCAACAGTCCAGGCAGCTAGACAAAGGGACCAGTATGCACTCACACAGCTGTGGCCAGGTGGCAACTCGTGCAAGTACCCCACTGCCAACAGTCCAGGCAGCTAGACAAAGGGACCAGTATGTACTCACACAGCTGTGGCCAGGTGGCAACTCGTGCAAGTACCACACTGCCAACAGTCCAGGCAGCCAGACAAAGGGACCAGTATGCACTCACACAGCTGCAGCCTGATGGCAACTCGTGCAAGTACCACACTGCCAACAGTCCAGGCAGCTAGACAAAGGGACCAGTATGCACTCACATAGCTGCAGCCTGATGGCAACTCGTTCAAGCACCACACTGCCAACAGTCCAGGCAGCTAGACAAAGGGACCAGTATGCACTCACATAGCTGCAGCCAGATGGCAACTCGTGCAAGTACCACACTGCCAACAGTCCAGGCAGCTAGACAAAGGGACCAGTATGTACTCACACAGCTGTGGCCAGGTGGCAACTCGTGCAAGTACCACACTGCCAACAGTCCAGGCAGCTAGACAAAGGGACCAGTATGTACTCACACAGCTGTGGCCAGGTGGCAACTCGTGCAAGTACCACACTGCCAACAGTCCAGGCAGCCAGACAAAGGGACCAGTATGCACTCACACAGCTGCAGCCTGATGGCAACTCGTGCAAGCACCACACTGCCAACAGTCCAGGTAGCTAGACAAAGGGACCAGTATGTACTCACACAGCTGAAGCCAGATGGCAACTCGTGCAAGTACCACACTGCCAACAGTCCAGGCAGCCAGACAAAGGGACCAGTATGCACTCACACAGCTGCAGCCTGATGGCAACTCGTGCAAGTACCACACTGCCAACAGTCCAGGCAGCCAGATAAAGGGACCAGTATGCACTCACATAGCTGCAGCCTGATGGCAACTCGTGCAAGCACCACACTGCCAACAGTCCAGGCAGCTAGACAAAGGGACCAGTATGCACTCACATAGCTGCAGCCAGATGGCAACTCGTGCAAGTACCACACTGCCAACAGTCCAGGCAGCTAGACAAAGGGACCAGTATGCACTCACACAGCTGTGGCCAGGTGGCAACTCGTGCAAGTACCACACTGCCAACAGTCCAGGCAGCTAGACAAAGGGACCAGTATGCACTCACACAGCTGTGGCCAGGTGGCAACTCGTGCAAGTACCACACTGCCAACACTCCAGGTAGCTAGACAAAGGGACCAGTATGCACTTACACAGCTGTGGCCAGGTGGCAACTCGTGCAAGTACCATACTTCCAACAGTCCAGGCAGCTAGACAAAGGGACCAGTATGCACTCACACAGCTGTGGCCAGGTGGCAACTCGTGCAAGTACCACACTGCCAACAGTCCAGGCAGCTAGACAAAGGGACCAGTATGCACTCACACAGCTGTGGCCAGGTGGCAACTCGTGCAAGTACCACACTGCCAACACTCCAGGTAGCTAGACAAAGGGACCAGTATGCACTTACACAGCTGTGGCCAGGTGGCAACTCGTGCAAGTACCATACTTCCAACAGTCCAGGCAGCTAGACAAAGGGACCAGTATGCACTCACACAGCTGTGGCCAGGTGGCAACTCGTGCAAGTACCATACTTCCAACAGTCCAGGCAGCTAGACAAAGGGACCAGTATGCACTCACACAGCTGTGGCCAGGTGGCAACTCGTGCAAGTACCATACTTCCAACAGTACAGGCAGCTAGACAAAGGGACCAGTATGCACTCACACAGCTGTGGCCAGGTGGCAACTCGTGCAAGTACCACACTGCCAACACTCCAGGTAGCTAGACAAAGGGACCAGTATGCACTCACACAGCTGTGGCCAGGTGGCAACTCGTGCAAGTACCATACTTCCAACAGTCCAGGCAGCTAGACAAAGGGACCAGTATGCACTCACACAGCTGTGGCCAGGTGGCAACTCGTGCAAGTACCATACTTCCAACAGTCCAGGCAGCTAGACAAAGGGACCAGTATGCACTCACACAGCTGTGGCCAGGTGGCAACTCGTGCAAGTACCACACTGCCAACACTCCAGGCAGCTAGACAAAGGGACCAGTATGCACTCACACAGCTGCAGCCTGATGGCAACTCGTGCAAGTACCATACTGCCAACAGTCCAGGCAGCCAGACAAAGGGACCAGTATGCACTCACATAGCTGAAGCCAGATGGCAACTCGTGCAAGCACCACACTGCCAACAGTCCAGGCAGCTAGACAAAGGGACCAGTATGCACTCACACAGCTGCAGCCAGATGGCAACTCGTGCAAGTACCACACTGCCAACACTCCAGGCAGCTAGACAAAGGGACCAGTATGCACTCACACAGCTGCAGCCTGATGGCAACTCGTGCAAGCACCACACTGCCAACAGTCCAGGCAGCTAGACAAAGGGACCAGTATGCACTCACACAGCTGCAGCCAGATGGCAACTCGTGCAAGTACCACACTGCCAACACTCCAGGCAGCTAGACAAAGGGACCAGTATGCACTCACACAGCTGCAGCCTGATGGCAACTCGTGCAAGTACCATACTTCCAACAGTCCAGGCAGCTAGACAAAGGGACCAGTATGCACTCACACAGCTGTGGCCAGGTGGCAACTGCACATTTTATCTGAGGAACACAACAAATGTAACCCAACAGATAGCGTGCAAGTCATAAGCATTTGTTCTGGCTACCTGAGAACCATTAGGCACTTCATGTGTTATTGCCGGTGGGTGGTGCTTCTGCAAGAGCAAAATTGTGTGCAAGTTATAAGTGTTTGTAGAAGCTGTCTGAGAATCTCAACTTCATTGTTGCCTAGGGAGCCTGCTTCTGCAACGTAAATAAAATGCAGACCATAAGCAGCCTTTCTTACTTGTTGGGCACACTTTAGTGCCTGTGAAATACATTTCTGTAAAATTACGATGACACGTAAGTCATAAGAGTTTGCTGTTGTTTTCTGAGAGCTATAACCTCACATTTTATTACGTTAGGGGCTGTTGCTGTAGCATAAGAAAATGTAATGTATTATGTACAATTCTTTTATGTGTTACACATCAAACAGTGTGGCTTCTCCATTCTTCTATGTTAAAGCACCTGTCGTTTTGTATATTCAATTTGCTGAGAACTTTAACTTCATACTTTAGTAGCTGAGGAAGCTTCTTCTGTTACACAACAAATGACTCATAAGTCATAAGCATTTGTTGATGCTTCCTGAGAGCCATAACTTCATATGTTTACTTCAGGAAGCTTCTTCTGTGAAACAACAAAAGACGTGTAAGCCACAAGCAATCGTTAAGTTTTCGTGGACTTGGTATAAGAAATGATGCACTTAGCCCTGCCTACATGTAACAGAATCTCCACATGCATTAGTAAGCAGTGTTATCAGAAATCGCTGTACACTCTCGCGTAAAAGTAAATGCATAAATGTTCCCGTGTCACCATATTGAACAGTGTTACTACCGAGTAAGGTTGTTGGAGTTTTCAATGACCAATTAACGATTGATTGGATCGTCAGGGGTAATAAATTGCCCTGTAATGGGACGATATTTCCACCCATAAGCTTTCCTGCTAGAGCAGCCGTCTGTGAAGCAATATCTAACCACGAAAGCTTGGTGTATTCTAATCACTGATGGCATATTGGTAAAACGCACCAGAGGAATGCACTACTTAATCAGTAGCTCACAGCTAATGTAACTTCGAAGTTTGTAGTAAATTGCTGTATATGTATGTTTATGCATATAATATTATAATCAAATTAAGTGACTATTATTTATTTATGCCAATAAGCTTACTGCTGGTGTTTTTAAACACACAAGCCGTGTGTGGGCAATGTTCAAGAGGTGGAATCAGGAACTGAAAAATTCAATGCCTTAACCGGGATTTAAGCCACGGTTCTTCCACTTATCGAGCGGCTGCTTTAACCACTAAGCTACCATGGCCAACTTGCCAGTACGACATTAAATTCCCCTGCTGATTCTTACTTTTTTCCCGGTTAGACCACAAGGCATTGAATTTTTCAGTTCCTGATTCCACCTCTTAAATTAAGTGACTTTAAGCTATGACTTATATGAGACAATGCCCGTCTATAATTGCTCCACCCTTAGATCCGCACTTGGCGTAAACACAAGCCGTCAACAACTAAACCGTCATACGGTACACCATAAAATGTAGTACCCTAAATGTCGGCGATTATCTGTGGGTTTTCAAGATGTATAATAACCCTAATAAAGACTACTTGAATGTAACGTGATAGCAGCAATATTCCTAAAACTCCTGAGTAAATATCGTTCTGTTGCAACATAAACACGAGGCATGAGTCCACGTGGTGTTTGTTTTGTTTTGTATTAGTCGCAGGTTATCGCGGAGGGATACAAGGGGCGGATCTAAGGCTGGATGGAGTATAGTATGCTCCATTTCATGTGTAGGATGTTTGTTAAATCTAGATTATTAATGATCAAATCATTCTAGACTAAACATATTTTATTAATCCTTTTTATATAAATGCCATAACGTATTTAATACAAGTTTTACCTCGTTAAATTCCTCATATCTTTGAAAGTCGTGAGCAACCCATTGTTTAAAATTCAGATTCCAACAATGTAACAAACTACTACAGGGTTGTAATCTACAGATCTTACATCACATGTTGCCATCAGCTTCTAACATGCGACTACAGGCATTGTTTCCAAAATGGCGGACATCAGTGTATTGTTTCGACAGCGTGATATCATTGAATTCCTTGTTACAGACGAAGAATTGGCTACTGAAATTCACCTCAGACTTGAATTTGCCTATGGAGATGTATGCAAGGAGATGGGTGAAACATGTCAAAGATAGGAACGTGGATATCCAAGATGAACCTCGCAGTCGTCGCCCTCGAGTTGCTCTCTCGGAAACACTACATCAGGGGAAGACAGGTAACGCTGCTGTGACGTCAGCCCACTCAGCACACATGCTCCCAGAGCAAGCCAGTTACACGTGTGACGTCACAGCGGGCAAGAGGAAATGTCATACGGGACATTTTTCGGAATAGTCACAGATTATAAATAATCACATTTCGGCTTTATGCCATATATATAATTCTAGTTTATGTAAACAGTCATGTTATAATGCAAATAGAACAGAAATTATAGCTATTTTGCCTGAGCTAGAGGAGAGCTATACAGAACAATTAGGTGGACATTTTCCGACATTTGTCGTTTCGCTTTTCTTTAACTAGTTTGTCAATGTTAGGGCGTAATGTACGGCACATTTGTAACCGAAGACTGCATGTTAGATTGTGATCTGACAATATGCTTCGGGATTTTGACTTAGAAAGGTTCATAACCGAAAAGAATTGTTCGCACACATACGTAGAACCAAACATACATAATACCAGTGCAACAAGGGCATACAACCTCAGAAATCTGGTTTAAGAAACATTCTTATAACAATTAGCCAAGTCTTCCTTGTGTTTATATTTGTCCTTCAGCAAATCGTCGCACCGTAAATTTGTTAATTCAATTTGCAACCTGCTAGAAACATTGTTAACATCCAATGAATACGGGGTCGCAAAGATCTGAAACGTAGTTGACAATGTTTCTACATCTTGAAGCCTGGTCTCAAACTAGTGTGAAACACGGGGAACTGAACACATGCACCGCTGATCTAGGCAGCCTAGCAATACACTGCTCTCGCCTGACGTCACACGAACGTACAAGCTGGCTCTTTGTTTAATACGTCACACGGCCCGAAGTTGTCTTCCCCTGCACTACATGGAAAGAGCTGATGAGCTCATTCGAGAAGACAGGCGTACCACTGCGTATGAAGCAGCTGCAAAACGGAAAGGTTTGTGCCTGTTGGATCCCACGTTTATTGACCAAGAATACAAACTTGTGACAGGTGATGAAAGCTCGTTCCATCATTACGAGCTTGAAACAAAACGCCAGAGTATGGAATGGCGCCACTTGCATTCGCCATCGAAGAAGAAAGCAAAGACTGGGAAAGTTATGAGCAGTGGCTTCTGGTATGCAAAGGGTCACATTCTGGTTCATTTTCTTAAACCTGGAGCTTTGGGACACGGTGACAGTATTTTGTATAATACTGTGTAAATAATCAAATACGAAAGAATATGGAGGAGCAGTAGTAGTACATTTTAAGCTAAATGCCATTGCTTAGTGGTTGCTGTGAATATGTGTGCATTATTTATCTAATGATCATCATCCGCTGCTATAATATCGTCTGCTGCAGAGTAACCGTAACACTGTAAAGTAACAGTTACTGTTGCCTGTAGCAGGTGACTTACAAACTAAGAGTTATTGTGTTATTCACTTTCACAAGTCACTACGGTGGTTGTAACAGGTTACACCAAATATCAGCTTACTAACATCTTTCTAAACACCCGGAATTGCCCATAGATAAGAAGTACGAAAAGTAAAACTTGCAATTAAATATAACCAGCAGTTATTTCCGGGCTGTTATGCTCTGGTCTGCTGAAGTTTGAGTATCCAGACTTTCGTCCACAGCTGCGGCGGACATCTTCGGTGGCGCGGACGTAGTCTCCTCGGAGAAGTTAGCGTAGCGTCTGAGGTGTGGACTGTCTGAGTAGCTGTGGACGAAACGTCTGCTCAAACTCCAGCAGACCACGGCATAACAGCCCGGAAATAACTCCTAGCTATATTGACTCAGGCCGTGAAAGCCTATGCTCTCTCATTACAATTAAATATTTAAAATGTGCTACAGAAATACTCTATTGCTTTTATTTGAGAATTTGAAATAATTTTATGACCTACTTTTTAGAATAACTCACTTTCCTAATGTTTTTCTTGAAAAACGTCCTCTAAGTTTTGTAACTTCATTGCTTAAAACACAATTTTCAGCTTCTTAACTATGAATATATTTTGCAGAAAAAATTTATTACGGTTTAATTCATTCAGTTTCATCACAAAATACGAGTTCCCATAAGTAAAACAGCATTGCAGCATTCTCAGTTTCCAAGTACAGGTATTCAATTTGAACAATGCATTCAGATACAGGATTCTTCATTTAAACCCTAACGGGCGCATGGCATATCGCCTGTGCGCAATTGCGTGTGCCACAGCCGGCTTTGTTCCTACATAAACTCGGCGTGTAAAGCATGTATAACACTCTTACCTTATAGAAGATGCTGGAAATGTCGTCCACCCTCGTGAGGCTAAACAAGCATTATATTGGGTGAACACATTCTGATTCACACGGTTAATTTGGGCCACTGTAATGTTTCCGATTTCATTTCTAATATTTTGTTTTAGTTCTTCCAATGTATGAGGATTTGTCTCGTAAACTTTGTCTTTCTGGTTACTCCACAAGTAAAAATCACACACTGTCAGATCGGCGGAGTGAGAGGGACATACACCAGCACTAATCACTCTATCTTCAAACACTTCCCTAGTTTTATTCATGGACTCCTCTGCTGTATGGGCAGTAGCAGAATCTTGTTGAAACCACCCATATGGTTTCTCTACCTCTGTCTATTCATGATAAAATGGGGTCAAAATGTCATTTCGGTACCTCTCTGCATTTACAGTCTGGTCGTAGAATATTGGACAGACCAAACTCCAACTATCCGATCATAATGAGGGATTTCATGAACGTGATGTGGATTTTCAGTTATTTTCAGTTATGAGTGTTAACACAACCATTTAGCTGGAACCACACCTCGTCGGAAAAGAACAAAAGCTGTGGATGAATTAAACCATCATTCACTGATGAAAGAAACCATTCACAATAATGCATTCGTGATACTGGGTCACCGTGTTTTAAAGTATGGACTCATGTACGCTTATATGGTTTTAATTTTAGACAAATCCTCATACATTGGAAGAACTAGAATAAAATATTAGAACTGAAATTGGAAACATTATAGTGGACCAACTTAATCGTGTGAATCAGAATGTGTTCTCCCGATGTAATGCTTGTTTAGCCTCGCGAGGGTGGACGACATTGTTATACATGCTTTGTACACGGAGTTTATGTAGGAGCAAAGCCGGCTGTGGCACACCCATTCGCGCACAGGCAAAATGCCCTGCGCCGTTAGGTTTTAAATGAAGAACCTGTATGTCAGGAAATGCTTTGTAGATGTTAACTTCTACAGACATAAAAGTCAACGTTTCGTGGTAATTGCATACAAGTACCACTTATAAAGGTGAAATATTCTAATATGTGACTACAAGAGTGGAGGGAGAATGCAATAGATTTTGATGACAATTTCAGCCTGGTTGGGTGCGCTGTGTCTTGCTGTATCCATGATCACTGCCCCCTTGGTAGTGGCGCTGTGCCGTCGGAAATCCACGCGGCTCACTGCTGTGTTCGGGGGTCTCGTAATGGCTCTGGCCTGTCTCTTCACATCCTTCGCTCAACAACTTCATCAGGTACTGCTCAGGTAAGTCACTTGTCACTTCTACACTTCTACACTCAATCTAAGTTTCACAAACACGGTGTGCCTCAAGCGAGTTCAATAGGAGTTCCAAGGAACTGTCCTAGTAGATGGTGATCTCCAAATCCATACTACCATACGATAGTACCAGCTCAAGAAACATAATTATCCTAAAAGGCCGTGATTTCCAGAGTGTTAATGCGGATTTTGTTACGGCGCCACCTAACAATCATCTTAGTACATCGACAGCTACAGTAATAAGTATGAATATAGTGGAAGTGTTAGAGTAATAATTTTCTGAGTCGTAGTATGTACAGGATTCTTCATTTAAAACCTAATGGAGCACACGGCGTTTCGCCTCTCCCGCGACCTTGCTGGATTCCCCCACTACCGGCTGCCGTTGTGCGCGCGGCTAGTCGGTCCTGGGCCTCTGAAAATCCACATCATCTTCAAGAAATCCCTCATTATGACCAGATAGTTGGAGTTTTGTGTGCTGCTAGCGCCAGCCGTATCATTGGTCCAATATTCTACAAGCAGACTGCAAATGCAGAGAGGTACCGAAATGGCATTTTGGCCCCATTTTATCATGAACTGACAGAAGAAGAGAAATCATATGGATGGTTTCAACAAGATTCTGCTACTGCCCATACAGCAGAGGAGTCCATGAATAAAATTAGGGAAGTGCTTGAAGATAGAGTGATTAGTGCTGGTGTATGTCCCTCTCACTCCCCCGATCTAGCAGTGTGTGATTTTTACTTGTGGAGTAACCAGAAAGACAAGGTTTACTAGATAAATCCTCATACATTGGATGAACTAAAACAAAATATCAGAAATGAAATCGGAAACATTACAGTGGCCCAACTTAATCGCATAAATCAGAATGTGTTCTCCCGATATAATGCTTGTTTAGCCTCGCGAGGGTGGACATTTCCAGCATCTTCTGTAAGGTAAGAGTGTTATACATGCTTTACGCGCGGAGTGTATGTAGGAGCAAAGCCGGCTGTGGCACATCCAGTCGCGCAGCCGCGAAATACCGTGCGCCCGTTAGGTTTTAAATGAAGAACCCGTATATTAGTTTAGTGCTAGTTCCAGAAGTATACTAAGAGCATTAGTAAAGCGAATGTTCCAGTCACACCAGTATACAGGTACAATAGATCAGTAAGCGACATTACAAATCGAGTGAAGTGACAGTGTGAGCTAGTAAAGTGACAGTGTGAGCTAGTGAAGTCCCACTGAAGGGTAGTAGATCAGTAAGTGACAGTGTGAGCTAGTGAAGTCCCACTGAAGGCTACTAGATCAGTAAGTGACAGTGTGAGCTAGTGAAGTCTCACTGAAGGCTACTAGATCAGTAAGCTACAGTGCAAATCGAGTGAAGTGACAGTGTGAGCTAGTGAAGTCCCACTGAAGGCTACTAGATCAGTAAGTGACAGTGAGAACTCAGTTAAGTGCACTTTAAGAAGTCACAATGGGTAGTAAGCTGGAAGGGTAAGACACTGATGCAGGTTTGAAAGTACGGAATGTCTTGACTGCTACAGAGATAAAACTGGTGATACATGGGCGGATACTGTAATTGTATCATAATTGCGTCATCTTAATTTAGACGACGAAAGTCTCATGGGAGGTGTTTGTAATTACCTGTCTCCCTTTCGGGTCGCCCGTGGGAATATTGCTCTACGTCACCAGCTTCACCCTATTGCTTGGTACGCCGTACGCAAGAAAGCTTTACAACAAACTTAGGTTATTTATAATGGAGTTGCACATTTAGCCTGGGGTCGATGAAACCCCAAAAAGACGCCGTTATCTAATCTAACGTAGGAAGTTTCTGGAATAACTAAATCGAAATAACTTTATTACTTCCTTAAGGGTTGTTACGACCAACAGTTGTTAAAAGACAGTGTACAAAAATGTGGAAATTGTTCGTTATATGTTGGAGGAAGCTATAAACTTGTCTTCTGAATCACTGTATTATTTGCCATTTGAATTGGATACAAAGGCAGAATATGAAGGGAAGACTTGTTTCATGTATTTCCTAAGCTAACCATTCTGTCCGGGAGGTAAAATGCACATATCTATGTGCGGAGATAAGAGAATTGCTGTGCATTTTTACCAATTGCCACCTCACAATATTTCCCTTTTCCTATGCTGTCCTGTCTGCGAAGGAAAAGAATTACCTATGTCCGACCTAGTTTGGTTGCACTGTAGTGTCCATGGAGTGTTCATTATTCGCATCGTATAGGCATCGACCTGGGCATGTAAACAGTAGTCTGATGGTTGAGTCATAGTAAACTAGAAACGGTAAGTTGAACCAGAACGGACAAAATTGACATGCAAATTATAAATTGTGACGGTTCACAATTAAAGGGTACCTTAACAGAGGTCAAAAACAGTACATTGGTGAAGTTTCAACTCCGATGCTCACATTCTCGGTGTTCCATTTGCTATGAAATTTGGTGAAAATTCTCGAAAATTTTGATTTCTACTTTTTGCATTTTTTTATTATGCTTATACTTTATACTTTAACGGCACACTTTAGTTTTCTCAATATCAGCCATTTTAAAGCTCCAGGAGGGCATTTATATGCCCTAGTGCGGGTGAGTGTTCCTCGTTAAACTTCGTCGCTACAGCTTTGAACTGCATTTTTCGTTTTCACTGGCTTTGATTTTAGTCTCTTGCAGGGAATTTTGCTTCAGAAAAGTTGTGAGTTGGCTGTTCTGAAATTAATTCGACATATCGAGCTGAAATGCCGCGAATGTGACACGAGTTTTGCTTCCAAACAGAGAAATGCAGTCAGTGTTCTGTAATTTTGTAATCTTGCCAGGCTATTTCAGTGTTTCAGTTATATATTAGGTATTGTTTAGGTAGTTAATAAGTTCTACGTTATTCGTTAGTATATAGTAAATCAATAACAAGCAGATATTTTATGAGTTTTGTGTATAAATTAGCGAAAGTGCATAGTGTAGAGGTTGGCTAAGAACAATAAATTTCTAAATTTTGTGAACAATGCGAAGGCGAAAGGAAAGTTTTCATATTAAGAAACGACCAAGGAAACTTAAAATTTTCAAAAACTGCTACTGAGGCCAAGAAGAAAGCAACAGAGGGTCCCACATATGGTGCTGGGGAATTTTAAGTTGATTCGGTTTAGTTAAAGTACAAAAATTCCATTTTCTAAAATATTTTTTCAGCATTTTTCACTATTCAAAATGCTCATTGGACCCCAGTTTACAACGTATTAGCTTGAAATTTTCAGCAGAGCTTCAGAGATTAAGGAATTAAAATTTGCCATACACTGGTTAAAAAATATTAAATAATTTGACTGAAATTAAATATTTTCATAACTCATACTGAAAAATTGAAAATATCAAGAACCCTTATGCAATGTTTTTTCCCTCTTAAACTAAGTAAAGCTAAGCAATGCTGGTAATACGTTTTTATAACTGTATACCAAGCTCAAATAAAAAATTTAGCAGAGATACAATAAACTGTAGGGTCCAAGGGTAATTTCATATTAGCATATCAAAAAGTGATTCATTATTAATAAATATATTAATAATTTAAGCACGGATTGACATAGGACATTGAAATTTTGTATATATATATAATATATATATTGTATAATATATATTATATAATATTGTATTATATATATATTATTTTGTATAATATATATATTATTTTCTGAGTGTGGAGAAAAATTCAAAGCCTTCAAAAGAAAACTGCGGATCTTTTTTTAATTTTCATAGATACATTGCCTGAAGTCTATACTTGCCTTGCCTAGTAATGCTTCCTTCACGTCCCATCTCAGACTCCTCTAACAGGTGTCACGGTGTACTTAACCATCTCACCTCCATTTTATGTTACGTTTAAATGGACGCTGGGCGTGTTCAGAAATGGGTAACTTGCCATGACTGGAAGGAAAGCACAGGAGGGATAGTTCAGCGTACTAGTTACTAAGGGTGGCTGGAAATGTGATGGATTAACTCCAAAAATCGATACGTTTTAAAGAAGGTTTAATTCACATAAATAATGAGAGAATCGTGGTCAGTGTGAGACAACTGTTTTCGTTATCTTAGCGCAAATTCCTGGCGACGCAAGTTCCATCTTGAAAGAGACCTTCAAAGAGCAAAGTGTCGGAGGTTCCTCTTGACACGTGGAATTGACCCCTCTGTAGGTCAAGATTCGAGGGTTTAAATACGTACACAATATTCGATGACGAAGTAGCTTAGCAAAGCATTTTTCAGCACGCGTCAGCTAAGCTGACTGCACGTGTACGACGGGAGAACATCTGTTCCTACAACGCGAGCTTGCACGTACATATGCGAACAGCAAGTCGCGTGTCCGGACTTGAATAAATTGTGTGCCGAATATCTAAAGTCTATAAACTTAAAACTCTCCAGCTATGAGAGGCTCTATGTGCTCATTTTGCGTGTTTCCCTTGAAACAGATTATTAAAGGAGTCAGTGGAATGCAAAACAAAACAGACGATCATATTGCTTCATTGAGCAGGCCAAAATCCTAATGCTGAGATTTAAGAAATTAGAAACTGATGTGTTGCACTCACATGACTTTCTCTACTCTTGTACTAACCATTCTGACAACCTATGCTCTTCCTGTTAGTTGAGATAAACATTTGCAGAAATTATCTAATTGTTTATTTCCTTGTAGGTACAAGGGTGATATAGAAACACACTAGGCTTTGAACGAAGGTCAAATCTTTTAAAGCTTTGAGATTCCGTTCTCTTTGCACGGCTAAGATATAAAAAATGAATCACGATTTTCCATTTGAAGAAAGTTTAAATATTAAAAAACTGACACAAATAACAAGGAATACCTCCGAAATGTTTCACTCTACAACAAAATTTATTCGGACATAAATCGTGTGTTTTAGCAAGATCTACACTTTTGAATAGTAAGATTTGGTCTATATCTTAAGGTCTACTAGTTATGTAAAAGTTATGCAGAGTAGACAGTACTACATCTCATTTTTCATAAAAAATATCTTAAACATTTTAATCAAAACATTTTAATCAAAATCGCTAGAGCCATTTTCGAGAAAAGCAAAATTTTCGAAACATTTTCCAAGCAAAGGGTAGTTTAGGGTGAAGGAATTTTCCTCCAAATCTTCGTGTCGCATCCTTGAAAGACATTAAACTTAAATACTAACTTTGGTTTTTAACCAACTTTTCGTTTTTGAGTTATGCTGTCCACAGACTGACAGACACATACACGCACAGTTTTCTAAAAATGCTTTTTAGGGGGATTCAGGGGGCCTCAAAACATATACGAGGGTGAATCAAGAAGTAATCTGCACTTGCTCGCCACAAGAGCACGCCGTGTGTGGCGACGGTGGCCAATGTGTAGCAAGCTACAGTAACTGCTGACACATCCGATAGGTAGGGTGGTGTGGTATCCCGTCGTGTTGTTTGAGCAGAGCAGGCCTGGCTCAATGGCATGCCAACTGGATATTCACTCCAAATTGGAGGTGCGTGCAACAATCACATTTCTGTGGGCTAAACAGCTCAGTTACATGGACATTCATTGTGAAATCACTGCTCTTTATTATGGGCATGCGATTTTTCACCGCAACACCTCACACGGTCCACCAAACATGGGAACTGCTACAGCGATTCAAGTGGGAGGTAAGACAACATCCCCCATACAGTTCAGACTTAGCGCCATGCGATTACTATGTGTTTATTAAGGTGAAAAAGGATCTTGGTGGACGACAATTCCGAAACGATGAGGAGGTGCAAGCAGCTGTATCCAGCAGGTGTTTACACAACACTGGAGGTAATCTCTACACATCCGGAATCGAAAAGTTGGTTACCCGATCCGATAAATGTTTACAGTCCCTTAGGGACCATGTAGAAAAGTGAACTTACATTGTATGTTGCCTATGTGTATGTGGTTTAATAAATGGCCATAACTTGAAAGTGCAACTTACTTTTTGATTCGCCCTCGTATATCTGGTGAAATCTCGACATTGAATTTTTGGGTGGAATACAATACTTCCTCTACATATTATACGTAGTAGAGAAAGTAAAAATCTGATGTGTTGCACTCACATGACTTTCTCTACTCTTGTACTAACCATTCTAACAAACTTTTATTCCTATATCTCCATGTTAGTTAAGATAAACATTCGTAGAAATTATCTTACTGCTTATGTCCTTGTAGGTTGAAGGGGGATATTAGAATACAGAAGGCTTTGTGCGACAGTCAAATCTTTTTGACCTTTTAGATTCCGTTCTCTTTGCACGATTAACGTATTAAAAAAATGAACAACGTTGTTGCATTTCGCTAAAGTTCAAAGTTTTCCGAAACTCACACACATAACAAGGAATATCTCCGAAATGGTTCACCCTACAAGAAAATTTATTGAGACATAAATTGTGTATTTTAGCAAGATCTACATTTTTTGTAGAGTATAATTTGGTCTATCTCTAACGGTTTACCAGTTATGCAAAAGTCGTCCAAAGTAAATACGACTACAGGGGCTATAGCCAGAAAATTCAAGATATACATTTCATTTGTCATCAAAATATCTCAAACATATGACATTTTAATCAAAATCTTTGGAGCCATTTTCAAGAAAATCAAAATTTTCGAAAAATCTTCCATGTAAAGGGTAGTGTCGTATCCTTGAAAGACAAACTTAAATACTAAGTTTGGCTTTTAACGGACTTTTCGTGTTTGAGTTATGCTGTCCACAGACTGACAGACACACACACGGACCTTTTACAAAAAAATGCTTTCTTTGGATTCAGGGGGCCTCAAAACATATATTTCCGGTGAAATCTCGACATCGAATTATTGGGTGGAATACAATACTTCCCCTACTTACCAGTAGAGAAAGTAAAAATGGCGTGTAATAGTGGCATGAGTATTACCAAGGTAAAACAGTTGAAGAAAACTATGGATTATGGCCTAAGCTCCGAATTATTTTCCTCTTCTTAATGGTTTTAACTAAGCCAGAAAATGCTAGCAGTAATCCTGGGGTTGGAATCCCTTCGACATATCGCGTGACAGAGGTATAAATGCCATCCTATAAATCAGAAAGAGATGATAGTAACTTTGAGAAAGTTTATTGGACACTTTTCTTCTCTGTTTCATAGATTTTAAGAAAATTGCTTTGGAGAGAGGAGACGTTTGGCAACAAGGCCCTTCACTTTCCAGATGTATGAGAATGGGCTTTGGGGAGGGGAGGGAATCACGTTTTGCTCAAAACAGAGGAAATTCCAAAATTGTCTGGGTCTGCATTGTAGCTATTACAGCATACCCTAGCCCTATTTAGTGCTTAATGTAATGCTTGTTTTTGCAGCAAATTAACAAATGCAACTTAAAGTCGTAACGCTTTTAGTTTGAAAAAAGGACAAAAGAAAACAAACGCTTTAACTTTTAAACTTACTTGCATACATTTCATGTAGCAACAGAAGAGGTCAGCTAAGTAATACAAATATTCAATGTTTATTATACACTCAACAAAATGTACTAAACGCAAAGCACTGTGCTCTATATCTAAATTATTACTTCAATAATAATGTGACAAAGAACAAATCCAGTAACCTTTTAATGTCACTTTATTTCTTCTAAAACTGAATTACAATCCACAATTATTCGTGACCTTGCAACTACTTGTACCAACAATTCTTACAAACTTCTATTCCTTTATCTTCTTCGGTTACTTTAGATAAACATTTGCAAAAATTATCTTATTATATGTTTTCTTCTAGGTACAAGGGGAATATGGAAATACAGCAGGCTTTGAGCGATAGTCAAATATTTTAAAGCTTTGAGATTCCATTCTCTTTGCACGGCTATCATATAAAAAAATGAATAACGATCTTCCATTTGACGAAGGCTTGTATTCCAGAACTCGCACAAATAACAAGGAATATCTCCGAAATGGTTCACTCTACAGAAAAATTTATTCGGACATAAATTGGTGTGTTTTAGCAAGATCTACATTTCTTACACAGTAAGATTTGGTCTATCTCCTACGGTTTACCAGTTTTGCAAAGGTCATCCAGAGTAGACAGGACTGCATAGGCAATAGCCAGAAAATTCAAAAACTGCATTTCGTTTGCCATAAAAATATCTCAAACATATGGCATTTTAACTTAAATCGTTAGAAACATTTTCTAGAAAATCAAAATTTTCCATGTAAAGGGTGTGTCCGTGTCGCATCCTTGAAGGACATTAAACTTATATAACAACTTTGGTTTTTAACCAACTTTTAGCTCTTGAGTTATGCTTTCCAAATACTGAGAGACCCACAGACACACATACACACACGGACCGTTTTCTAAAAATGATTTTTTGGATTCAGGAGGCCTCAAAACATGTATTTCCGATGAAATCTCGACATCAAATTTTTGGGTGGAATACAATACTTCCTCTACTTAGTATACGTAGTAGAGAAAGTAAACATGACTTCTATATCTGTGCTCACTCGCTTATATAGCCGAGAATTAGGTATCGGTGATTTTTCTGGAAACCCTGTTTCGCGAAGCTTCACATGACAAGTCCGGCACTCCAAGCTTCCTGAACTGTCTGGTAATGGTGCTTGTTCTTAGCCGCCATCGCTGCGCGTTGCCTAGCAACGTAGTGGTGCAAGGTAGCTGACCTTGAGCCTCTTTTGTTGTGCCGCCGCCATAGTACAGTGGGATAGCTTCTACTCTCTTCTATCATACATTAATTTCAACCTACAACAAATGATTACAACAATGCGACGTAAAGTATTGTCTACTCATGTCTTTGTTTCCTAATCGAGTTTTATCGATAATTTATACTGATTTTAATTACTTGTTGATTTATTATTTGCATGTTATATGAGAATTTATTTACTGGACCCATAATTTCGGTATCAGCATTTACTGGACATATGTTAATAAATTTCTAAATTATATATTTTGAGTTATTAGTAATTACTGAGTAATTAATTGAGTAATTATTTAACAAAAAACACAAGTAGCTTTTCAGGCCAATTTTTGCTTTCTCTACTGGTAAGTAGGGGAAGTATTGTATTCCACGCAAAAATTCGATGTCGAGATTTCACCGGAAATATATGTTTTGAGGCCCCCTGAATCAAAAAAAAAAGCATCTTTACAAAAAGGTCCGTGTGTGTGTCAATCTGTGGACAGCATAACTCAAAAACGAAAATTAGGTTAAAAACCAAACTTGGTATTTAAGTTTAATGTCGTTCAGGGATGTGACACGAAGATTTTGACGAAAATAGCCCCAACCTAAACTACCCTTTACATGGAAAAGTTTTAGAAAATTTTAATTTTCTTGAAAATGGCTCTAACGATTTTGATTAAAATGCCATATGTTTGAGATATTTTTATGAGAAATGAAATGTATATCTTGCATTTTCTGGCTATAGCCCCTGTAGTCGTATTTACTCTGGACGACTCGTAAACCGTTAGAGATAGACCAAATCATACGCTACAAAAAATGTAGATCTTGGTAAAATACACAATTTATGTCCCAATAAATTTTCTTGTAGGGTGAACCATTTCGGAGATATTCCTTGTTATGTGTGTGAGTTTTGGAAAGCTTAGAACTTCAGCGAAATGCAACAACGTTGTTCATTTTTTTATATGTTAAGCGTGCAAAGAGAACGGAATCTAAAAGCTTAAAAAGATTTGACTGTCGCAAAAGGCCTGCTGTATTCTAATATCCCCCTTGCACCTACAAGCAAATAAGCAATAAGATAATTTGTACAAATGTTTACCTTAACTAACATGGAGATATAGGAATAAGAGTTTGTTAGAATGGTTAGTACAAGAGTAGAGAAAGTCATGTGAGTGCAACACATCAGATCTGTTAAGAAAAAAATGTTTTGTCTCATACATCTTGCGGAATTTTCTCCATAAGCTTTGAATCTCACTTGGCCTCGAACCCTCTCACTTGAACTCGAACTCTCTCACTTGGCCCCAAACACTCTCACTTGGGCTCGGACCATCACACCTGGCCTCCAACCCTCTCACTTGGCCTCTACACTCTCACTTGGCCTCCCACCCTCTCACTTTGCCTTGAACCCTCTTAACTGGCCTCGAACAATCTCACTCAGCCTCGAACCCTCTCACTTGGCTTCAACCCGCTCTCTTGGCCTAGAACCCTCTCACCTGGCCTCGAACCCTCTCACTAAGCCTCTAACCTCTCACTTGGCCTAGAAAACTCTCAATTGGCCCCGAACCCTCTCACTTGGCCTCCAAACCTCTCACCTGGCCTTGAACCCCCTCACTTGGAATCTACCTCCTCACTTGGCCCAGAATATCTCGTTTGGCCTCTACCCTCTCAATTGGCCGCGAACCCTCTCAGTTAGCCTTGAGTCCTCTCACTTGTCCCAGAACCCTCTCACTTGGCCCAAACCCTCTCACTTGGCCTCTACCCTCTCACTTGGACTTGAACACTCTCAATTGTCTTAAAACCTTCTCACTTGGCCCAGAAACTTCTCACTTGGCCTCTACCCTCTCACTTGGCCCCGAACCCTCTCAGTTGGCCTTGAACCCTCTCACTTGGCCTTGAAGGCTCTCAATATACCTCGAATCCTCTCACCTGGCCTTGAACCCTCTCACTTGGCCTCGAACCCTTCACTTGGCCGCGAACCCTCTCACTTGGCCCAGAACCCTCTCACATGGCCTCGAACCATCTCACTTGGCCCCGAATCCTCTCACTTGGCTGCGAACCCTCTCACATAGTCTCGAACCCTCTCACTTGGCCCCAATCCTCTCTCTGGGCCCTCTCACTTGGCCCCGAACCCTCTCTCTTGGCCTTGAACCTTCTCACATGGCCTCAAACAATCTCACTTGGGCCCGAACCCTCTCACTTGGAGCTGAACCCTCTCACTTGGCCTTGAACGCTCTGAATATTCCTCGAACCCTCTCACTTTGCCTCGAACCCTCTCGCTTGGCTTTTAACCTCTCACTTGGCTCAGAACCCTCTCATATGACGTTGAAGCCTGTCACTTGGCCTCTACGCTCTCCCTTGGCCCAGAACACTCTCAGTTGGCCTCTACCCTCTAACTTGGCCCCGAACACTCTCTCTTGTCCTCGAACACTCTCACATTGACTCGAACTAGCTCACTTGGCCCCGAACCCTCTCACTTGGCTTCTACCTTCTCCCTTGGCACAGAACACTCTCAGTTGGCCTCTGCCCTCTCACTTGGCCCTGAACCCTCTCACTTGGCCTTCTACCCTCTCAATTGGCCTCAAACCCTCTCACTTGGCCTTGAACCCACTCACTTGGCCTTGTACCCTCTCAATTGGCCTCAAACCCTCTCACTTGGCCTCGAAACCTCTCACTTGGCCTTGGACCCTCTCACATGCCCTCAATCACTCTGACTTGCCACCGAGAGCCCTCTCTTAGTGGCCCGCGAGTGCTCTGAATTGCCAACGAGCTCTCTCACTTGGCCGCGAACCTTCTCACATGGCCTCGAACCCTCTCACTTGGCCCCGAACCCTCTCTCTGGGCCTTGAACCCTATCACTTGGCCTTGAACGCTCTCAATATTCCTCGAACCCTCTCACTTGGCCTCGAACCCTCTCACTTGGCCTCGAACCCGCTCACTTCGCTTCTACCCTCTCACTTGGCCCAGAACTCTCTTACTTAGACTCGAACTCTCTCACTTGGCCTCGAACCCTCTCACATGGTGACGACACTCTCACTTAGACTCTACCCTCTCCTTTAGCCCAGAACACTCTCAGTTAGCCTCTAGCTTCTCACTTAATGGCCCGCGAGCACCTTATTGGCCCGTGAGCCCTATTAGTGGCGCGCGAGTGCTCTGAATTGCCCCCGAGCTCTCTCAGTCGACCTGGAACCCTATCATCTGGCCTCGAACCCTCTCACATGGCATCGAACCCTTTCACTTGGCCTCTACCGTCTCCCTTGGCCCAGAACACTGTCAGTTTGCCTCTACCCTCTCACTTGGCCCTGAACCCTCTCACATGGCCTTGAACGCTCTCAATTATCCTCGAACCCTTTCGCTTGCCCTCGAACCCTCTCACTTGGCATCGAACCCTCTCACTTCGGTTCTACCCTCTCACCTGGCCCACAACACTCTCGCTTGGCCTCGAACCCTCTCACTTCCCCTGCACCCTCTCACATCACGTCGAACCCTCTCAGTTGGACTCTACCCTCTCCCTTGGATCAGAACCCTCTCACTTTGCCTTTACCCTCTCACTTGGCCTTTACCCTCTCACTTAGTCCTGAACTCCCTCACTTGGCCTCGAAACCCTCTCACTTGATCTCGAATACTCTCACTTGGTCTCGAACCCTCTCACGTGGCCTTGAACCCTCTCACTTGGCCCCGAAGGCTCTCTCTTGGCCTTGAACCGTCTCACTTGGCCTTGAACGCTGTCAATATTCCTCGAACCCTCTCACTTGGCCTTGAACCTTCTCACTTAGCTTCTAGACCTTCACTTGGTCCAGAACCCTCTAACTTAGCCTCCAACAGTCTCATTTGGCCCCCAAAACCTCTGACTTGCCCTCGAACCCTCTCACATGGCTTCTACCCTCTCACTTGGCCCAGAACACTCTAATTTGGCTTCAAACCCTCTCACTAGCCCTCAAACCCTCACATGTACTCGAGCCCTCTCACTTGGCCCCGAACCCTCTCTCTTGGAGTCGGACCCTCTCACCTGACTTTTACCCTCTCACTTGGCCAGGAACCCTCTTATTTGGCTTCGAACCCTCTCACTTGGCTTCTACCCTCTCACTTGGCCCACAACATTCTCACTTGGCCTCGAACACTCTCACTTGGCCTCGAGCCCTCTCTCGTGGCGTCGAACTCTCTCCCTTGCCACAGAACACTCTCAGTTGGCCTATACCCTCTCACTCGGCGCTGAACCCTCTCACTTGGCCTTGTACCCTCTCACTTGGCCTTGGACCCTCTCACATGCCCTCAAACACTCTGACTTTCCACCGAGCGCTTAGAGTTGCTCGCGGGCACTCTCAGTGGCCCTGGAAGGCTCTTATTGGCCCACGAGCGCTCTTAATGGCCCGCGAGCCCGCTATGTGGCCCGCATGTGCTCTGAATTGCCCCAGAGCGCTCTGAGTTGCCCTCGAACACTATCACTTGGAATCGAACACTCTCACTTGGAATCAAACCCTCGCACTAGCCCTCGAACCCTCTCGCATGTCCACAAACCCCCTCACTTGGCCCCAAACCCTCTCACTTGGAGTTGGACCCTCTCACTTGACTTTTACTCTCTCACTTGGCCCGGAACCCTCTCATTTGGCCGAAAACCCTCTCATTTGGCTTCTACCCTCTCACTTGGCTCACAACATTCTCACTTGGCCTCGAACCCTCTCACTTGGCCTTGGACCCTCTCACATGCCCTCAATCACTCTGACGTGCCACCGAGAGCTTAGAGTTGCTCACGGGCACTCTCAGTGGCCTGCGAGCGCTCTTATTGGCCCCCGAGCGCTCTTATTGGCCCACAAGCGCTCTTAATGGCCCGCGAGACTTCTATGTAGCCCGCGAGTGCTCTGAACTGCCCCCGAGTTCTCTGAGTTGCCCTCGAACACTCTCACTAGCCCTCGGACCCTCTCACATGTCCTCGAACCCTCTCACTTGGCCCCGAACCCTCTCATTTGGAGTTGGACCCTCTCACTTGACTTTTACCCTCTCACTTGGCCCGGAATCCTCTCACTTGGCCTCGAACCCTCTCACTTGGCTTCTACCCTCTCACATGGCCCTCAACATTCTCACTAGGCCTCCAACACTCTCACTTGGCCTCGAACCCTCTCTCGTGGCGTCGAACCCTCTCACTAGGTCTCTACCCTCTCCCTTGCCACAGAACAGTCAGTTGGACTCTACCCTCTCAGTCAGCCCTGAACCCTCTCACTTGGCCTCGAACCCTCTCACTTGGCCTCGGACCCTCTCACATGCCCTCAGTCACTATGACTTGCCACCCAGAGCTTAGAGCTGCCCACGGGCGCACTCAGTGGTCCGCGAGCGCTCTTAATGGCCCGCGAGCACGCTTATTGGCACACGAGACCTCTTAATGACCCTAGAGCCCTATTAGTGGCGCGCGAGTGCTCTGAATTGCCCCCGAGCTCTCTCAGTTGACCTGGAACCCTATCACTTGGCCTCGAACCCTCTCACTTGGCCTCGAACCCTCTTACTTGGCGTCGAACCCTCTCACTTGGCCTCTACCGTCTCCCTCTGCCCACAAAACTCTCTGTTTGCCACTACTCTCTCACTTGGCCCTGAACACCTTCACATGGCCTTGAACGATTTCAATATTCCTCGAACCCTCTCGCTTGGCCTCGAACCTTCTCGTTTGGCATCGAACCCTCTCGGCCCAGAACCCTCTCACATGGCGTCTAATCCTCTCAGTTGGACTCTACCCTCTCACTTGCCCGCGAGCCCTCTCACTTGGTCTCGAACCATCTCACATGGCGTTGAACCCTCTCACTTAGCCCCGAACACTCTCTCTTGGCCTTGAACCGTCTCACTTGGCCTTGAACCCTGTCAAAATTCCTCGAACCCTCTCACTTGGCCGTGAACCCTCTCACTTGGCTTCTAGCCTGTCACTTGGTCCAATATCCTCTCACTTAGCCTCCAGCACTCTCATTTGACCCGAACCCTCTCACTTGGCCTCTAACCCTCTCACTTCGCTTCTACCTTTCACTTGGCCCAGAACCCTCTCACTTGACCCCGGACCCTCTCAAAGGCCCTCAATCACTCTGACTTGCCACCGAGTGCTTACAGTTTTACACGGGCGCTTTCAGTGGCCCGCTAGCGCTCTGAATTGGCCCCGAGAGTTCTGAGTTGCCCTCGAGCACTCTCACTTGGCCACGAACACTCTCACTTGGCCTCAAACCCTCTCACTAGCCCTCGAAACCTCTCACATGTCCTCAAACCCTCTCACTTGGCCCCGAACCCTCTCACTAGGAGCGGCACCCTCTCACTTGACTTTTACACTCTCACTTGGCCCGGAACCCACTTATTTGGCCTCGTACCCTCTCATTTGGCTTCTACCCTCTCACTTGGCCCACAACATTCACACTTGGCCTCGAACACTCTCACTTGACCTCGAACTCTCTCACGTGGCGTCGAACCCTCTCACTTGGCCTTTACCCTCTCCCTTGCCACAGAACACTCTCAGTTGTCCTCTACCCTCTCACGCGGCCCTGAAGCCTCTCACTTGGACTTGTACCCTCTACATTGACCTCAAACCCTCTCACTTGGCCTACAACCCTCTCACTTGGCCTTGGACCCTCTCACATGCCTCAATCACTCTGACTTGCCACCGAGAGCTTAGAGTTGCCCACGGGCACAATCAGTGGCCCGCGAGCGCTCTTATTGGCCCACGAGCGCTCATTCTCCCACAAGCGCTCTTAATGCCCCGCGAGTGCTCTGAATTGACCCGAGAGTTCTGAGTTGCCCTCGAGCACTCTCACTTGGCCACGAACACTCACACTTGGCCTCAAACTCTCTCACTAGCCCTCGAACCCTCTCACATGTCCTCGAACCCTCTCACTTGGCCCCGAATCCTCTCACTTGGCGTTGCACCCTCTCACTTGACTTTTACACCCTCACTTGGCCCGGAACCCTCTTATTTGGCCTCGAACCCTCTCATTTGGCTTCTACCCTCTCACTTGGCCTCGAACACTCTCACTTGGCCTCGAACTCTCTCACGTGGCGTCGAACCCTCTCACTTGGCCTCTACCCTCTCCCTTGCCACAGAACACTCTCAGTTGTCCTCTACCCTCTCACGCGGCCCTGAAGCCTCTCACTTGGACTTGTACCCTCTATATTGGCCTCAAACCCTCTCACTTGTCCTAGAACCCTCTAACTTGGCCTTGGACCCTCTCACGTGCCCTCAATCACTCTGACTTGCCACCGAGAGCTTAGAGTTGCCCACGGGCACTCTCAGTGGCCCGCGAGCGCTCTTATTGGCCCGCGAGCGCTCTTATTGGCCCACGAGCGCTCTTATAGTCCCACGAGCGCTCTAATTGGCCCACAAGTGCTCTTAATGGCCCGCGAGTGCTCTGAATTTACCCGAGCGCTCTGAGTTGCCCTCGAACACTCCTACTTGGTCTCAAACCCTCTCACTATCCCTCGAACCCTCTCACATGTCCTCGAACCGTCTCACTTGGCCCCGAACCCTCTCACTTGGAGTTGAACACTCTCACTTCTCTTTTACCCTCTCACTTGGCCCGGAAACCTCCCACTTGAACACGAAACCTCTCTCTTGGCTTCTACCCTCTCATTTGGCCCACAACCCTCTCACTTAGCCTCGAACGCTCTCACTTGGCCACGAACGTTCTCACTTGGCGTCGAACCCTCTGACTTTGCCTCGAGCACTCTCATATGGCCTCGGTTTCCTCTCACTTGGCGCCGAAACCTCTCACTTGGCCTCAAATACTCTCACTTGGCCTTGAACGATCTCACATGGCCTCGAACCCTCTCACTTGTTCCCGAACCATCTCACTTGGACATCAACCCTCTCACTTGGCCTTTATTCTCTCACTTGGCCCTGAACCCTCTCACTTGGTTTCGAACCCTCCCACTTGGCCTAGAACCCTCTCACATCGCCCCGAAACCTCTCACTTGGCCCCGAACGCTCTCACTTGGCCCCTAACCCTCTCACTTGGGGTTGCACCCTCTCACTTGGCCCGAACACTCTCACTTGGCCTTGTACACTCTTAATTGGCCTCAAATACTCTCACTTGGCTTCGATCCCTCCCACACGGCCTCGCAACCTCTCAGTTTGCCACGAACTCTCTCACTTGGCCTGGAACCCTCTCACTTGGCCTCTACCCTCTCACTTTACCCAGTACCCTCTCACTTTGCCTCGGACCCTCTCGCATGCGCTCAGTCACTCTGACTTGCCACCGAGAGCTAAGAGTAGCCCACGGGCGTTCTCAGACGTCCGCCGCCCTCTTATTGGCCCGCGAGCGCTCTTAATGGCCCGCGAGCCCTGTTAGTGGCCCGCGAGTGCTCTGATTTGCCTCGAGCTCTCTCAGTTGACCTCGAACCCGCTCACCTGGCCTCGAACCCTCTCACTTGGTCGCGGTCCCTCTCACATGACCTCGAAACTTCTCACTTGGCCCCGAAACCTCTCTCTTGGCCTTGAACCTTCTCACTTGGCCTTGAGCGCTCTCAATATTCGTCGAACACTCTCCCTTGGCCTCAAACCCTCTCACTTGGCTTCGAACCCTCTCACCTGGCCTCGGACCCACTCACATCACCTCGAAAGCTCTCACTTGGCCCCGAACCCTCTCTCTTGGCCTTGAACCCTCTCACTTGGCCTTGCACGCTCTCAATATTCCTCGAACACTCTCCCTTGGCCTCAAACCCTCTCACTTGGCCCAGAACCCTCTCACTTCACCTCGAAACCTCACACTTGTGTTCTACCCTCTCACCTGGCCCACAACCCTCTCGCTTGGCTTCGAAAACTCTCACTTCGCCCCGAACCCTCTCACATGGCGTCGAATCCTCTCAGTTGGACTCTACTCTCTCCCTTGGTCCAGAAACCTCTCACTTGGCCTTTACCCCCTCACTTGGCCTCGAAACCCTCTCTCTTGGCCTTGAACCCTCTCACTTGGCCTTGAACCCTGTCACTTGGCTTCTAGACCTTCACTTGGTCCAGAACCCTCTAACTTAGCCTCCAACACTCTCATTTGGCCCCGAAACCTCCCACTTGCCCTCGAACCCTCTCACATGGCTTCTACCCTCTCACTTGGCCCAGAATCCTCTCACTTGGCCTCGGACCCCAACAAAGGCCCTCAATCACTCTGACTTGCCACCGAGAGCTTACAGTTGTCCACGGGCGCTCTCAGTGGCCCGCGAGCCCTCTGAGTCGCCCGCGAGTGCTCTGAATTGGCCCCGAGCACTCTGAGTTGCCCTCGAGAGTTCTCACTTGGCTACGAACACTCTCACATGGCCTCAAACCCTCGCACTAGCCCTCGAAATCTCTCACACGTCCTCAAACCCTCTCACTTGGCCCCGAACCCTCTCACTTAGAGTTGGACCCTCTCACTTGACTTTTACCTTCTCACTTGGCCCGGAACCCTCTCATTTGGCCTACAACCGTCTCACTTGGCTTCTACCCTCTCACTTGGCCCACAACATTCTCACTTGGCCTCGAACACTCTCACTTGGCCTCGAACCCTCTCTCGTGGCGTCGAACTCTCTTACTTGACCTCTACCCTCTCCCTTAGCATAGAACACTCTCAGTTGGCCTCTACCCTCTCACTCGGCCCTGAACCCCCTCACTTGGCCTTGTACCCTCAGACCTTGCTTCTAGCATCTCACTTGGACCAGAACCCTCTCACTTAGCCTCTAACCCTCTCACTTGGCCCCGAACACTCTCACATGGCCTCCAACACTCTCACTTGGCCCCGAAGCCTGTCACTTCGCCTCCAACCCTCTCACTTGGCTTCTATCCTCTCACTTGGCCCAGAGCCTTCTCACTAGTCCTCGGACCCTCTCAAATGCCCTGAATCACTCTGACTTGCCACCGAGAGCTAAGAGTTGCCCACGGGCGCACTCAGTGGCCCGCGAGCGATCTTAATGGCCCGCGAGCACGCTTATTGGCCCACGAGACCTCTTAATGGCCCGAGAGCCCTATTAGTGGCGCGCGAGTGCTCTGAATTGCCTTCGAGCTCTCTCAGTTGACCTGGAACCCTATCACCTGGCCTCGAACCCTCTCACTTGGCCTCTACCGTCTCCCTCTGCCCACAACACTCTCTGTTTGCCTCTACTCTCTCACTTGGCCCTGAACCCGTTCACATGGCCTTGAACGCTTTCAATATTCCTCGAACCCTCTCGCTTGGCCTCGAACCCTCTCGCTTTACCTCGAACCCTCTCGTTTGGCCTCGAACCCTCTCGGCCCAGAACCCTCTCACTTGGCATCGAACCCTCTCACTTGGGTTCTACTCTCTCACCTGGCCCAGAACCCTCTCACTTGGCCTCCAACCCTCTCACTTCACCCCGAACCCTATCACATGGCGTCGAATCCTCTCAGTTGGACTCTACCCTCTCCCTTGGTCCTGAACCCTCTCACTTGGCCTCGAACCTTCTCACTTGGTCTCGAACCATCTCACATGGCCTTGAACCCTCTCACTTAGCCCCAAACACTCTCTCTTGGACTTAAACCGTCTCACTTGGCCTTGAACGCTGTCAATATTCCTCGAACCCTCTCACTTGGCCGTGAACCCTCTCAATTGGCTTCTAGCCTCTCACTTGGTCCAATACCCTCTCACGTAGCCTCCAGCACTGTCATTTGACCCGAACCCTCTCACTTGGCCTCTAACCCTCTCACTTCGCTTCTACCCTTTCACTTGGCCCAGAACCCTCTCACTTCGCCTCGGACCCTCTCACAGGCCTTCAGTCACTCTGACTTGCCACCGAGAGCTTACAGTTTTCCACGGGCGCTCTCAGTGGCCCGCGAGCGCTCTGAATTGGCCCCTAGAGTTCTGAGTTGCCCTCGAGCACTCTCACTTGGCCACGAACACTCTCACTTGGCCTCAAACCCTCTCACTAGCCCTCGAACCCTCTCACATGTCCTCGAGCCCTCTCACTTGGCCCCGAACCCTCTCACTTGGAGTTGCACCCTCTCACTTGACTTTTACACTCTCACTTGGCCCGGAACCCTCTTATTTGGCCTCGAACCCTCTCATTTGGCTTCTACCCTCTCACTTGGCTCAGAACATTCACACTTGGCCTCGAACACTCTCACTTGACCTCGAACTCTCTCACGTGGCGTCGAACCCTCTCACTTGGCCTCTACCCTCTCCCTTGCCACAGAACACTCTCAGCTGTCCTCTATCCTCTCACTCGGCCCTGAAGCCTCTCACTTGGACTTGGACCCTCTGACTTGGACTTGTACCCTCTGACATGCCCTCCATCACTCTGACTTGTCACCGAGAGCTTAGAGTTGCCCACGGGCACTCTCAGTGGCTCGCGAGTGCTCTTAGTTGCCCACGAGCGCTCTTAATGGCCCCCGAGCCCTCTAAAGGCCGCGAGTGCTCCGAGTTACCCCAGAGCTCTCTGAGTTGACCCCGAACCCTCTCACCCTCTCCGAAAACTTGCTCTGCAGTTATTAATATAAACCAAATGAGTTAGGCCAATAAACCTTCTGCAAAAGCTGAATCTCACAATTGAACAAAAACCATTTTTTAAACCAACTGTTAAAAGTGTGTTTCTTAACAAACTTATTGTATAGGTCAATAATCAGAAATGTTCAAAAATTGTGAACATTGCTACGTAAGGGGCACTTTTTACTTTCTCTGCTACGTATGGTAGGTAGAGGAAGTATTGTATTCCACCCAAAAATTCGGTGTCAAGATTTCACCGGAAATATGTTTTGAGGCCCCCTGAATCCAAAAGGAGCTTTTTAGAAAAATTCCGTGTTTGTATGTGTGTGTGTGTGTGTGTGTGTGTGTGTGTGTGTGTGTGTGTGTGTGAGAGAGAGAGAGAGAGAGTGAGTCAGTCTGTCAGTCTGTGGACAGCATAACTCAAAACGAAAAGTTGGTTAAAAACCAAAGTTGGTATTTAAGCTTAATGTCTTTTAAGGATGCGACACGAAGATTTTGAAGAAAATTCCTCCATCCTAAACTACCCTTTCTACGGAAAATTATCAAAAAATTTTATTTTCTCGAAAATTACTCTAACGATTTTGATTAAAATGCTGTATGTTTCAGATATTTTTGTGACAAATTAAATGTATATCTTGACTTTTCTGGCTATAGCCTATGTAATGCTGTTTCCTCTGGATGAGCTTTGCATAACTGTTAAACCATAAGAGATAGGCCAAATCTTACTATACGAAAAATGTAGATCTTGCTAAAACACACAATTTGTGTCCGAATAAATTGTTTTGTTGAGTGAACCATTTCGGAGACATTCCTTGTTATTTGTGTGAGTTTTGCGATATTTTAACTTTTCTCAAATGGAAGGTCGCTATTCATTTCTTATATGTTAACCGTGCAAAGAGAACGGAATTTGGAAGCTTTAAAAGATTTGACTGTCGCTCAAAGCCTACTGTATTCCCATATTCCCCTTGTACCTACAAGGAAATAAGCAAAATGGTAATTTCTGCAAATGTCTATCTCAACTAACACGAAGATAAGAGGAATAGGAGTTTGTAAGAATGGTTAGTACAAGAGTAGAGAAAGTCATGTGAGTGTAATACATCAAATGGTTTATAAAATAACGTAAATTTGTAGTTTAAAACACGTAAACTAGGAAGGGCTTAAAGATTATACGCACCAGACGTTGCAACCGCACTTCTTCATGCCTACATATACAAAATATGGTAAAAAAATAAACCTCGTGAAAGTACGGCTCTTCTGCGGTTATAAACTGCACCAAAAAGCGTCAAAAGCAGCAAACTCACAACAGCTTGCTTTGCGGCAGGCATTTGTTAAATGCTAACTTTAGTTAAACCCCTTGATACCTAAGGGGCTTTTAATTCAGCATCGAGTTTAAACATTATGTTAAAGCTAAAATGGTTCGTTGAAATAGTATTTGCGTTAACTTAAGTGCTCTTTTTCCTTCCTTCCTCCCTCCCTCCGTCCCTCATGCATTAGACATTTCTGTCTGAAGCAATCTACATATCTTGTACATGTGACCTTGCAGCATCTCTTTTTCCTATTGGTTTGTAATTATTAAAATGGAATGGTAATCGCTCTCTATTCATTCTTTTAATGTGACTTATCTATCCACTTAGTTCTGTGTTCCTTAATTTTTATTTTCTCTACTGGTAAGTAGGGGAAGTATTGTATTCCACCCAAAAATTCTATGTCGAGATTTCACCGGAAACATATGTTTTGAGACCCCCTGAATCCAAAAAAAGCATTTTTAGAAAAAGATCCGGGTGTGTGTCAGTCTGTCAGTCTGTGTCAGTCTGTGTGTCAGGCTGTGAACAGACTAGCTCAAAAACGAAAAGTTGGTTAAAAACCAAAGTTGGTATTTAGGTTTAATGTCCTTTAAGGATGCGACACGAAGATTTTGAAGAAAATAGCCCCACCCTAAACTACCCTTTACGTGGAAAATTTTTCGAAAATTTTGATTTTCTTGAAAATGGCTCTAACGATTTTGATTAAAATGTCATATGTTTGAGATATTTTTATGGCAAATGAAATGTATACCATGAATTTTCTGGCTATAGCCCCTGTAGTCGTATTTACTCTGGACAACTTTTGCATAACTGGTAAACCGTTAGAGATAGACCAAATTATACTGCACAAAAAATGTAGATCTTGCTAAAATACACAATTTATGTCTCAATAAATTTTCTTGTAGGGTGAACCATTTCGGAGATATTCCTTGTTATGTGTGTGAGTTTCGGAAAACTTGAACTTTCGTGAAACGGGTCATCGTTGTTCATTTTTATATGTTAAGTGTGCAAAGACAACAGAATCTCAAAGCTTTAAAACATTTGACTATCGCACAAAGCCTACTGTATTCCCCCTTGTACCTACAAGAAAATTAGCAATTAGATAAGTTGTACAAATGTTTATCTTAACTAACGAAGAAGATATAGGAATAAGAGTTTGGAAGAATGGTTAGTACAAGAGCAGAGAAAGTCATGTGAGTGCAGCACATCAGATTTTTTTTAATTCAGAATGTATATATCTAATTTTTATGCCCTCATTTCTTTTGTGTTCTGTTTTATTATAGCCTTCCACTGCTCAAACTTCATTTCGTTTACTTCGAGCCTTCTTTTACTTTCTCTGTCATGATCCCTGCTTCACTCCCATACAGGAGTTTTGGCTCTGATATTACTTTATACCGTGCGTTCGCAGTTCGGCTGGGCGAGGGCCGGCGCGCTCTCCACCAAAGCTATGCGTAAAGGAGCGGCAAGTCACGGGTAAGGAATACACACTACTGTACTAACTTACATTAGGCTTACCTGAATCACAACAGATGTTGAAATTGATGACCTTCAACGTGCACACATTCCCGATATGTCCGAAAACAATTCTGGTTTACTCGCAGAAGTTCATGTTGACTGATTACCTGTATTTCTCTCTTTGATGTCCTTCAATTCTTGTAACGTGTGCAGATTTTATACTCACACTTTATTCTTTAACGTTTCCCATAACTAAAAATCACTAAAACGTTTAGCACAAGAGGTTATAATTTCCAAGATGTCAGTTTTCGTGGCAGCGAAACTTCTGAAACTTAAAAGTTGATGCTTTACAACCGCAAGATCCTGTAAGTTGGTTAATTATTGCAATTGGTTTTAGCAGTCCGTTCATAATGGCGATGTGGACCCACTTTAATGGACACTGGGAGTGAAATTTGAAAGTTCCACATTTCTTGATAGATTTTTCTGAAATTTTTACTGTGTTTGTATTTATATGAGAATAGGAGGTACACCAAATTTCATTAAAATTGGATAATTCGTTTAGGGTATATAAATTATTTTATGAATTGAGTAGGCACATTTTCAAAATAGAGCTCGCGTCTATTGACTTTTCAAAATTCATTTATATTGGCAGAACTGATACTCTAGAACATGGGTGACAATTTTATGTAGAGATATTTCAAATACGTTTGCTGATTATGCTGTACATATTTTTTTAATAACAAAGAAAATTTAATCTTAAAAATTATTGATTTTTTTCATTAAAAATATTTTTGGAATTCATGTTAATGATAAAATCAATATTGAAACATAGTTTTGTTTAGCTGCTATTTATGAATAGTTTTGGAAATTTTCATTGAATTTGAAGCAAAACTCAGGCGCGACCTTCTTTTGGAATGTGCAGAAATGTAGTTTTGAGAAAAACAGGCTTTTATATAGGAGCATCCTGTGTACGTTAAGGGAAGAGCACTGGGCCGTAATGACCACATGGAGTGGGGGATATGAAAAATGTTAGCTGATCCAAATGCACAGGTGTTCCAGGAACATTTTAAGGTAAAAAAACAATTTTCGACTTTTTGACAATTTTGACCAAAATTTCACTCCCAGTGTCCCTTAAACGTTATCTTCAAGGTCAGTTTCTACTCGAAATAATTGATACTGGGCTACTGAAAATCACCATATTATTCATGAAGTTCCTCACCATGCATACAATTATCAGTCTCATATTTACGACACAAGTTGATTCACACGTTTATGTAAATTCTATTTTAAATATTTTTCCCGCAACTAACAAGAAATGAAAGATTGTGTGGCTGGTTTCAGCAGGATTCAGCTATAGCACACACTGCTGGTGATTCTATGCTTGAGTTGTGAAGTGCGTGTGGTGACAGAATAATTACTCAAGGATTGTGGCCGTCTCCAAGCGAGTTTTGTTTACGGGGAACGTTAAAGTATAAAGTGTACGCATTAAATACGTTCACGTTACAAGAATTGAGAGAGCGTATCACGAGAGAAATACAGGCAACCAGCCAACATGAACATTTGCTGGTAAACCAGAATTGTTTTCAGAGATATAGGGAATGTGTTCACGTTAAAAGTCATCAATTTCAACATCTGTTGTGATGCAGGTAAGTCTAAGAATAGGGCTCGGAAGTTCATGCCCTAAAAACACTGAAATATGCATGCAAATATGCTCTTAAAATCTTGAAAATATGCCAAGAAATATGCACTATTTAATTAAAACAATGCCCCTTTGCAGTAGACAAGGCGAGTTAGTATAAATAATAAATAAAGTTACCTTATTCCTTAGAGGTTGAAGCAGAAGTGGTCCCACCGCTAGTATTAACTGCTATATTTATACTGCATTTTATACGCCTAATTTAATTTGGTGGGAACCAGTTCACAACACTGTTACGTTTGAAGACCACGACGCAACTACTGGTGGGCCAGCAAGCGTTGCGATAATCGTGCTGCTCAAAACGTTGACCTGCGCTTTATCTTTGTTAATATAAACCTCTCAGATAACCACTGATTATTCTCTACGCACATACATATAATGAAGGGATGGGATGTTCACTGCATGACAACTTGACTCAACATTAGTTCTCGCCACCTCGCGAGCTGTATCATCATGTGCAATACCACCAATATGAAAAGTATTGCACACATGGAAAAAAATAATAAAAATAATTAAAATATGCAATATAATGGCTATAATATTGAAATATTATACATTTATTCAAAATAAAGAAAATATGCAGTTATATGCACCATAAAATCATGTCCAAATAAATGAAAATTCCATAATTCGTGCACATAATGTAAAAGCATACGTTTTTAACCACTACGAAAAAACATGCAAATGCATGAACTTCCTAGCCCTAATAATAAAAGTTAGTACAGTAGTTAGTGTTGCGTACCCGTGACTTGCCGGTCCTTTACGCGTAACTCTGGTGGAGAGTTCCGGTCAGTCTCAGAACGCACAGTACCACTCTTTCTTACTTTGTTTTTCAAACGTCTTTTTATAGTGCCATTAAAATAGTTAGAAACTTCAATTTTTTGAATTGATCAATTACTTTTTTCTATGATATATTACATCCTAAATACTTAAATTCGAACACCTGTTCCACAATCTTATCTTCTGTAACAATGTTTTATCTAATACTTTCTTTTCCTTTGAACGCCATCACTTTTGTCTTGCTTAGGGAGACAGTTATATTCTTTTACTATTTTATTCAGAGCATAAGTTGACTTTTGAAGATTCTCTTCTAAATTAGGTACAATTTGTGTGTGCGTACAGAGCTATTTTGGTTTATTGTGAACCAAACTTGTTGGCCATGTGCTGCTGTTGTTCTGGGTGCCTTCCCCAGTAATCTGTGGACCGACCGTGATCATGACAAACATGCCACAACACATTTCCACCTGTTGAACCCAACCTCCTGCTTGCATTTCCAATGTCTTGCCTACATTACGTTTGCGGGTGTTTTACATCTAACTGAAATTTTTCCCCCAGTTATTGAATTATGTAGTCTTAATGTTCCCCATGTATGATCTATGATCTTCCGAGATGAGGAGCCAAGCGATAACTGGACCTTTTCCTGAGGTGGAGGCATTCGGAGGGCGGAGTCCGTTGCCTCCGATGGTAAGGTGATGATGGAACGAGAGAGCCTACAGCTTTTTACCGTGGACCACAAAACAGAACACATGAGTCAGTCGGGGTGAAGAATCGGATGGAGCCAACTTAAAATCGCCACACTAGAGCCGGGAGTCGAACCACGGAGAACCACCAGTGCGAGAGCCGTGAAATGAAACACTACCCCGGTGCCCTCAGGAATTGTGAGGTAGTTAAGTCCTCCGAATATAAGTGTGTTCCTGCAGGAATATAAGCATTTAACAAAGCTAAATAAACGCTTTAAACCAACAATTTCATTATTGAATATGGAGTACAAAATCCCAAGCCGCAACTTTCCATTGTACCTTTTTTACTTTCTCTCCTACGAATAGTAAGTAAAGGAAGTATTGTATTCTGCCCAAAAATTCGATGTCGAGATTTCACCGGAAATATACGCTTTGAGGTCCCCTAAATCAAGGAAAAGGTCCGCGTGTGTTTGTCTGAGGAATTTTCTTCAAGATCTTCGTGTTGCATCCTTAAGAGATATTAAATATAAATACCAATTTTGGTTTTTAACCGACTTTCGTTTTAGGGCTGTACTGTTCAAAGACTGGCGCACACACACACACACACACACACACACACACACATACACACATACACACACACACACACAGAGAGAGAGAGAGAGAGAGAGAGACAGAGAGAGACCTTTTTCTAAAAATCCTTGTTTTGGATTCAGGGGGCCTCAAAACATATATTTCCGGTGAAGTCTCGACATGGAATTTTTGGATGGAATACAATACTTCCTCTACTTACTGTACGGAGTAGAGAAAGTATAAACTGACTATCAACACACTTAACTAAGAATAAATTTTACTTTTATTTTGAACACATTATCTGAATTTATTGATTTGATTTGTTAAGGTAGATTGGTGTGCAGTGCAGTAATAACGTCGCAACACTTGTGAGATATATTGATGGTTCGTGTTACTTGGTTGTTTGCTCCTCTGGTTATATGGTAATTAACAGCGCTAATTACTTTCTCTACTGGTAAGTAGGAGAAGTGTTGTATTCCGCCCAAAAATTCGATGTCGAGATTTCACCGGAAATACATGTTTTGAGGCCCCCTGAATCCAAAAAAGCATTTTTAGAAAAAGGTCCGTGTGTGTCTGTGTGTGAGTCAGTCTGTCACTGTCAGTCTGTGGACAGCATAACTCAAAAATGAAAAGTCGGTTGACACCCAAGGTTGGTATTTAAGTTTAATGTCTTTCAAGGATGTGACACGAAAATTTTGAAGAAAATAGCCCCACCCTACACTACCCTTTACATGGAAAATTTTTCGAAAATTTTGATTTTCTTGAAAATGGCTCTAACGATTTTGATTAAAATGCCATATGTTTGAGATATTTTGATGACAAATGAAATGCATATCTTCAATTTTCTGGCTATTTCCCCTGTAGTCGTATTTACTCTGGATGAATTTTGCATAACTGGTAAACCGTTAGAGATAGAACAAATCATACTATACAAGAAATGTAGATCTTGCTAAAATACACAATTTATGTCTCAATAAATTTTCTTGTAGGGTGAACCATTTCGGAGATATTCCTTGTTATGTGTGTGAGTTTCGGAAAACTTAGAACTTTCGTGAAATGGGTCATCGCTGTTCATTTTTTTATATGTTAAGTGTGCAAAGGCAACAGAATCTCAAGCATTTGACTATCGCACAAAGCCTGCTGTATTCTAATATCCCCCTTGCACCTACAAGGAAATAAGCAATAAGCTAATTTGTACAAATGTTTATCTTAACTAACAAGATAGAAGATATAGGAATAAGAGTTTGTAAGAATGGTTAGTACAAGAGTAGAGAAAGTCATGTGAGTGCAACACATCAGATTTTTTTGTAATAATATAGTACCAAATGTGAAACAATGTTTGAATTAAACCACCAGGCAGTAATTAGTGTTGAAGATTAGAACTGTGGTGCATTTAGCACAGCCACAAGCTGGAAGACTTAATCGCCGATGTAGCCCACTAACCTGCTGAAGCGCCGGAGAGCCAGACTGCGCCTTTTTAACATAACAAAGAAAGGACGCCAAGCAAGTAAGTGCTCTTCAGCCATTGTTCGAAGTAAAGCAAGAAGCCTCATTTTGGCAGCTATAACCTGCATACAAACCGCAACACAACTGACAAACTTGACTACTTGTCGATACGTACTGTTGAAAATACACTAGAGTCCCGCCAATCCGAACAGGGCTAGAACACCTACCAAATATGTTTTGAATTTTGAAACAGGAAAAAATTAAGTTTAAGATTAAACTAGTTTTTCCAAGTAAAAAAGTACATTTATTAGCACAGAAAAGCATAAATAAATGCTACAGGAGTAAACAGTGAACTATTGTATTCCACACAAAAATTTCATGTCGAGATTTCACCGGAAATATATGTTTTGAGATCTCCTGCATCTAAAGAAACAAAGCATTTTTAGAAAAAAGTCCCTGTGTCTATCAGTCAGTGGGCAGCATAACGCAAACACGAATAGCCGATTAGGAACCAAAGTTGGTATTTAAGTTTAATGTATTTTAAGGATGCAACACGAAGATTTGGAAGAAAATTGCTCCGCCCTAAACTACCCTCTCCATGCAAATTTATTCGAAAATTTTTATTTTCTAGAAAATTGCTCCTACGATTTTGATTAAAATGCCATATGTTTAAGATATTTGTATGACAAGTGAAATGCATATTTTGGATTTTCTAGCTGTAGCCCACGTAGTCCTGTTTACTCTGGATGACTTTTGCATAACTGGCAAACCGTAAGAGATAGACCAAATCGTATCATGCAAAAATGTAGATTTTGCTAAAACACAAATTATGTCCGAATAGATTTTTTGTAGGGTGAACCATTTCGGAGATATTCCTTGTTATTTGTGTGAGTTTTGGAAAAACAAACTCTCTTCAAAGGAAGGTCGTGGTTCATTTTCTTATATTTTAGTCGTGCAAAGAAGCTGTAAAAGATCTGACTATCGCTCAAAGCCTACTGTATTCCCTTATTCCCCTTGCACGTGCAAGGAAATAAGCAACAAGAGAATTTCTGAATATGTTTATCTCAACTAACACGAAGAAAAATGAACAAGAGTTTGTAAGAATGGTCAGTACAAGAGTAGAGAAAGTCATGTGAGTGCAACACATCAGATTTTTATACTTCTGTTCACTGTTTAATTTTACTACTCAAGTCATGTTTTACTGTTGTTTATTTGCGGTCAACGTAACAACTATCATTTGATCTCCTTTACAAGAGAGTTTCGTTCAATAAATGCGTTCATTCACTTCTAAATGTCTTTAATCACTGACAATGCCTTAACAGTAATAAATGGTATGTCTGGAGCAGCGGTGCTCAACTGCAGGCAGGTAAGGGGAGGTTGAAATCACCTCCTTCCACCCGCTGGGACAGAATGACGCAGCTATCCGTGGTTAGTGATCCAGTGGCGGCACATTTTTATATATAGGAAGTCAAAAGCGTACACATCCATATTCTACTCCTGATTAACCCACCATGTTTCTGAGGATTACTTTTTTGGCAGGATTTACGTTTCGGAAGGTCTTCAATATTTGGTGCAAAAGATGAAGTGCACAGACTCAAGAGATAAGCCAGGCGATTGTCACTTATCTTGCTGCGATGCTCACTTTGTTCGCAGACACAAATGGAGCAAAGACTGCCATTAAGCTAGATACAAACAAACGTAATCTCAGATACTCACAACAGGGCAGAGACCTAAATAATTTCCACCCTTCTTTCTCAGGACACTTTACGGTCGTGGAATTCTGCAATGGAAGTAGTTTCATATTTTGCAGCTCGTGTGAAGCCTCACTACATGGAAACTTCAAAGGAGTGCAAAATATGTAATTGGATTTTGGTTTCAAATTGTGAAGAGAATGTGTCATACAATAGCTTTAAAAGTTCGTTGTATTTTTCCAGGAGAATAACGTTTATCGTAAACACGGAACCTAAGCAAGGGAAATGGTATACAACTATCAGTCTCACAAATCAAGCACTTAGCTTTATTGTATTCATCTCGAAAACAAAAATATTCGTCCTCCTATTTAATTGTATGTACTACTATCCGCGCCATCCGCCTCTGATTAGCAGGTCTGGTTCTCCTTGCCTTAGTCAGTGGAGGGGGGGGGGATAACCTGGCCTGGAGGAAGAAACATACTCGGACCACCATACACATTCCTTCCTTCCCTCCTTCCTCCCTTCTTTCCTTCCTTCCTTCCTTCCTTCTTTCTTTCCCTGTTGTTATTTTCTTGTAAACTGCAGATGCTTAATTCCCTCTGGGTTAGATAAATTTGAGAGAAAATTACTAACATTTTGGTAATTGTATTAAGCTTTTTCCGAATGCAATGTGTGAAGATGCAGATGCGTACCCACTCGTGGGACATGCATTCCTGCAGTTTATAAACTCACTGTTACAATTACAGAACAACTCCGAGATAGAGGCCGTCCTTCAAATTCTGGTACAGTTGCGTAGGGAGTTTGTTGTCCGTGCCAAAAGCAAACAAAATGTTATTTACTGCTCGCTCATGAATACCAACTTTATTGTCATATGATGAAAAGAATCGTCCCACATGCGACACAACCACGCTTCAACAGTTTAGCTTCAGTAAGTAGTGATACTGAAATTACAGCGGATTCTTTCCCTCAATTATAAATTTGATTATCTTTAATATTGAACAATGCTTTGTCAACGCTTTTACAATAACTAGAGGTATTTACAAATGTGTTCAGCTTTGCCAGTATAAGTTTATTTTTAACTGTTGTTATTATTATTATTTTTTTTTCGGCCATCTACGAACTACGTTAAGCAACCCACTGCATTTATATTCACTTCTTTTATTTTTACTTTCTATATTTCCAATACTTCATCTTGTCACTGTGAGTTTTCTTCTTTCTTCTGTCCAAATTGTAGTCTTCTTTTTTCTTTTCCAAATGGAAGCTTTCGAAATGTTGTATTAACTTTCTTAACTTTGCTCTGTCCTGTATTACTTCTTCTGTTAATTCCATTTCGTTTAAGTCTTTCCTTATCCTTTGCACACATTGGTTACCATTCTTGCGTATATACTTATGCTTGAAAATTTGTTTTGTAAGTCTGTTATTATCCATCCTCATTAAATGACCGATACCTTATTCTTCTTTTCCTGATTGTACATGAAATATTTTCAAATTCTTTACCTTTATATATGTCTTCATTTTTCCTGAGTCTAAACTACTTTTTCAGTTTGAATTGGACCTACAATTTTCCTAAAAATGTTTCTTTCCTTTCTAATGCTTCTATTTCTCCTGTTTTAAAGGAAAACATAAACTCTGTAGCATATAGGCATTCTGGTTCGGTTACTGCCAGACTCTGGTTTTATTTCAAATGGTTTTCTTATTGTAAATATGCTCAGTTACTGATATGCACATTCTATTTTTTCAATCTTGTTTTATTTGCTTCCTTATCCAATTCATTAGCTTTAAATATTATTATTATTATTATTATTATTATTATTATTATTATTATTATTATTATTATTATTATTATTATTATTATTATTATTATTATTATTATTATTATTATTATTATTATTATTATTATTATTATTATTATTATTATTATTATTATTATTATTATTATTATTATTATTATTATTATTATTATTATTATTATTATTATTATTATTATTATTATTATCATCATCATCATCATCATCATCATCATCATCATCATCATCATCATCATCATCATCATCAATTATCATTATTATTATTATCATCATTATCATTATCATCATCATTATCATTATTATTATCGTCATCGTTGTCATCGTCATCATCATCACCATCGTCACCATCATCACCATCACCACCATCATCACCATCATCAGTATCATCATTATCATCATTACCATTATCATTATCAATATTATCATTATCGTTATCGTCATCGTATTCGTCAACGTCATCGTCATCGTCATCGCCATCGCCACCGTCATTGCCATCGTCATCGCCAACGTCAACGCCAACACCAACAGCAACACCATCACCAACACCATCACCAGCACCAACACCAACACCATCACCATCACCAACACCAACACCATACCAACATCAACATCACCAACACCATCCCCAACGCCAAAACCAACACCATCACCAACACCATCAACAACATCGTCACCAACACCATCACCAATACCATCACCAACGCCAAAACCATCATCAACACCATCGCAAACACCATCAACACCACAATCACCTACACCATCACCAACACCATCACCAACACCAACACAAACACCATCAACAACACAATCACCTACACCATCACCAACACCATCACCAATGCTAAAACAACCATCATCGCCATTACCATCACCAACACCATCACCATCAAAAACACCAAGACCATCAACAACACCAACACCATCACCATTACCATCAACAACACCATCATAACACCATTAACTTCACCATCAACAACACCAACACTAACACCAAAACCAACCCCAACACCATCACCAACACCATCACCAACCAGCACCATCACCAACACCATCAACAACACCAACACCAATACCATCAACATACCATCACCAACACCAAAACCATCACCCACACCATCAAAAACACCAACACGAACACCATCACCAACACCATCACCATCACCATACCAGCACCAACACCATCCCCAACAACACCATCACCATCAGCACCAACACCCTCAACCTCACCATCACCAACAGCAACACCACCACCAACACCAGCACCGCCATGACAACCATCATCAACACAAACAGCAACACCATCACCTACACCATTAACACCAAAACCATCACCAACCCCAAAACCATCACCATCACCGACACCATCACCAACACCATCACCAACACAATCATGAACACTAACACCAACACCAACACCATACCAACAACTTCAACATCACCATCACCATCAACAACACCATCACCGACACCATCACCAACACCAACACCAATAACACCATCACCCACACCATCACCATCAACTACACCATCACCGACACCAACACCATCACCAACACCATCACCAACATCATCAAAAACACCAACACCACCACCATCTGCACCAACAACACCAAAACCAACAAAATCACAGTCACCAACCTCAACACCATCACCAACACCATCTTCATCACCATCATCACCAACACCAACAAAATCACCAATACCATCAACAACACCAACACCAACAATAATACCAACAACATCAACAACATCAATGAAACAATCACCAACACCATCACCAGCACCAACACCATCACCATCACCAACATCTACACCATAACCATCACGATCACCAACACCATCGAAAGCAACAACACCATCAGCACCAACAACACCAAAACCAACAAAATCACCATCACCTACCTCAACACCATCACCATCACCAACACCATCTCCAACACCAACACCATTACCATCACCACCACTATAATCAACATCAACAAAATCACCATCAGCAACACCAACACCATGACCATCATCAACAGCATCACCAACACCATCACCAACACCATCACTAACATCAACACCGTCACCAACTCCAAAACCATCACCAACACCATTTCCATCACCAACACTATCACCATCACCATCACCAACACCATCAACAGCACCATCACCAGCACAACACTATCCTCCACACCATCACCAACAGCTACACCATCACCATACCAACACCATCACCACAACCAACACCATCAGTTTCACCAACACCATCACCAACATCACCAACACGATCACCAACACCAGCACCATCAACAGCACCATCATAATCACCAACATCATCAACAACACCAACACCATCACTAACACCAAAACCATCACCATACCAATATCAACACCATCTTCATCACCATCACCAACACCATCACCATCACCTACACCATCACCAATACTAAAACCAACAGCATTACAAACTCCAAAACCATCACCAACACCATCACCAACACCATCATCAACACCATCACCAAGACCAACACAAACACCATCACCATCACCAACACCATCACTATCAACGACACCAACACCATCACCAACACCATCACCAAGACCAACACCATCACAATCAACAACACTAACACCAAAACCAACACCAACACCATCACCATCAACAACACCACAACCATCAACAACACCATCACCATCACCAACACCATCACCATCACCAACACCATCACCATCCTCAACATAATCACCAACACCTTCAAAACGCCAACACCAAAACCATCACCATACCAACACCAAAAATTGCACCAACACCATGTTTATCACCATCACCATCACAAAAACCATCACCGTCACCAGCACCATCAAAAACACCAACACCATACAAAAACCAACAGCAACAACATCGCCATGACCACCATCAGCATCACCAACAGCAACACCATCACCATCACCACACCGCTAACACCAACAATATCACCAACACCAAAACCATCACCATCAACACTATCACCAAAACCAGCACCATCACCAACATAATCGCCATCAACAACACCAACACAAACATCAACAACACTAACACAACCATCTCCATCAACATACCAACACCAACACAATCACCATCAACAACACCATCATAAAGAGCAACATCAACACCATACCAACACCTTCAAAATCACCATCACCAACACCGTCACGGACATCACCATCACCGACACCATTACCATCAACAACACCAACACCAACAACACCATCACCCACACCATCACCATAACCAACAACAACACCCACACCATCACCATCAACACCATCACCGACAATATCAACAACTCCAACACCATCACCATAACCAACACCAACACCATCACCAACACCATCAAATACACCAACACCACCACCATCAGCACCAACAACACCAAAACCCACAAAATCACCATCACCTACCTCAACAGCATCACCAACGCCATCTTCCTCACCAGCACCATCACCAACACCAACAAAATCACCAACAACATCACCATCACCAACACCATCTCCAACGCCAGCACCATCACCATGACCAACACCATCACCAACACCATAATCAATCTTAACAAAATCACCATCACCAACACCAACACTAACAACAAAACCAACACCATCACCATCAGCAACACCATCACCATCATCAACAGCATCACCAACACCATTACCAACACCATCACCATCGCTAACACCAACACCATCACTAACACCAAAACCATCGTCAACACCATTACCATCACCATCACCAACACCATCATCTACACCATCAACAGCACCATCACCAGCACCAAAACCATCAAAAACACCATCACCAGCACCAAAACATACCAACACTTACACCATCACCATACCAACACCATCACCATCACCAACACCATCCGTATCGCCAACTCCATCACCAACAACATAACCAACACGCTCACCAACACCACCACCATCAACAGCACCATCACCAACACCAACATCATCACCATCACCAACACCAAACCATCACCATACCATCACCAACACCATCACCACCACCTACATTCTTCCGATATGACACAATGTTGGAGGACGTTAATTTAAAAACAAAAACCATCACCTACAGCATCACCAACACCATCACCAACACCATCACTTTCAACAACACCAGTAACAACACCAACAACAACACCATCACCATCACCATAACCAACATCACCAACACCAACATCATCAACAACACCATCACCAACACCATCACCAACACCATCACCAACGCCAAAACCATCATCAACACCATCGCCCACACAATCACCAACACCATCACCAAGAACAACAACACCATCACCATCAACAACACCAATACCAACACCATCACCAGCACCAACAGCGTAGCCAACACCATCACCTGCAACAACACCATCACCAATACCAGCAACATACCAACACCACTACCATCAGCACAAACAACACCCAAACCAACAAAATCACCATCACCTACCTCAACACCATCACCAACGCCATCTTCATCACCAGCACCATCACCAACACCAACAAAATCCCCAACAACATCACCATCACCAACACCATCTCCAACGCCAGCACCATCACCATGACCAACACCATCACCAACACCATAATCAACATCAACAAAATCACCATCACCAACACCAACACTAACACCAAAACCAACACCATCACCATCAGCAACACCATCACCATCATCAACAGCATCACCAACACCATTACCAACACCAACACCATCACCATCACTAACACCAACACCATCACCAACACCAAAACCATCACCAACACCATTACCATCACCAACAACAACACCATCACCTACACCATCATCAACACCATCAACAGCACCATCAGCAGCACCAACACCATCAAAAACACCATCACCGACACCAACACCGACACCATCACCAACACCTACACTATCACCATACCAACACCATCACCATCAACAACATCATCCGTATCACCAACTCCATCACCAACAACATAACCAACACGCTCACCAACACCACCACCATCAACAGCACCATCACCATCACCATCACCAACACCAACACCATCACCAACACCAAACCATCACCATACCAATACCAACACCATCACCATCACCTACATTCGTCCGATATGACATATGTTGGAGGACGTTAATTTAAAAACAAAAACCATCACCTACAGCATCACCAACAACATCACCATCACCAACACCATCACTTTCAACAACACCAACAACAACACCAACACCATCACCATCACCATAACCAACATCACCAACACCAACATCATCAACAACACCATCACCATCACCAACACCATCACCATCACCAACACCATCACCGACACCATCACCAACGCCAAAACCATCATCAACACCATCACCAACACCATCACCAAGTCCTACACCATCACCATCAACAACATCAATACCAATATCATCACCAGCACCAACAGCGTAGCCAACACCATCACCAGCAACAACACCATCACCAATACCAGCAACATACCAACACCATCACTATCACCATAACCAACACCAACACCATCAAAAACACCAACACCACTACCATCAGCACAAACAACACCAAAACCAACAAAATCACCATCACCTACCTCAACACCATCCCATCACCAACACCATCTTCATCACCAACACCATCACCAACACCAACAAAATCACCAACACCATCACTATGACCACCACCATCTCCAACACCATCACCATGACCAACAACATCAGCAATACCATCACCAACAAAATCACCAGCACCATCACCAACACCATAATCAACATCAACAAAACCACCATCAACAACACCAACACTAACACCAAAACCAACACCATCACCAGCAACACCAACACCATCACCATCATCAACAGCATCATCAACACCATAACCAACACCATCACCATCACTAACACCAACACCATCACCAACTCCAAAACTAACACCAACACCATTACCATCACCAAAACCATCACCAACACCATCACCAACACCATCACCAACACCATCAACAGCACCATCACCAGCACCAACACCTTCACCAAAACCATCAAAAACACGAACACTCACACCATCACCAACACCTACACCATCACCATACCAACACGATCACCATGACCATCAGTATCACAAACACCGTCACCAACAACACCAACACTAACACTAACACCACCAAAAACACCAACACCACTACCATCAGCACCAACAACACCAAAACCAACAAAATCACCATCACCTACCTCAACACCATCCCCATCACTAACACCATCTTCATCACCAGCACCATCACCAACACCAACAAAATCACCAACACCATCACTATGACCAACACCATCTCCAACACCAACACCATCACCATGACCAACAACATCACCAATACCATCACCAACAAAATCACCAACACCATAATCAACATCAACAAAACCACCATCAACAACACCAACACTAACACCAAAACCAACACCATCACCAGCAACACCAACACCCTCACCATCATCAACAGCATCATCAACACCATCACCAACACCATCACCATCAGTAACACCAACACCATCACCAACTCCAAAACCATCACCAACACCATCACCAACACCATTACCATCACCAACAACAACACCAACACCATCAACAGTACCATCACCAGCACCAACACCTTCACCAAAACCATCAAAAACACCAACACTCACACCATCACCAACACCTACACCATCACCGTACCAACACGATCACCATGACCATCAGTATCACAAACACCGTCACCAACACCATCACCAACACCATCACCAACACAATCACCAACACCATCACTATCAACAACACCAACACCATCACCATTACCATAATCAACACCATAACCAACACCATCACCATCATCAACACTATCCCCAAGACCAATACCGACACCATCAACAAGACCATCACCAACACCGCCATCAACGCCAAAGCCGTCATCAACACCATCACCAACACCATCACTATCAACAACACCATCAACAACACCAACAACAACACCATCACCATTACCAGCAACATAACCAACACCACCTACACCATCACCATCATCAACACCATCACCAAGACCAACACCGACAACATCAACAACACCATCACCAACACCATCACCAACACCATCATCAACGCCAAAGCCATCATCAACACCATCGCCAACACCATCACCAACACCATCACCATCTACAACACCATCAACAACACCAACACCATCACCAACACTATCACCAAGACCAACACCATCACCAACACCATCACCAACACCATCACCAACACCATCACAATCAACAACACCACAACCATCAACAATCCCATCACCATCAACAGCGTAACCTACACCATCACCATCAACTACACCAACACCAATACCATCAACATACCAACACCAACTCCCACACCATCAAAAACACCAACACGAACAGCATCAACACCATCTCCATCAATAAATCAACAACACCATCACCATCACCACCAACACCCTCACAATCACCAACACCACCATCATCATCACCAACACCAAAACTATCACAAACACCATCACCATCAACAACACCATTACCAACACCAACACCATCCCCAACACCATCACCATCAACAACACCACAACCATCAACAACACCATCACCAACGCCATCACCAGCACCAACAGCGTAACCAACACCATCACCATCAACAACACCAACAACAATGCCATCAACATGCCAACACCAACACCATCACCATCACCCACACAATCAAAAACACCAACACGAACACCATCACCAACGCCATCTCCATCACCATACCAGCATTAACACCAACAACAACATCACCACCAACACCCTCACCATCACCATCACCATCACCAACAGAAGCACCAACACCATCACGATCACCAACACCATCACCTTCAATATCACCATCACAGACACCATCACAGACACCATCACCAACACCACCATCATCATCACCAACACCAAAGCCATCACCAACACCAAAACCATCACCAACACAACACTATCACAAACACCAACACCACCAGACACAATCACCAACACCATCACCAACACCAAAACCATCTCCGACATCATCACCAACACCAAAACCATCACCAACACCGTTACAACACCATCACCATCACCAACACCATCACCATCAACAACACCATAATCAAGATCAACAAAATCACCAAAACCAACACCATCACCCTCACCAACAACAAAACCATCATCAGCACAATCACCAACACCAAAACAATCTCAACACCATCACCAACACCATAATTATCACCGACACCATCACCCAAACCATCACCAACACCATCAACAACACCAACAACAACACCAACAACAATATCAACACCATCAATGGTACCATCACCAACACCATCACCATCACCAACACCATCACTATCAACAACATCAACACCATAACCATCACCATCACCAACATCATCACCAACAACGCCACCAACACCACCATCAGCAACACCGAAACCATCACCATCACCAACAACATCACCAACATCATCACCATTACCAACACCATCAATATCACCATCACCAATAACGAAACAATCACCATCACCAACACCATCACCAACACCAAAACCATCATCAACAGCATCACCGACACAATCACCAACACCAAAACCATCACAAACAACATCACCAACAGCAAAACCATCACCAACGCCATCACCAACACCAAAACCAATACCAACACCATCACCAGCACCATAATCATCACCAACACCATCACCGACACCATCATCATCACCAACACCATCAACTACACCAACAACATCAATACCATCAATGACACCATCACACACACCAACACCAACACTATCACCATCACCACCACCAGCACCGTTACCATCGCCATCACCAACACCAACCCCAACACCACCACCATCAACAACACCAACACCATGACCAGCATAATCACCATCACCAACACCATCAACATCACCATCACCAACACGCAAATCATCACCAACACCATCACCAACACCAAAACCATCACCAACACCATCACCAGCTCCATCACCATCACCAACACCATCACCATCCCCAACATCTACACCATAACCATCACTATCACCAACACCATCGAAAGCACCAACACCAACACCACCACAATCACCATCAACAACACCTCCACCATCACACTCAACAAAACCATCACCAACACCATCACCAACACCATCAACAGCACCATCACCAGCACCAACACTATAACCAACACCATCACCAACGCCAACACCGACACCATCACCAACACTTATCCCATCACCATACCAACACCATCACCATCACCAACACCATCACCAACACGATCACCAACACCATCATCAGCAGCATCACCAGCACCAACACTATCACCAAAACCATCAAAAGCACCATCACCAACACCAACACCGACACCATCAACAACACTTACACCATCACCATACTAACACCTTCACCATCACCAACACCATCCGTATCACCAACACCATCACCAACAACATAACCAATACGATCACCAACACCACCATTAACAGCACCATCACCAACACCAAAACCATCACCATACCAACACCAACACCAAATTCAACACTAGCACCATCTTCATCACCATCACCATCAACATTACCATCGCCAAAACCAACACCATCACCTACACCGTCGCCAACAACATCACCAACACCACCAACAGCATCACCATCGCCATCGCCAAGACCATCACCAACACTATCACCAACACCATCACCAACACCACCAACAGCACCATCACCAGCACCAACACCATCACCAACACCAATGAAATTATCATCACCAACATCGACACCTATACCATCAGCATACCAACACCATCACCAACACCATTACCATCAAAATCACCAACACGGTCACCAACACCACCATCAAAAGCACCATCACCAACACCATCACCAACCTCAACATAATCACCAACACCTTCAAAAACACCAACACCAAAACCATCACCATACCAATACCTACACCAAAGCAACACCAACACCATCCTTATCACCATCACCACCACCATTACCATCACCGTCACCAACACCAACACCATCACCGTCACCAACACCATCAAAAACACCAACAGCATCACCAACACCATCACCATACAAACACACACAAACAAAATCGCCATGATCACCGTCACCAGCAACAGCAACACCATCACCAACACCACTACCACCAACACCACCACCACCAACACCAGCATCGCCATGCCACCATCATCAACACCAACAGCAAGACCATCACCATCACCAACACCATTACCATCACCAACACCATCACCAACACGATCACCAACACCATCATCAGCAGCATCACCAGCACCAACACTATCACCAAAACCATCAAAAGCACCATCACCAACACCAACACCGACACCATCAACAACACTTACACCATCACCATACTAACACCTTCACCATCACCAACACCATCCGTATCACCAACACCATCACCAACAACATAACCAATACGATCACCAACACCACCATTAACAGCACCATCACCAACACCAAAACCATCACCATACCAACACCAACACCAAATTCAACACTAGCACCATCTTCATCACCATCACCATCAACATTACCATCGCCAAAACCAACACCATCACCTACACCGTCGCCAACAACATCACCAACACCACCAACAGCATCACCATCGCCATCGCCAAGACCATCACCAACACTATCACCAACACCATCACCAACACCACCAACAGCACCATCACCAGCACCAACACCATCACCAACACCAATGAAATTATCATCACCAACATCGACACCTATACCATCAGCATACCAACACCATCACCAACACCATTACCATCAAAATCACCAACACGGTCACCAACACCACCATCAAAAGCACCATCACCATCACCAACACCATCACCAACCTCAACATAATCACCAACACCTTCAAAAACACCAACACCAAAACCATCACCATACCAATACCTACACCAAAGCAACACCAACACCATCCTTATCACCATCACCACCACCATTACCATCACCGTCACCAACACCAACACCATCACCGTCACCAACACCATCAAAAACACCAACAGCATCACCAACACCATCACCATACAAACACACACAAACAAAATCGCCATGATCACCGTCACCAGCAACAGCAACACCATCACCAACACCACTACCACCAACACCACCACCACCAACACCAGCATCGCCATGCCACCATCATCAACACCAACAGCAAGACCATCACCATCACCTACACCATTAACACCAACACCATCACCAACACCATCACCAACACCATCACCATCAACAACACCAAAACCAAGTACATCACCATCACCATCAACAACACCATCACCAAAACCAGCACCATCACCAACTCCATCACCGTCAACAACAGTAACACTAACATGAACAACAACACCAACACCATCACCAACACCAACTTCATCACCATCACCATCCCCAACACCATCACCATCACCAACACCATCACCAACATCATCTCCATCACGAACACCACCATCACGAACACCAACAACAACACCATAACATACCAAAACCAACACAATCATCAACACCAACACCATACAAACACCTTCAACATCACCATCACCACCTCCGTCACCGACATCACCTTCACCGACACCATCACCACCAACAACACCAACACCAACAACACCATCACCTACACCGACACCATCTCCAACACCATTACTATCAACATCACCAACACGATCACCAACACCATCCTCAACATAATCACCAACGCCCTCAAAAACACCAACACCAAAACCATCACCATACCAACACCAAAAGCAACACCAACACCATCTTTATCACCATCACCATCACCGTCACCAAAGCCATCAAATACACCTACACCAACAGCATCACCAACACCAAAACCACCACCTTCACCGACATCACCATCACCCACACCATCAACATCAACACCATCACCGACACCATTACCAACACCAACATCACCATCAGCATAACCAATACCAACACCAACACCATCAAAAACACCAACACCACCACCATCAGCACCAATAACATCAAAACCAACAAAATCATCATCACCTACCTCAACACCATCACCATCACCAACACCATCTCCAACACCAACACCATCACCTTGACCAACACCATCCCCATCACCAACAACATAATCAACATCAACAAAATCACCATCAACAACACCAACACTAACATCATCACATTCACCATCAGCAACACCAACACCATCACCATCATCAACAGCATCACCAACACCATCACCATCACTAACATCAACACCATCACCAACTCCAAAACCATCACCAACACCATTACCATCACCAACACCATCACCATTACCAACACCAACACCATCAACAGCACCATCACCAGCACCATCATTAATCCCAAAACTATCAAAAACACCATCACCAACACCAACACCGACACCATCACCAACATCTATACCATCACCATATACCACCATCACCAACACCAACACCATCAGTATCACCAACACCATCACCAACACCATCACCATCACCATCACTAACACCAACAGCATCACCAACTCCAAATCCATCACCAACAACATCACCAACACCATCCCCAACACCATCACCAACATAAATTCCATCAACAACACCAACACCATCAAAAACACCACCACCATCTGCACCAACAATACCAAAACCAACAAAATCACCATCACCTACCTCAACACCATCACCAACACGGTCTTCATCACCAACACCATCACCAACACCAACAAAATCACCAGCACCATCTTCAACACCAACACCATCACCAACACTATAATCAACATCAACAAAATCACCATCAACAACACCAACACTAACACCGAAACCAACACCATCACCATCAGCAACACCAACAGCATCACCATCATCAACAGCATCACCAACACCATCACCATCACTAACATCAACACCATCACCAACTCCAAAACCATCAACACCATTACCATCACCATCACCAACACCATCACCATCACCAACACCATCAACAGCACCATCACCAGCACCAACACTATCACCAACACCATCAAAAACACCATCACCAACACCGACACCATCACCAACACCTATACCATCACCATACCACCACCATCACCAACACCAACACCATCAGTATCACCAACACCATCACCAACACGATCACCAACACCACCGCCATCAACAGCACCATCACCATCACCAACACCAACACCATCACCAACACCAACACCAAAATCAACACCATCACCATCACCTACATTCGTCCGATATGACACAATGTTGGAGGACGTTAATTAAAAAAAACATCACCTTCAGCATCACCAGCAACATCACCAACACCATCATCAACACTATCACCATGACCAACACCATCAACATCACCAACAATAACACCAAAACCAACACCATCACCATCAGCAACACCAACAACATCACCATCATCAACAGCATCACCAACACCATCTCCAACACCATCACCATCACTTACACCAACACCATCACCAACTCCAAAACCATCAACAACACCATCACCAACACCATCACCATCACCAACGCCAAAGCCATCACCAACACCATCGCCAACACCATCACCAACACCATCACCATCAACTCTACCAACACCATCACCAACACCATCACCAAGACCAACACCATCAGCATCAATAACACCAACACTGACACCAAAACCAACACCATCACCAACACCAACACCATCACCATCACCAACACCATCACCAACAGCATCACCATCACCATAAACACTACAACGGACACCAACACCATCACCAGCACTAAAACCAACACCATATCCATCACCACCACCATTACCATCACCAACACTATCACCATCACCAACACCAACACCGTCAGCAACACCATCACCATCACCAACACCATCACCAGCACTAAAACCATCACCAACACCATATCCATCAACACCACCATCACCAACACGATCACGATCACCAACACCATCACCATCAACAACACCATCAACAGCACCAACACCATCACCAACACCATCACCAAGACCAACACCATCAGCATCAATAACACCAATACTGACACCAAAACCAACACCATCACCAACACCAACACCATCACCAACACCATCCCCATCACCAACACCATAATCAACATCAACAAAATCACCATCAACAACGCCAACACTAACACCAAAACCAACACCATCACCATCAGCAACACCAACACCATCACCATCATCAACAGCATCACCAACACCATCACCATCACTAACATCAACACCATCACTAACTCCAAAACCATCACCAACACCATTACCATCACCATCACCATCACCAACACCATCAACAGCACCATCACCAGCACCAACACTATCACCAACACCATCAAAAACACCATCACCAACACCGACACCATCACCAACACCTATACCATCATCATACCACCACCAACACCATCAAAAACACCATCACCAACACCGACACCATCACCAACACCAACACCATCAGTTTCACCAACACCATCACCAACACGATCACCAACACCACAGCCATCAACAGCACCATCACCATCACCAACACCATCACCAACACCAAACCCATCACCATACCAACACCAACACCAAAAGCAACACCAACAGCATCTTCATCACCATCACCAACACCATCACCATCACCATCACTAACACCAACAGCATCACCAACTCCAAATCCATCACCAACAACATCACTAACACCATCCCCAACACCATCACCAACACCATCACCAACATCAATTCCATCTACAATACCAACACCATCAAAAACACCACCACCATCTGCACCAACAATACCAAAACCAACAAAATCACCATCACCTACCTCAACACCATCACCAACACGGTCTTCATCACCAACACCATCACCAACACCAACAAAATCACCAGCACCATCTTCAACACCAACACCATCACCAACACTATAATCAACATCAACAAAGTCACCATCAACAACACCAACACTAACACCGAAACCAACACCATCACCATCAGCAACACCAACAGCATCACCATCATCAACAGCATCACCAACACCATCACCATCACTAACATCAACACCATCACCAACTCCAAAACCATCAACACCATTACCATCACCATCACCAACACCATCACCATCACCAACACCATCAACAGCACCATCACCAGCACCAACACTATCACCAACACCATCAAAAACACCATCACCAACACCGACACCATCACCAACACCTATACCATCACCATACCACCACCATCACCAACACCAACACCATCAGTATCACCAACACCATCACCAACACGATCACCAACACCACCGCCATCAACAGCACCATCACCATCACCAACACCATCACCATCACCAACACCAACACCAAAATCAACACCATCACCATCACCTACATTCGTCCGATATGACACAATGTTGGAGGACGTTAATTAAAAAAAACATCACCTTCAGCATCACCAACAACATCACCAACACCATCATCAACACTATCACCATGACCAACACCATCACCATCAACATCACCAACACTAACACCAAAACCAACACCATCACCATCGCCAACACCATCACCAACACCATCACCATCAACAACACCATCAACAGCACCAACACCATCACCAACACCATCACCAAGACCAACACCATCAGCATCAATAACACCAACACTGACACCAAAACCAACACCAACACCATCACCAACACCACCACCATCACCAACACCATCACCATCAACACCACAACGGACACCAACACCATCAACAGCACTAAAACCAACACCATATCCATCACCACCACCATTACCATCACCAACACTATCACCATCACCAACACCAACACCGTCAGCAACACCATCACCATCACCAACACCATCACCAGCACTAAAACCATCACCAACACCATATCCATCACCACCACCAACAGCACCATCACCAACACGATCAAGATCACCAACACCATCACCATCAACAACACCATCAACAGCACCAACACCATCACCAAGACCAACACCATCAGCATCAATAACACCAAAACCAACACCATCACCAATACCAACACCATCACCAACACCAACACCATCACCAACACCATCCCCATCACCAACACCATAATCAACATCAACAAAATCACCATCAACAACGCCAACACTAACACCAAAACCAACACCATCACCATCAGCAACACCAACACCATCACCATCATCAACAGCATCACCAACACCATCACCATCACTAACATCAACACCATCACTAACTCCAAAACCATCACCAACACCATTACCATCACCATCACCAACACCATCACCATCACCAACACCATCAACAGCACCATCACCAGCACCAACACTATCACCGACACCATCAAAAACACCATCACCAACACCGACACCATCACCAACACCTATACCATCATCATACCACCACCAACACCATCAAAAACACCATCACCAACACCGACACCATCACCAACACCTATACCATCACCAACACCTATACCATCACCATACCACCACCATCACCAACACCAACACCATCAGTATCACCAACACCATCACCAACATGATCACCAACACCACCGCCATCAACAGCACCATCACCATCACCATCACCAACACCATCACCAACACCAACACCATCACCAACACCAACACCAAAATCAACACCATCACCATCACCATCACCAACACCATCACCTACATTCGTGGCGCTAATAACCCCAGCAGTTGTGCGCCCTAAAACATTACTACTACTACCTACATTCGTCCGATATGACACAATGTTGGAGGACGTTAATTTAAAAAAAACATCACCTTCAGCATCACCAACAACATCACCAACACTATCACCATGACCAACACCATCACCATCAACATCAACACTAACACCAAAACCAACACCATCACCATCAGCAACACCAACACCATCACCATCATCAACAGCATCACCTACACCATCTCCAACACCATCACCATCACTTACACCCACACCATACACAACTCCAAAACCATCAACAAC